>CM022780.1:10566737-10881737 GCA_012411365.1 Ameiurus melas | reverse complement strand
GTGTGTGTGTGTGTGTGTGTGTGTGTGGTGAAAGAAATACAGAAAGAGAAGAGGAGAAAGAGCCTCTTCACCTTGAAGTTCACATAAATAATCTCTGTTTTCTCGCTAATAGTTTTAATATGGAGCACTTTGTAGGGTCTTCTCTCCTCTGTGACAGTTTGCTTACTCTAAAAACAACCACCTTCCCATTCTCTACCTCACTGCCTCTCTCTTTCTCTCTCGCTCTCTGTTTCCCAGTTTCTTTCACACCTCCACTATAGAAGTATGTGCCAATGCACCAGATGAATATTCAGCTGTGATGCATTACTAAGGCTTGAGTGTTTTGTGTGCGTCTCATCCTCTGATCCATTTCATTAGTGAATTGCTTTAGACTGTAAATGGGAACCTGTACTTACTGACTCTTCAATTCAGGCCTCCGTAGATAATGATTAGTTAATGCTGTTTGGCACGGTACTCTTCGGCTGTCTGAGCATGACTTTCCAGCCGGCTCTCAGCAATTATTTTCTCACAGGTGTTGAACTCTCTCTCTCTCTCTTTCTCTCTCACTCTCTGTGTGTTTTGTTTTTAACACATGACTGGCTCCAGGTGTATAGGAATGAGCAGTAATTATACCTTTGAAACTCTATCCATGTACGAGCTGAAAGTAAGAAAAGTAATAGAAGAAAAAAGAGCTCAAAAACCTACCCAGACACAAATGATGTTAATTTACTGTGGTCAACTGAACTATGCTAAATATGCTGGCAAGTTCATGAAGACAGGCTATTGCTGGAGGTGGGACATAAATGAAGGAGGAAGCTATTATTTGAGCGCTAATTCACAGGAAGGATTCTTATTGGCTAAGATGATGTCAAGCTGCTATTTGCAAGGTCTCAAACAGGATGCGACTTCTTGCTCTTTGATTGTAAAGTTTACGTTCTGTTTTCATTCAAAAGCATAGAGTCCTCAGTCAGAGCCTCCTGGGTTGTAAATCTAATTGCTGACAGCAACATAGAAATATTTCCAGAATTTGAGAAGATTTACAAACAGATACTGAACTCTGTCATCTCATATCTGTGCCTAGCTCACGTCCAAGGCCATATGGACCTTTTCAAATGCAGACTGCTACATTCCTTCTGAAAACAACTAAATCACAAAGAAGACTTCCCAGAAATTTGTCATATTCTTTTTCAATTCATATTCAATTTGAGTTCAGTCCCTTGAACTTGCATAGTATGCGTTTTGATAGCTATGCTCTTTGTGGTTATTTCAAAATCTCATAAAACACTAATGTTAAAAGAGTCATTAGATTATGCAGCTAAATCCACCCATTTATTCTGAGAGGGCTTAATGAATTACCCCACTGTAACCAGAAAATAATTTAGCAAAGCTGGATTTGGTTCAGCTTTGAAGCTAGCATGGAAATATAGGATAGCCATCATTTATGTAATTTTTTAATTTTTTTACGTGAAACTGCAATGTGTGTAACTAAATTATAGCCCCATGGCTCTGATCAGTTACGTAACCATTCTCTCAGTTGTTGCTCTTTTAAAATGATCTTCAGGAGCCCAGAATCTTACTAAGAAGGACAAGGCGTCTTTCTCTCTCTAATGGTTGTAATGGTTGCACTGCATATTGTGAGCTATTCAAAGAAGGAACTAATTCCACAATCTGGATCCAATCATGAGAGAAAGATGGATGATTGGCATGTCAATGAAGAATTACATCGTTTCATAGAAAGCAGGAAGACAAAAAAAATAGCAGGAACTGAAATGCCTTTCCAAAGGATCTGTTGTGCAATGATTGTTGTTATATGACAGAGCAAGTATGACTGTACTATCTGCCACATAATGATGATCATTATGAGCAAAGCTAAAAGGAAATATGGTCTCAGTTAGTCATCGGCTGCTTTAGTCAGTTCTCACAGTCTAGTCAACATATTCATTGTCTGTTCATGATAACATTAACACTATGCAAGCGCACGGGGACAGATTAGCACTCCTATTCGTTCTCCTTTTGGAATTCCCCCACTTTCTTCAAAATGGGAGGTGATTCAGGTCTGTCTTTTTTAAGAAAAGAAAGTTCCGTCATTGATTGCTTTTTTAATATGAGAAACTGTGTTAAAATAACAGTCAAACCTTCAACAGCTTTAAATCCAGTAGCCTACAGTGCTGTGAAAATGTATTTGCTATTGTTACTGATTTCAAGGACAATATCAAAGGACCCACAGGCCTCTCTTGCATCACTAAAGGTCACTGTTCATGACTCCACTATCAGAAAGATCATGGGCAACAATGGCATCCATGGAATAGTGAAAACCACTGCTAACCCAGAAGAACATTAAGGCTCATCTGAATTTTGACAAAACACACCTTGATGATCCTCAAACCTCTTAGGAGAATGACATAAGTCTGACATAACTCAAACACAGAATTCGACAAGAAGAACATCATACCTACGGTCAAGCATGGTGGTGGAAGTGTGATGGTGTGGGATGCCTTGCTGCTTCAGGGCCTGGGCAACTTGTAATAATTGAGGGAAACATGAATTCTGCTGGCTTAGTGGTTAACACACCAAGTCTGGCATGTTGGGACCTTTTATACTTTAAGTTTCACCTTTGCAATGTGCTTGCAAGTCAAACATGCTTTCAGAATAATGAAAAAAAGCACTAAACAAATAATTGTGAACACATTTGCCTTTTCTCATAGAGTTTTATCCAAGCTCAATTCTGTTGCAGACTAGATCCGGATAGAGCAGTTACTGTAGATGAATAAAGGAAAAATAAATATTTCTAAATTTACAATTAGGGCGCATGGTGGCTTAGTGGTTAGCAGGTTCACACTCACACCTACAGTGTCCGGGGTTTGAGACCCGCCGGGGCCATGTGTGTGCGTCGTTTGCATGTTCTCCCCGTGCTGCGGGGGTTTCCTCCGGGTACTCTGGTTTCCTCCCCCAGTCCAAAGACATGCATGGTAGGCTGATTGGCGTGTCTAAAGTGTATGAATGGGTGTGTGAGTGTGTATGTGATTGTGCCCTGCGATGGACAGGCACCCTGTCCAGGGTGTACCCTGCCTTGTGCCCAATGCTTTGAAGATGGAAAACTATTTAGTATGAGCTATACACAAAAACTGAAGAAATCAAATACTTTTTCATAGCACTGTATGCACACAGGTATACACATTCTCTCTTGGCTCTCTGTGTTTTGCCTCAAGAACAGATTGGGATCTTAAGGATCAAATGTATTTTCATAACTGGTTCAAATTATCTGGTTATAAATAGATTTTAAATGAAATATAAACATTCCTATTTACAGTATGAACACACACACACACAATTTATACACACAGTGAATACTTTATTGGGTACACCATACTAATATAGGGTAAGACCCCACTTTTCCCACAATTAAATTCTTTTGGCATGGATTTTAAAAGATGTTGGAAACATTCCGTTGATATTCGGGTCTACGTTAACATGATTGCATCACATAATTGTCATGCGTCAGCTATACATTCATGCTGCAAATGTGCTACCACATCCCAAAGATGTTTTATTGGATTCAGTTCACTGACGTACACAACTCATTGTCATGTTCATGGAACCAGATTGAGATTACTTGTGCCTTGTTACATGCTGCTTTATCATAGTGAAATTAGCCATTAGAATGTGGGTAAATGGTGGGCATAAAATGAAGCACATAGTCAGTAACAATATTCAGATAGGCTGTGGTATTCAAATTATGATTGGTTGGTATTAAATGACCCAGTGCCAAGTAATCCTTCCCCATACTATTACACCACCAGCAACAGCCTGAACTGGTGACATAAGGAAAAGTGGGTCCATGGTTTCATGCTGTTGAGGCCAAATCCTAACCCTAACATTTTATGCATTATGTTGCTGCTATACAATTGGCTGATTGGATATTGCTCCAAGCTGAAATGGTTGAAATGGTGCTTTTATACTCTGCATAGTTTGTATTGAAATAAGAATTCCTGTTCTATTATTTAAGGATAGTTAAAATGTACTATACTTCTCTTTAAAATATATTCAATATTGTTTCACATGCAGACATTTTAAGGACCAGCAACGATAATTTGATTAAATTGGTCTACAGTCATATATTGGGAGTATTCTACTAAAATTTATGAACTCTTTATCTACAAAATAAATAACTAACATGACTGGATGCTAGCACTTACAGTGTCCTCCACTAATATTGCCACCCATAGTAAATATGCGCAAAGAATTGTCTTTATTGTTTAACCTTTTGATCATTTGTTAAGAAAATTCACAAACAATACTATGCTGCAATGGATATCAAACAATTGCAATCAAAACACAGGTTTATCAAAAATATCTCATTAGATATCTAATAATAATTCTACTTTTTTAAATATAGGTGTGCAGCAATTATTGACAACCTTTTAGTCAATACTTTGTAATACTTCCCTTTGCCAAGATAACAGCTCTGATTTTTCTTCTATGATGCCAGGTGAGATTTAAGAATACATGACAAGGAATCTGAGACCATTCCTCCATACAGAATCTCTCCAGATCCTTCTAATTTCAAGGTCCACACTGGTGGACTCTCATCTTCAGTTCACCCCACAGGTTTTCTATGGCTTTTAAGTCAGGGGTCTGGGATGGCAATGGCAGGACCTTGATTTTGTGATCAACAAAATATTTTTCTGTTGATTTTGATGTATGTTTTGGATCAAACAACTTGTGGTGATGCAGGTGAGTTTGGATTGTAGTTTTGGAGACTTTCTGACCCCAAGACACTACTAACTTCTGCAATTCTCCAGCTGTGATCCTTGGAGATGTTATGGCCACTCGAACCATCCTGTCTGTTCAGACAGTATAGACACATGTCCAATTCCAGGTTGATTCCTAACATTTTCAATTGACTGTTTTTTTTTTCATTATTGCGCTAATGGTGGAAATGGGCATTTTCAATGATTGTGCTATTTTCTTATAGCCACTTCCCATTTTGTGAAGCTCAACAACCTTTTGCTGCACATCACAGCTGTATTCCTTGGTCTTCCCCATTGTTATGAATGACTAAGGAAATTTGGCATATGTGTTACCTCATATTTATTATACCCTGTGAAACAGAAAGTATAGCATAGCTTAGCTCTTTGAGTTTGTCATGTTTCATGTTTCTTGTTTCTTTTCTGTTTGCTCTCCTCGTTATAAATAAAAGGTCTTGTCCACATTGCGATTGCATCCACCCTTTCTCCGCTATGTCACGAATCATGACAACACCTATATTTAACAAAGATTTTTTGGGATAAACCTGTCTTGTGTTTACAATTGTTTGAAAGCCATGAGAGCAGAGTATTTTGTGAATACTTTGAACAATAAAGTACATTTTTCACAGCCTTCTTTCCATATTTACCAGGGGTGTCAATATAAGTGGAGGACACCATACCTTTTAATACTTAACCATTACTTATTAGTTAATGACAATAAAAAAGACAATTAAAATATTCCGCACTACACTAATCTAACAATGATTAAATAAATTAATAATATACTACTTGCATCATGCCCGTAGTTCAACATAATCTATTCTAGAATATTTTAGTTTGGTTCACTGAAATGTTTTGCTGGATATGCAGCTGGACTGCAGTCTGCCAGATGATGACCCCTTTATATGATTGCAATTCTGGTGGAATTTTGTTACTGAGTGATCATTGCAACCATTCCACAACACTTTCAACAACTATCAACAAAATCTTCTCACTTAAGTAGATAAAATATTTTGTTAAGTCTATAATATCCATACAGTGGATCCGCAATTCCCAGAAAGCATCCATTCTGTTCTCTTTCATGTACTTTAAGTGCATGAAAAAGTTGGCTTTGTAAATGGCTGTTGAAACTTCCACATGTCCTTTACATATCATGGATATAAATAATGACAGCGAATAAGCTGAAGCACAGCTTTTATGATGAGATGCTCTTAAGTAAGACAGAGTAGGACCAAATTTGACCACTGAAAAAAGACAAATATGGTAGAAAATATTAAACCCAGCAGAGGGTTCTTTCTCTTCCTGTTTCACTCAATAGGACAATATTTTAGCCATTTTGACCAACAAGGTGTATGTGTCCTAGTTTCCAAGCCAGTGTCTAACATTCAACCATTCTAAATATCAACTAGATTCTAGCACTACAATCCGGCTGGTCTTAAACCAAGATCCAGATATCAACCATGAATTAAAGCTACAAGCAGCAATAAATGGGCCCTGGCACCTAGGTGCATTTTGGGGCTTCTCTGCCATGGGAATGCCATTCCATTTTTTTAGAATTTATATAGGTTTTGAGATATTTTCCTGTTGCCAGTAAGTGATGCTATGACTAAAACTGAATATTGGCATGTAGATGTCTTCAGGCCGGACCTTTTATCATCGGAGCAGACTGGACATTGTATGTTTGCCTCATAACAACTTCCTTTTTCTTGGCAAAACATCTAAATTTGTGATACTGCCACATGAACGCCGTGCTGTCGATCCGATGAAATCTCTAGGAGGAGTGCATTAAAGTACAAAGCCTAGAAATGGCAAAATGTTAGAAAAAATCTAAGAGAAATTCAAAATGACTGACTTTATGTTGAGTTTGCATGGGTTCAATGGACTTTTTTGTACATTTTGGCATAATACAACGTTTACCGAATTTCATACATGTAGGTGAAAAGTAACGCACATGGGCGCACATGGTTGAAATTGTGTAGGTGGCACTATTGAGCAATTTTGCCATACTCAACTCTGGATCTCCAATCAGATGTAAATTTTCCCCAGTTCTGACGCTTCTGCAAAGTTTCATGGGTTTTCGGGTATGTTTAGGCCCTCTAAAATGTGATTCATTTGAGAAAATAATAATAATAATAATAATGATTATTATTAGTAAAAAGACAGTAAAAAGACAGTAATCAGACATTGTGTTGCAAGCCAATAGTTGGGCGATACCAACTTGTGCAACAGACAGGGACTCTTAGTATTTTTATCTGATTCAATATTAAAACTTAACAATCAATTTGGAACCCCAATAATTTGACAAAATAAATTACTTTTCAGTTGATCAAGGTATAAATATTGCCAGAAAATAAAAATAAAGAACAAAAAGGAAACATGACCCATATGGATACCCTGAATATTTACTGCTGTTATACAGCTAGTATATAAAATCTTCAATGAATAAGCTCACCTGGATAGATTTGTAGAACAGCTGCTGTAATCATAAAGGGTGTCCTGTGCTCATTCCAGGACTGTTATCCACAATATGCTCATACTGAACATCATCTCAACATACTGTTTGCCTTTATTCTTCTACACATGTATACTGTAATGATTTATAATCACACTATTGGGTGTCACCCATAAGAGGATTGGTTCCCTTTTGAGTGTTGGTTCCTCTCAAGGTGTCTTCCTCTTGTTGTCTCTGGAAGCTGAGTTTGCTTCATTATTGGGCTATAAAAGTAGAATTGAATTCTATGCACAGATGCTGATGCATTCAATTTGGTAAACTCGGTAGTACAATATAAAAATATTTTATTAATCCTGAAGCATAACTTTTCAAATCATTAACTTTTCAGGTGTTGGCATTTTCATGTTGTTCATTAGTAAACTATTGTGTATAGTAAAGTAATGGTTCAGTTCTCAAAAAAAAAACAACAACAACAAAAAAACAGGCAGCTGCAATGCCATTGCTAGTAGACAAGAGGATGTTAGATAAAATTTCTCTAGTCTCTCATTCCCTCAAAGGAGAGAGGAATGTAAACCCCAGATATTTTTTTCAGGCCCTTATGAGAGAGAAGCCAATTCAGCTTGGAGCCTGACTGGATCTTAATTCACTTTGACTCATGGGGGTCCTGAAGCTTTTCAAACAGCCTGAGCTGCTTACTGTATCTGAGAATCCGGGTGCCCTCAGTTTCTCTTTCCTATTTCTCTTTCATTTTGATGGCTCTGTGATAGATTTTATCAGATCTCATGTCACTTATCTCATACCCATAAGAGTTGCTTTAAAGTTGGGTCAAATTAATTTTGTCACCTGGCCAGGTGACCCAAATTAAATCTGTGTTTTTGTTTTGCTGCATTAATTTTCTTTTTCATTTCTTTTTTTTTATTTTTATTTTTTGCAGTTTAATTTTTGAGTTTTAAGTTTTGAGTTTGTTTAATAGTGATTATGATGTGGGTTGCAAGTAGTAGATTAGAAGGCAGTAGTGTCAAAAATTACAGGAGTCTTAATTTAGGGTTACACATTACATTATGTCAGATATACATGCATAAGCACATTCACACATTGAGAGAGAGAGTGCCAAAGGCAGCACAAGCGACCATGATGCTTTGTAACCCAAATAACATCCCACTTGGATTGTATTATGGTTGCTGAAACCTGCACTTAGGGCCTGCATGAACATCCTGCTCTTTTTATGAACATATTTTCTCACTTACCCTGAGCAAAATTGGTGAGAAATAAGTATTCAAATAACATCACTTGCCAAAAAGCACCACCCTCCAACCCCACTACAAAGCCCCATCCCCCACCGGCACCATTGCATAGTGTGTATGAGCAAACATGTCAAAACATCCCACAAAATAGTTAGTAGTGTACTCTTTCAATTTAACCTCAGTAGTTATTAATTGACATGAGCCAGCAGAGTTGAGAGGCTTTCCACCATCCACCATCACATCATGAGCAAGAATTAGTGTGGGTAATCTACTACTAAAAATACATCTATCTTTATCTATTTAATGTGTGAATCTTATTCAATATTGAACTCCCCCTGGTGGTGACTTCAGATAGTTGTGTAATGGAGGCCAGAACAAATAAGAATGAGACATGTTGTAAATGTAGACGTATCTTACAAGTAGCATATATCTGCCCTTGGGTGTGTTATACAGTTTGGTTGTGGATTTCTGTGCTGAAAATCACAATGACTCTCATAGTTAACTTTTAAATTTCATCATAATGATATGTCACTTCAGATTAATAGTGTTTTATTAATCCTAATATGAGGGAAAAAATCTTCATAATGTGCTTTATTAATGGGAAATGCATATTAGTAATATGCATTCTCTATAAAATAACATTAATTTGTTGGACATACAGTGCCTTGCGGAAGTATTCGGCCCCCTTGAACTTTTCAACCTTTTGCCACATTTCAGGCTTCAAACATAAAGATATAAAATTTTAATTTTTTGTGAAGAATCACCAACAAGTGGGACACAATTGTGAAGTGGAACGAAATCTATTGGATATTTTAAACTTTTTTAGCAAATAAAAAACTGAAAAGTGGTGCGTGCAAAATTATTCGGCTCCTTTACTTTCAGTACAGCAAACTCACTCCAGAAGTTCAGCGAGGATCTCTGAATGATCCAATGTTGTCCTAAATGGATTCTATTTATCACCATCAGTCATGTAGGACAACATTGGATCATTCAGAGATCCTCGCTGAACTTCTGGAGTGAGTTTGCTGCACTGATAAGATATAAAATTTTATATCTTTATGTTTGAAGCCTGAAATGTGGCAAAAGGTTGAAAAGTTCAAGGGGGCCGAATACTTTCGCAAGTCACTGTACAGGTCCAAGATGCTGACGCCCAAACTTATCATTCCACAGATTCAGTTTGAGGACTGCTTTGTGACGATAGATCTATAAGATGCATATTTCCACATAGAAATATTGCTAGCTTTATCCCCTCGCACCTTCACAAAGTGCATGGATGTCACCCTGGCTCCATTGTGACTCCAGGGCATCTGTGTACTAAACTACCTGGACGACTGGTTAATTCAAGCACGATCCAGGGAACTGTCGGTTTAACATTGGGATGTTGTTCTCGCCCACATGAAGAGCTTGGGGCTCAGGATAAACCTAAGAAAAGTATGCTTTCCCCAGTGCAGTGGACAACTTTTCTATGGGTTATAAGGATTCTACTTTGGTGAGGGCTTTTCTATCCCCAACATGCGTAGGGTCAATCCCATCGACACTGAGCAAGAAAAAGCTGGATCTTGGGAGACTATTTTAGCTTATGAGCCGATTGCACAGGAGACCGTTCAGTGGTGGCTGAGAAGTTGGGGGTTTCATCCAAGGACGAAACCTCTGAGAGTAATCAGTGTCACGTGGCGATGCCTACGTGCCCTGAGAATTTGAGTGTCCCCGGTTTATAGCCTTGGGTCGCACTCTAGATGGTAATGACAGACACCTCCCTCACGGGCTTTAGCATGGTCTTAGACAGCTGCCCAGCTCACGGTCTCTGGATTGGCCCTCAACTGGAGCGGCATATAAATTGCTTAGAAATGTGGGCCATATTTCTAGTACTGAAATCCTCAATTGAGAGGTCACAATGTGTTTACAGACAAAACACCGGTGGTCTCATATATTGACCAGCAGTGAGGATTATGTCCGTGCCCCCTGTTCAGGCAGGCGCAACTAATTCTTCTCAGGGCAGAAGGAAAGTTTGTCAGTGAGTGCAATGTACATTCTGGGAATATGGGGGCAGACATCCTGTTGATGCAGGGGCTGAGGCCCAGGAATTGGTGGCTCCATACACAAGTGGTGGAGTCCATATGGCAAGGTTTGGCCAAGTAGGACTGCATATGTTCAACTCCGAGGGGACAACACATGGCCCGCTGTGGTTCGCCCTCACTCCTCCCACACAATTAGGGCTGGACGCCATGGTGCACATGTAGCCGAGGTCACATCTGTATGCTTTTCTCCTGATCGCTCTGCTCTCACAAGTTCTAGCGAAAGACAGTCTATGTCTGCTGCTAGTAGCACCTTATTGGCCAGCTCGAATATGGTTCTCACAGGTAATATACTTGCAAGATGGAACTCCTTGTGAGATTCCCATCTGCAGGGATCCATTGTAGGCCCAGTAAACTGCACAATAGCTACAGTCCTGTAGTGCTTACAAGAACATTTCTTAGCGGGGTGGGCTCCTTCTATAATCACGGTTTACATGGCCACCATTTCAGTCAGTCACGCCCCTGTTGATAGAGCCTCTGTGGGGCAACATCCTCTAACTTTGAGCTTTATGCATGGTGTCAGGCGGCTGAGGCCCATCTGCAGGCCACGCATACCTTCCTGGGACCTTTCTGTGGTCCTGGAAGGTCTGACAGGTGCTCCATTTGAGCCCTTAGAGTCAGCCTCTGAGAAGCTTCGGACTCTAAAGGCTTTTGTTTGCCCCGACATCTCTCAAGCAAGTAGGAGATCTACGAGTTCTCTTTGTTGCCCCTTGCTGCCTTGACTTTGCCCCTGGATTATCCAAGGCGTTCCCTATGCCGGATTATATTCCTAAAGTGCCTATATTGGCTGCCCACCCTGTGGTGTTGCAGGCTTTCTGCCCTCCTCCGTTCCCCACACCGGAATGAGAGAGAATGCACCTTCTGTGTCCAGTAAGGGCTCTCTGTACTTACGTCCACCACTCCGACCAGTGGTGTAAGTCGGTTCAGCTGCTTGTCTGCTTTAGCGGCGACAGTAGAGTTTATGCTGTGTCAAAGCGTGGTCTCACTATGCTTTTGGGCATAAGTGGTCTACACTACACACATTCATTTATTATTACAACCTGTATATTCATTTATCCCAGGCTCGAGTGTCTTGCAATGACCCTCGGGCTTGGGTCTTTTTGAATAGGCTGTACCCTCAGTATGACAGAGTGGGTATTCTTGTTCCCATAGTGTTGCAATGTCGAAGTTCCCTTTGAAAGGGAACGTCTGGATTACACATGTAACCCTGTTCCCTGAGAAGGGAACGAGACGTTGTGTAGCTTTATCATACCAGGGCAGGCCTGTGAATTGCGTCTTGGCTTCAGATAATAGACACCGATGGTGCGTTTCACAGGTGCCATATTTAAATCACACGACGCCCTTAATTGCGTGCTAGAGGCGCTCCCATAGTGTTATGCTAATTGCAACTTTTCGTTCCCTTCTCACATGCGTAACCCAGACGTTTTTAATTGGCAATTTTATGTAGGTCAGTTTATTTAATGTACTAATTTTCTTACTTACTTAATTACTTACTTTTATTTCTTTTACATATATACATTATTTAATTTCTGTCTCATTCACTTACTTTTACCTATTTACTTTTACTTACTTACTTACTTTCACGTAGAAACCCAATTCCAAAAATGTTTGCATGCTGTGTAAGATGGAATTAAATTCCTTCATAAACACAAATAATTAAACTCAGGAAATGTACCATTTTAAGAAAAAAAAAGAGGTAATTTTGAATTTGATGACCACAACACATCTCAAAAAAGTTGGGATGTGGCAACAAAAGGCTGGAAAAGTAAGTGTTACTAAAAAAAAACAGCTGGAGGTTAACTGGCAACAGGTCAATAACATGATTGCCTCTCTAAGATAGTCTTTTTATACCCAGAGTCTTTCAGAAGTAAAGATGCGCAGAGGTTCACCAATCTGCGAAAAACTGCCTCTACATTTTGTGGAACAATTTGAGAATAATGTTCCTGAACATAAGATTGTGAAGACTATGAATATCTCATCATCTACAGTACATAATATCATCAAAAGATTCTGAGAATCTGGAGAAATCTCTGTGCGTAAGAGACAAGGGTGAAAATCAATATTGCATGCATGTGATCTCCGGGCCCTCAGGCGTCACTGCATTAAAAACAGGCATGATTCTGTAATGGAAATCACTGCATGGGCTCAGAAACACCTCCAGAACTCATTGTCTGCGAACACAGTTTGCCATTCCATCCACAAACATTTTATACCCAATCATGTTACTGACCTGTTGCCAATTAACCTAAAGCTGTTTCCTTTTAGTAAAACTTACTTTTCCAGAAATGTATTGCCCCGTTCCAATTTTTTTGCGATGTGTTGCAGTGATCAAATTCAAAATTACCCTTTTTTTCTAAAATGGTACATTCACTCAGTTTAAACATTTTATATATTTTCAGTGTTCTATTGTGAATAACATATGGGTTTATGAGATTTGCAAATCATTGCATACTGTTTTTATTTACATTTTACACAGCATCCTAATTTTTGTGAAATTGGGGTTGTAATTACTTTTGCTTAATTATTTACTTTTAGTTCTTTTACTTACTTATTTAGCTGTTTATTTATTTCCCATTACTTTGTTGTTTACTAGTACTTAATAACTTATTTAATTACTTACTTCTACTATTTTACTTATATATTTACTTTTACTTACTTTGACATACATACATACTTACTTGCTTATTAACCTAGTCACATATTCATTCATTCATTCACTCCATTATTTTTTCCCTTACTAAAATTCTTCATCTCAGTCTATAGTCTACAACGTCTACCATAAGAGTATGCCTTTCCAAACAGTATATATCAGTCCTGCACTGTACTATAAATATGTGTTTCCTG
Organism: Ameiurus melas; assembly: GCA_012411365.1. Classification (NCBI taxonomy): domain Eukaryota; kingdom Metazoa; phylum Chordata; class Actinopteri; order Siluriformes; family Ictaluridae; genus Ameiurus; species Ameiurus melas. The sequence goes on along the minus strand of CM022780.1, from coordinate 10,868,395 downwards.
TTCGTATTGTATTGGTTACAGTCAAGGCCTGTAACACACAAGGCCGTCAGCATTTCTGATCATGCTGTAGTCCTGTGTTTATTCTTGGTCAGTGAGTATTTGCTCAGATGAAGGAAATTATGTAATTAGTCTGGGCACGCAGACACACACATACACACACACACACACACACACAACCAAATTTTTACTATGTTCTTCAGAAGATTTACTTTTTGTTTCTGCTTTTGTTTTATTTGGAGTTTGGAGTTTAATCTGTCAAACAAGGGAAATATTTTATGCTGACTTTTAAAGACTTCTCCTGGAGTCTAGGAGTGGGGAAGGGGGAGAGATGGAGGTTTATGGGAGATAGCTAGAGGTTTAGAGGTTTAGGTAGACTATGGAATGGTGGAGAGAGGCCAAGCAGGCATTTGGCCCATAATGCCAGCAGGCAGAGATTTGGGGGTGGGGTGGGTGTGGGGGTGTGGGTGTGGGTGGGGGGCAGGCAGGTATTGTTTACATAAAGCGCAAGTGAAAGCAGCTGGAGGGCTAATTAGCTTGATTCTCCATTACATGCTGAGAGGGCCAATAACTGAAAAAATTGAGTTTTGTTTGGGTTTGAGCAGCAGCCCCCACCTGTAGGAAGTTGTAAAAAGCAAGGAAAAGAGGGTGAAGAAGGAAAAAAAGATTAAATGAGGTTAAGAAACAAAGAGTCTATAAAGTAATTGTTTAGCCAGAGATGACACATGTGATGGGTATATTTTGAAGCCTTCTTGGTTTTGTTTTTTGTCTTAACTGTAATGCCATGGACATTGTTTTATTGGTATTTGTGCTTTTCCTTTGTATACATGTATAAATGAAAGCTTATGTGCATGTGTGCCATTTTTGCATCTGCTTGTATATTCTAGTACCTGTATAAATATTTGAGTGTAGGTACATTAGCCAGTGAGCTAAATTGTCCCTTGTTTGAATGTATACAATGAGGGACTCTGTGTGTAAAAGAAAATACTGAAACTTACTGAAATTTATGTATTTAAAAGTATATATGTATTTAAAGTGTATTTAAAATGATAACTGCAAGCCTTGCAGTTTTGTACTTGGTATTGCAGAAGTTCATGGCTCCTGCAGAAAACTATACTCTTTTAACAAGTATTTTGAGCCAGCATTCAAGGACAGACACACACATCACCTCTCACCTCATTTGCTTGGCAGGAAATATCCCGCTCTTCCAGGCCTCCGCTCAGCATCAGTCACTATGGCAACAGTGAAAATCGATCTTTGCCAATATTTCTGGGATTCTGCTCTTTCTTGGACAGTCTGACCATGTGTAGTCAGAGGGCAAATCTCTGTTGCTTCCTCTGTGTATAGGACAGGCTTGGAGCCGGTAACTGGAGTCAGCTGTCAGTCGCCTGTTTTACGGCAGTCATGAGACCTCACTCCTGACGAGTGGCTTATTTTTCCTCCCTTCAGGTGGTATAGAAGGGGAAATTCTGAACTGGTAATTGAGTTTAGCATTTTTAGTGGGAAAAATCTAAATGGGAGATGTATGGTTAGAGCGCTTAGATTTGCTTTAAAAAAAGCTGTTTGGAAATCTAAAGTTTCTATAGACTGCAGAATTGATTGATTAGATGAAGCACAAAAACTGTCATTCTTCACTAGTAAAAGCCTTTTGTATTATTGTTTTCTTAAAACAGTAGTGAAGATTAGGCATAATCAATAGAAGACTGTATTAGTTAATTATTTATTAGCGACCATATTCGCAAAACAGATTTTTAGCTTTTGTAAGACAGTCTGATTTTTTTTCTCACTAAATGTTGTTAAGAACCACCTACTTTTACATATTTGACTGACATTGTAAACAGTCAGCCTACAGACTTTTCCCATAGCCCTTCAGCATGCATGTGAGTGTATCTTGTTTATACTTTGTTAATTGTTTCAGACAAAACTCTATGTAATGATGAAAAAATGTATGATTAGAGCCAATTCGGACACACTGCAGCTGAGGGTACATCTATCTGAGTACGTCTGAGTACATATCTAAGTACAGTTTTGTATATATAAGATTCTGATAAATGATTAAAGAAATATAGTCAACTAGATCGTGGATTCAAATGTTTGCATCCTCACTTATTCACAGCAAGGGGAGTTCCCTTTCAAAGGGAACTTTGACGTTGCGTTTAGCATAACACTATGGGGGAACACCTCTCGTGCGTGACCAGCATCTGAAGCTTGTGTAAAATCATGCCTATTTATATAAATATGGCACCTGAGAACCGCACCATCAGCCATTATTATCTTCAGCGAAAGACTGCATGTGAGTTGTTTGTGTAAAGAAAGAAAAAGCCACTTCATTTCTTCGCTATCTTTTCTCAAAATCTATAACTTCTCTATCCCTTAAAAAAAAGAGAAGGGAAAAAAGGAATGAGCGAGAGAGAAAAAATTGAGTGAGAGAATTCAGGAAGTGTGTTAAGGCTTGCTCCTATTTCATCATGGGGAATAGTACACACTTTCTGGGTGAACTGTCTAGAGATGTAGCATGCGATGGCAGCCTCGAGAGGCTGTGCATGTAAATGAGTACATTAAGCAGCTCGGCTCGCGACTCGCGCTCTTCTCAAAAGCCGAAGCGAGTTGGGTTTCAGATTCTCGTGGATTTGGGCCACCCGCTGACGAGGCAGCTAACCATCTCATGTTCGGGGGATCTCTTATGGATCCGGAAGGGGACCTGGAGACAAGCGCTGCTTTATCTCTTGCTCTGTCTTTCGAGTTCAGCTCTCAGCTGGATTTTGGAGCTTGCGTCACCACTCCTCCTTCCACTATGGAAAGTCAAAGGGCAGAAAAACACACACACACACACACACACACACAAAATAATAGTGATAATTTCTCTCTGATACTGAGGAGCCAGAAGGATATGCTAAAAACTTAGAGCAGTATAGAAAGAAACTTAAAAAGCTTCTTGAAGTGTTTACTAAGGCTGGATGAGCCTTTTACACCCCAGTGAAAATAAATCCCTCACATTGCAGAACTTCACATTTCTTCCAGAACTGTGTGACAAGATATCAGGCTTCTGGGGGAAAACCATGCATAAGTCGTATTTATAACCCCACGATGTTGGATTATTCGGCCATTGTGGAGAATGAACGGCATGGCTATTTAGCTATGCTGAAGGTGGAGGAGACCCTCGCGAGCTACCTCTCTCCATTGACGGCAGTTAATTAGGGGGCCGGCTTTGCCATCCAAGATACCGCGTAAGGCCACCGTGGCATTAGTGGGCAAGGCCTATGCGGTAGTAGTCTTGCTTGTGGGTCACTGCAGACAATGACAGTGTTGCAGGCCTACCAAGCAGACCTGATTTGTGAGCTCGACATATGGCGGCATTCAGCCAATTCCTTCCTTGTTGTCTTGAGCTCACCCGGGCATCCACGAGTGGAGCCCAGGCCAGCACTAGTGTGAAGGAGACCCAGAAGGCATTGTATGGCAGCCCACCAACCCCCGGAGACAGCCAGGGGAACTGGGTAGCCACAGTTGCGGCCTGCTAATAGGCTTGATCTGAGAATGGTCAGATAGACCAAGCAAGCAAATAAAAGCGGTCCTGAGGGGCCATGGGGGGATGTATCAGGGGACATTAGGTTGTTAGGGCAGTTAGGCCCAAGTGCTACTGTAGGGCCTCCCCTAGCCAAGGTGGTCCCCAAGTTTTCAGTGTTTTCTGGTCAGCGAGCTGTCAAAGGGCAACGAAAATCTGATGCTTTTCCCGCCAATAGAATGTGGAATAGTTAATGTCACTAAAAGACCATCTGGCAGCGTGGAAACTACTGCCAAATGTGTTTTTATGGGCTCTGTCTACCATAGAAAAGAGTTACCGGGTCCAGTTTATAGTTCAGAGTTGTGCTCACCACAGTAGTCAGCACAGACCAGAGCCCGACAGTAGCGCATGAAGTAAGATACCTCTTGGACAAAGTGGCCATAGAACATGTACCCCATTCCCTGATGGAGGGAGGTTTTCACAGCCGTTATTTCCTGGTCAGCACAAAATAGTAGTATGCGGCCAATTTTAGATCTGCATCATCTGAACTGTACTCTTCGGACATACAGGTTCAAGATGCTGATGCCCAAACTTCTTGTTCCACAGATTCAGTTTGAGGACTGGTTTGCGACGAAAGATCTAAAAGGTGCATATTTCCACATAGAAAAATTGCTAGCCTTATCTCCTTGCACCTTCACAAAGTGCATTAATGTCCCTCTGGCTCCATAGTGACTCCAGGGCATCTGTGTACTAAACTACCTGGATGACTGGTTAATTCTAGCACGATCCAGGGAACTGACGGCTCAACATCGATATGTTGTTCTTGCCCACATGAAGAGCTTGGGGCTCAGGTTGAACCTAAGAAAAGTATGCTTTCCCAAGTGCAGTGGACAACGTTTTTAGGGGTTATAAGGATTCTACTATGATGATGACGTTTCTATCCCCAACATGCGTAGGGTCAATCCGGTCAACACTGAGCAAGATAAAGCTGGATCTTGGGAGACTATTGGACCTTATGGGCCTATTGCACAGGAGACCGTTCAGTTGTGGCTGAGAAGTGGGGGTTTTCATCCCAGGACCAAACCTCAGAGAATAATCAGTGTCATGTGGCGATGCCTACATGCTCCGAGAATTTGAGGGTCCCCAGTTTGTAGCCTTGGATCACACTTTAGGGGTGTCTCCTTAGCGCAAGACGGTAATGACAGACACCTCCCTCACGGGCTGGAGTGCGGTCCTAGACAGCTGTCCAGCTCATGGTCTCTGGTGCGGCCCTCATCTGGAGCGGCATATAAATTGCCTATAAATGTGGGCCATATTTCTAGCACTGAAATTCCTTTTTCCTCAATTGAGAGGTCACCATGTGTTTACAGACAACACACCGGTGGTCTCATATATTGACCACCAAGGAGGATTATGTTCGTGTTCAGACAGGTGCGACTAATTCTTGCCTGAGTAGAAGGAAAGTTGGTCAGTGAGTGCAATGTACATTCTGGGAATATGGGGGCAGACATTGAGGCAGGGGCTGAGTTCCAGGAATTAGTGGCTCCACCCACAAGTGGCGCGGTTTGGCCAAGCGGGACTGAATGTGTTCGCCTCCGAGGAGACAACACACAGCCCACTGTGGTTTTCCCTCACTTCTCCCACACAATAATAGCTGGACGCCATGATGCTTTATGGATTATGATTTACAGATCATTTATAAAATATATTGTTATTCATTATTTAATTTGTGTTCTCACCTGAAGCGTACAAAGCAACTCCATCATCACACAAAAATGTTTTTGAATATATAAAAGGGGAGAATAACAGAGGCAGAGAAAGGATGGATGAGATGCTAAACAGACTACAGTAAGAGATGGAAATAGCAGGGAATAAGTTCCAGAAAGGAGTGTAGGCACTTCACTTTGGCTAGACAAGCGAGACAAGGTGGGAAGGAAGGACGATGGTGGAAAAAGGATGGAACCAGTCCATGTTCCAGGTGGTAGTGAGGAGGCATTGCAGTCTGTTATTAACACCTTCAAACCAGGCAAAACCTGCGGCAAACGAGATGCATAGCCAGACACCAGCTTCTGGCAGTGGTCCTGAGGAATCTTAGCCCATTCCTCATGAACAATTGCCTCCAGTTTAATAATATTCTTGGGTTTGCATCCTGCATCCACCTTCTTCAAATCCCACCAGAGATTTTCTTTAGGATTCAAGTCAGGTGACTGTAAAGCTTCAGCTTCCTCACAGTCGGCATAATGTTCCCTTTTAAAGGGAACTCCACTTTGCGTTAGCTCAACATCTGAAGCTTGTGTAACATCATGCCTATTTATAGGCCTGCAGTGATCAGGTGACGTGGCAATTAAATGCGCCGCTTGATATATAAATGGCACCTGTGAACAGCGTCGTCAGCCTTAGTATCTTCAGTGGTACTGCATGTCAGTTGTTTGTGTAACGCTCACAAAAAGATGATTCATTTGTTCTCTGTCTTTAAAAAAAAAAAAAAAAAAGAAAAATCTCTTTACTTTTCTGTCCCTTTAAAAAAAAAGAAAAAAATGTGCGAGAGAGAATTCAGGAAGTGTTACGCTTTGCTTCCATTTCATCACAGTGGGGAGGGACACACACTTTCTGTGTGAAGTGTTTAGGAGTGGAGCATGCCACAACAGCCCTCAAGGGGTCTGGCTGTGCACACTGTGACCATCTTACAATTAGGCAGCTCTGCTCGCGATTCCCTCTCTTCTTGGCCAAAGGGAAATGGGTTTCAGAGCCTCACGCATCCTAGGGATCTCGTATGGATCTGGATCGCAGTCTTTTCCTCTGTCTTCTGGGTTCGGCTCTATGCCGGAATTTGGAGTTTGCGTTGCAACTCCTCCTTCCACTATAGAAAGCCAAAACACCCTCTCTAACACCGAGGAGCCAGTAGGGCGTGCCCTTGCACATAAACAAAGAGCAGCTCTCAAGCCTATATAGAGCTGCTTGAAGTGATTGCTAGGGCAGTTGAAAAACTAAATCTAGACTGCCCAGGGAAGAGGAAGTGGCTTGTAGCAGGCTGGACCAGTGCTTCCTCCCCAGTGAAAATAAATCTCCCTCACACCACAGAAAACTCCCCTTTTTTTCCCAGAAGTGCATGATGAAATATCACAACACTGGACTCTGCCACTGCCTCAGGCCCAATTCCGTCCCCAGTGTCGAGATGTCTCTACATCTCTCTGAGTGACTGAAAAAATGGCTCATCATATTGTCATAAGTGGGTAGCTTGGTTGTGGTAGAGGGGCACCTATGGCTCAACCTCTCAGGGATGGGGAAAAAGATAAGGTCTCCTTGCTGGACAACCCTGTTAAACTTTCTGACCTGTTTGACGGCCTGTTCTGGCCTGTAATGCCATCACCAACAAGTTTCACGAAGCAAAACAGCAAACGGCGGCATTCTGCCAGTTCCTTCCCCGCCATGTTGAGTACGCCCTCTATCCATGGGAGGGAGGCACAGAAGGCATGGGTGACAGCCCCGTGGAGAGCCAAGTGGACAGGGTGGTCACAGTTGCAGCCTGCTAATAGGCCTGATCTTAGAATGATTATAAAGGGCAAGCAGTGACAGATATGTCTCTACAAGGGCCATGGAGGGACATGTCAGGGGACATGAGGTTGTTAGGGCAGATAGCCCTCAGTGCTACTGTAGGCCATCCAAAGTTTTCAGTCTTCTCTGGTCAGTGAGCTGTCAAAGGGCAATGAAAATCTGATGCTTTCCCTCCAACAGAATTTGGAAAAGTTAACATTGCTTAAAGACCATCTAACAGCATGGAAACTACTGCCAAATCAGTCTCCATGGGTTCTGTCTACCACAGAAAAGGGTTACCGGGTCCAGTTAAGAGGTGTGTTCACCACAGTAGTCAGCACCGAGCAGAGCCCAACATTAGCACAGAAAGTAAGATCCCTCTTGGACAAAGGGGCCATAGAGCATGTACCCAGTTCCCTGAGGGAGGTTTTTACAGCCGTCATTTCCTGGTCCGCAAAAATGATGTGAGTATGTAGCCAATTTTATATCTGCATTATCTGAACCATACTCTTTGGACATACAGGTTCAAGATGCCGACTCTCAAACTTATCGTGCCACAGATTTAATTTGAGGACTGGTTTGTGATGATAGATCTAAAAGACATATTTCCACAGAGGAATATTGCTCAGTCACAGGAAGTTCCTGAGGCAACGCATAACAATAGTTCTTCACTTCAGGCTAGCTTTATCCCCTTGCACATTCACAAAGTGCATGGATGCTGCTCTGGCTCCCTTGCAGCTCCAGGGCATTCGTGTCCTAAGCTACCTGGATGACTGTTTAATTCTAGCATGATCCAGGGAACTGGTCTCATATATCAATCACCAGGGAGGGTTACATTCACGCCCCCTATTCAGGCAGGCACAACTAATTATTTTCTGGGCAGACGGAAGTTTCTTGTCAGTGAGTGCGATGTGAAGGGAGTAGGGAATGAGACTTTGCATAGCTTTGTCATACTGGGGCATGCCTGTAAATTGCATCTTCGCTTCATATGATTTTGAGCCTACTTTTCTTGTCCGTTTGGGTGAGTAGTGGTGTATGTCTTGGAGTTCTGGCATGGAAATCTTCTGTGTTTTTTACACGCCTTATTGTGCTCACTGAAAACTCAGTGACTGCTGCCACCAAGTCTTGCCGAAGGTCTTTTGCAGTCACTAGAGAGTTTTTCATAACCTACCTTCTCAGATATTTATCTGCAACTGTTGATAGCTTCCTTTTCTGCCCCGCCAAGGTATTTCATACACTGTCTGTCCCTAGCCAGTTCAGGTATTTCATGTGTTCCAGCTCAAGCACATCTGGTGCAACTAATGAAGTCCTTGATTAGTTGAAACAGGTGTGCTTGAGACAACACCTGTTTTGCATATTTGTGCTATTGTGAGGAATTCTATTCAGGGGGTTGAATAATTTGGAAACTGGAGAAATCATTATAAGTTGCATTATCAGTTGAATTTGGGGAAACCACTAGAAGCATTGATTGTGTTGAACTATTTGAATTTCTTTTGTTTTCTTTGTCTATTGCAAGTAGCTGAAAGTCTGTAAATCTTGACAATAAACCTGATTTGAAATGGGAGTTGAATAATTTTGATTGCAACTGTACATATTAAGGCTATTATGGGCTTTTGTAGAGATTTAAACAATTCAGTTAAGTAAGTTCTTCCAGCACAGTTTACATTATAGTTACGGTATATATACTCAGCAAATGTATATAAAAGAAGCATCCTCTCACATTCAACTGCTTTAATTTCCATCACATTTCTTAACATATGTAAATGTTTGTATTAACATCAAAACATTTAACAACTGAGACAAAAACTGAACCAGTTTCTCAAACATTTGATGAGCAGAAATGGAATAATGAGTCCCTGAACAAAGTGGGGGTCAATATCAAAAGTAATAGTCAGTATCTAGTGTGGCTTTTAGTGTGGTCTTTAAGTACTACAGTGCATCTCATCCTCATGGACTGCACCAGATTTGTCAGTTCTTGCTTGGAAATGTTACCCCAATCTTCCACCAAGGCAAGTTCTCGATCACGTCTTGGAGGAGACATGGTTACATGTAAATTTCCACTGCAAAGACAATCAACTGCTCATCCTGTCTCCATGTAGCACTGTCTTAGGGGTCTTACATTACAGACATTGCAGTTTATTGCTCTGGCCACATCTGCAGTACTCAAGCTTCTCTGCAACCATCCTATGGCATGTTCATGTTTATCAGTAGAAGGGTCTCTTTAGTGTCCCAAGTTGTAACTGTGACCTTAATTGCCTACTGCCTGTAAACTGTTTGTCTTAAGGACTGTTCCACAGGTGCATGTGGAATAATTATTTATGGTTCATTGAACAAGCATAAAAAACATTGTTTAAAATGTTTCCATGAAAGATCTGTAAAGGCTTATTTGGATTTTACAAAATTATCTTTACTGAATATTTAGCTGAATGTAATCTAAATGTAATCTACATTATTTATATAATAATTTACTGTATACTCACTTTTGTTGCCAGTGGTTTAGACATTAATGTCTGTGTGTTGAGTTATTTTGAGGGGACAGCAAATTTACACTGTTACACAAGCTGTACACTCACTACTTTACATTGTAGCAAAGTGTCATTTCTTCAGTGTCACATTAAAATATATAATCAAATATTTACATAAATGTGAGGGGTATACTCACTTTTGTGAGATACTGTAAGTGTTCATCTGTCTAAAGACATCTTTGTGTGCAGTAGCTGAACATGTGCATGTGAAGAGGTAAGTGGGGCTTTGGAAACAGTCATACTGTGACTGAAGTAACACCTCAGTGCCATTAAGGCTACCCCCAAACATCATCTCTAAGTAATTTCTACTCTAGCTTTTAATTGGACTGCAGTTTCTTCAGAAACATAGTATTTATGTGGATAGCCTGTCATTGTGGGCGAAAAATAAACTTAAATTTTTTTGTTTCATGACATGTCTACTACAGCCCCATGGAAATTTCTTTTGAGTTTCCCTATCTGCATTACTATCACGAAATACCATGTTGTTCTTCAGGAAAACAGTTGTAAAGCAGAGCTGTTCTTCCTCTTTGCTGTTTCTCAACTCAAACCCCTGCCCCCCACCCCCTCCTTTTATTCTCGTGATGTGTTTAAAAAAACAAAACAAAAAAACAAATGATGATATGTGCCGGGCTGTGTCAAGGCGCCCCCGTGACTGTGCAAACCACTTTCTGAAAAATCAGCTGTCCTCGATGGCGTTTCAAAACCCATATGATTCCTTAGCCGACAAAGAGAAGGGACAAAATAAACGAATCCCTGTTTATTCTTTTTCTGTTTATCCCCTTTCTCTTCTTTTTCAGCATTGGTGGGGGGACAAAAATAATGAAAAGAGCATGAAGAGATCCATTTCACATTCCCTGAGTGACTCTGTGATTGGTCACAGCCTGGTCCATCCAGAATAATCAATTACATGTAAATAAATAAACAACCTCAAAGTAATTAAATGGAGGTGCCATCATTTGTTATGAAACTGGTTGCGAAAAAAGCAAAGGGAGGAAAGGGGATTTGTAGTTGAGGCTTTTTCTCAGGTTTCTCGGGTACTCTCGCTGCCTGCCCAGACAGTCTAAATTAATGATTTGGGGGCCCAAGAATCAACAAATAAGTCTGAGGTCTCGTCATAATGGAAAGAGGCCTTGACTTGGACACATCTGATGGATCTGGTCCATTTGAGGTCCTGTCAGCACCTAAGCATACAAGACCTGCACTAGCCCTAGCTTTAGGCAGCCTACAAGGGGTGAGGGGTACATGAACATGTATATGAAAAAATGTGTGTGTGAACTGCATACATGAGTTGGTGTTTGGTGATATGCATGTAACCATGATTCCTTTATGATATGTAAAAAAGTTTTTTTGGAATTTGCTTTATTATAGTTAGCTTTGTACAAATTCAGGAAATTAATTCTGCTTCACCCTACCTACCCTACTGTAAAAAAAAAAAATACAATCCCAGTAGTGTTTTTATTGTTAATATCTACGATATGATCTACAATTTAAAAGTTCAGAGAATCCATGGCTGCTGTAAAATAAAGTAATGTTGGTTTTTTGAGCACACAATATGCACATACAAAGTATGGATAATTGCTAATATTCTATCATTCTCTTTCTCACCTCTTTCAATGTAAAATATTGGGGCGGCTGTGGCGCAGTTGGTAGAGCGGGTTGTCCACTAATCGTAGGGTTGGCGGTTCGATTCCTGGCCTGGGTGACTCCATATGCCGAAGTGTCCTTAGGCAAGACACTGAACCCCAAGTTGCTCCCTATGGCAAGCTAGCACCTTGCATGGCAGCTCTGCTACAATTGGTGAATGAAACACAGCATAAAGTGCTTTGGATAAAAGCGCTATATAAGTGCACATTTACCAAAATAGGTAACACTGATCATGTGTAAGGCATCAGTAAGCAAATCTCACGAATTACAGATCGAAGGTCCTTTCACATTGCTTTAATCAAGACTACACTTTTAGTTATATATATGTATATATTATCTCACAGCAGTGAGTACATCCCAAAGTGAAAATGTCCAAATTGTGCCCAATTAGCCATTTTCCCTCCCTGGTGTCATGAGACTTGTTACTGTTATAAGGTCTCAGGTGTGAATGGGGAGCAGGTGTGTTAAATTTGGTGTCATCTCTCTCACACTCCCTCATACTGGTCACTGGAAGTTGGCACCAACATGGCACCTTATGGCAATGAACTGTCTGAGGATCTGAAAAAAAAAATTGTTGCTCTACATAAAAGATGGCCTAGGCTATAAAAAGACTGCCAAGACCCTGACACTGAGCTGCAGCATGGTGGCCAAGACCATACAGTGGTTTAACAGGACAGGTTCCACTCAGAACAGGTCTCGCCATGGTCGACCAAAAAAGTTGAGTGCCCGTGCTCAGAGTCATATCCAGAGGTTGTCTTTGGGAAAAAGACATATGAATGCTGCCAGCATTGCTGAAGAGGTTGAAGGGGTGGGGGGTCAGTCTGTCAGTGCTCAGACCGCCGCACACTGCATCAAATTGGTCTGCATGACCAATTTGGTCTGCATGACTGTCGTCCCAGAAGGAAGCCTATTCTAAAGATGATGCACAAGAAAGCCCACAAACAGTTTGGTGAAGACAAGCAGACTAAGGCCATGGGGGCGGCTGTGGCGCAGTTGGTAGAGTGGATTGTCCACTAATCGTAGGGTTGGTGGTTCGATTCCCGGCCCAGGTGACTCCACATGCCGAAGTGTCCTTGGGCAAGACACTGAACCCCAAGTTGCTCCCGATGGCAAGCTAGTGCCTTGCATGGCAGCTCTGCTACCATTGGTGTGTAAATGGGTGAATGAGACACAGTGTAAATCGCTTTGGATAAAAGCGCTATATAAGTGCACATTTTAATTTAATTTAATTTTAATGGAATACTGGAACCATGTCCTGTGGTCTGATGAGACCAAGATAAAACTTAATTGGTTCAGATGGTGTCAAGCGTGTGTGTCGGCAACCAGGTGAGTAGTACAAAGACAAGTGTGTCTTGCCTACAGTCAAGCATGGTGGTGGGAGTGTCATGGTTTGGGGCTGCACGAGTGCTGCCGGCAGTGGGAGGCTACAGTTCATTGAGGGAACCATGAATGCCAACATATACTGTGACATACAGAAACAGTGCATGATCAGTATGCAATATTCCAGCATGATAATGACCCCAAACACACCTCCAAGACATCCACTGCCTTGCTAAAGAAGATGAGGGTGAAGGTGATTGACTGGCCAAGCATGTCTCCAGACCTAAACTCTATTGAGCATCTGTGGGGCATCCTCAAACGGAAGGTGGAGGAGCACAAGGTCTCTAACATCCACCAGCTTAGTGATGTCGTCATGGAGGAGTGGAAGAGGACTCCAGTGGCAACCTGTGAAGCTCTGGTGAACTCCTTTCCCAAGAGGGTTAAGGCAGCGCTGGAAAATAATGGTGGCCACACAAAATATTTATACTTTGGGCCCAATTTGGACATTTTCACTTAGGGGTGTACTCACTTTTGTTGCCGGCGGTTTAGACATTAATGGCTGTGTGTCGAGTTATTTTGAGGGGACAGCAAATTTACACTGTTACACAAGCTGTACACTAACTACTTTGCATTGTAGAAAAGTGTCATTTCTTCAGTGTTGTCACATGAAAAGATATAATCAAATATTTACAAGAATGTGAGGGGTGTACTCACTTTTGTGTGATAAAAGGATTTTATTTTCTACATTTTCTACAAGGTTGTGGTTATGTGACAGGCACCTCTTGGGGGTGTTTTACCAACTTGGAGCTCTTCAGTGCTGGAAAAGCAATGTGCTTCTTCAGACAGAGCGAAAATGGGATTCCATCTTTATACTCTTTCGGTGCTTCTCAATCAGTCAAAAGAGGCTCTTGTTAATCTCTTTGCTATTCTGCCTAGCTCACTAAACTACTGTGAAGTTTATATTCTGCTTATGTACTGCTTAAATTCAGCAGGGGTGTAGGGTATCTCAAGTGCTATTAGCTGTTGTGTAAGTCAGTCAAGCACAATGTCAACACAGTGTCCAACACGTCACTCTGACTTCCTGTTTTAAAAGGAAATACAGAAGGAACATACAGAATCAAATCACAGCTAAGAAATGATTTCATGGGTGATTTAAGGCTTTTTAAAATGACTTCACAAAATCATGGGGGTGGGGGGGCAATAGCAACAAATCAAGGGGGTTAATAGCAACAATAGCTATAAATATGAAATACTTGGTTTGTGAAAAGTAGTGGAAATACATCTGTGGTCTACATTCATGGATTTGATTTGTGATGTCAGCCAATAATTCATGCGTAATATCAATGCATGATTGAGGTCTATGTTTATATTTTACCTATATTTTTGCACTTCATGGTTTATTTTCATCATTTATTGTTTCAGCTGGGATCTTTATAGCAAGTTCTAAAAGTGCAGACCTAATATTTGCCCATGAGCCTTGCACATAAATGCACTATACACCAGATTATCATGATGGATTGTAAGGAGTCTTAATAAGACACCTTCAGGTCCAAGAGGAAATGCTTATATATTTCACTAACAATTTAATAGTCCTTTTAGGTCCAAGTACTACTAAATGTACTGTATTGTTGAAGTGGATAATTTAAAAGCTTCCAAAGCAATGACTTTGATGTCAGCAACAATAAAAAAGGGCTTCAAAAGAGGCCATGTAGAGAGAGGAAGAATAAGGAGGGGTGAGTGCAGGGCAATGAAAAAAAAAGACGAAGGAAGAAACATTAATAATATTGAAATAACTATTCATATAAAGAGAGAGGGAAAGACAGATAATTAGCCGACTGGACCATGCTTGTCGGAATGTTGCTTCCCGCTGAGACCTCTACTTAATTCCACATTTGCGACTGGAGCTATAACACTTGCTCACACGCACGTTACCTCTTTCCGGATCTGTCTAATTAGCCCAGACCTGGCACAGGTGCTACAGTGGCAAGAGGTGAGTAGGCCATTGACCCGACACAGAGCAACAGTACACTTGCAGAGAATGTTTCGGGGTCACTTGCATACTTTCTAACCCCCTTAAGTGAACATTTGTGTAGCACATGGGCTGTCATCTACCCTCCTGCCTCAACATGTCACCTTACAGCATGGCCTTTATGGCTGCTACTGAACAGGCTTCCTCCCTTTTCTAGCCCAGAGCAGAGCAAGAGAGCATTGCCCCTTGTGCTAATGAGAGACCAGCCTGAAGGGTACAGGATGTGGGAGAGGAACAAGGGCTGTTATGGGTGTTGTGAGATTGTAAAGGTAGAGAGTGTGGGTGTGGATGTAGGTGTATATGGAATGCTGAAAAAAGGCAGGATCCCATGGTCTGGTTGTGGTAAAACAAAAGCTGCCCCCCGTTTGGGAGTGCGTCGATAAACATTTCCTTCTCAAGGTTCTTAGGGTGTTTTTGTACACGTGAACAGTAAATTTGAATAGTTTCAGACCTAAACCTGCATATATTAATCAGTCGAGTTTGTATCAGTGTCTGCTTCTGCCTCTAAACTTTCTAATCTCTAACTTTTCTCTCTTTCTCTCTCTCTCACTCTCTCTCTGTCCAGATTTCCAGCTCTCTATTTAGAAGGAAGTGGGCAGAAATCTAATCACAGACAGCTGGTGCTCTTCTCATCAACTGTTCCTCTTCTGCTTCCTCTCTGAAACTCATCATCACAATTTGTACCATAATTGGGCCCTGTCAGCACCATCATCCCAATTTACTCCATATACATTTCACATACATGATGACACGACCACAGAACTTCGGTTCATACATATGAATCTTCATCCATAACACTCCCACTGCACTACCATCAATAGATATTGCTTCATTATTATTGGTGTTGTGAGTATTACTATGTATAGCAACCAAAATTTTCATTTGAAATAGTTTTGTTATCCCTTTAGCCTGCCTTATAGGATTTTAATGAGGAAATGTTCAGCTTATTAAATGTTATTAAATGTCTAATACATTATTCTATTTCTCTACAATATTCCATAGAAGCACTTGTCAATGATAGCATGCTTATCCAAGATTCACATCACTTTTTTCTTTGAAGTCTGTGTAAGTGATTAATGACAGAGTGGTGATTCATCTAGTGATTCGTGGTGATGTAACAAACAGCAACAAAGTTCCATGGGTAAAATGTTCTCTCATTTTCTGCCTGGTTCACCCACATTAGGTTGGAGTATTTAATCTTGAGGAAAATATCTTCCACTTCTTCAACAGACTGAAAAGCAGTCCTACACATTTGTTTTAACATGTCGCATCCATTACATTGTTTTGTTAAGATGTTATTGTTCACCTGTGTGCTTTCCTTTTATATTTATATGTTGTGTGCGTTTCATGGACCTGTCAAAGGAAATAGTACTATAACTGCTTCGTAATGAGGGTAAGAGCTTACTAAATCACTGACCAGACCCTTAAACTTTGATCATTGGCTGTAATGTCCATAACAGTCTCTACCTTAAGCCAAAACTAGTGAAGAAGTAAGAAAATTGCAAATAGGGTGTTTAATTTTTACACAAAATGTGCCAATAGTAAATTAGTCTGATTGATTAATGACCAAACAGGAGGCCTCACTAGCTAAAAAGGTATGTGTATGATTATAAATGCATTGTATTTTTTTTTTTTTGCCTTTGTTTATTTATTCATTTTCATATGATTCATTTACATGTGATTCATTTAAAATGCATTGTATTTAACATTTAACGTTAGGTTTTTATTTAACATTGGGTTAAACTGAAGGTTATGTGCTATATGAATCCATGGTTCTTGGAAATTGTGGAGTATTGCTGTTTGCACATTTCCTTGCAGAGAAGGCTACTAATAGCAAAATTGACCACATAATCACCAATGGCGAAACTAAGAAAGCACACTTATAACTAGGGGTTTAAGCCATAGTCTTGTTAACATTCTTCACGAAACCTAGTTCTATCTTGCTAGGAGCTGCCAATTTAAGCAGCTGCAGCGTGTGATGTTGCCTAGTTCAAAAAAGAGTTTACTTTCTCTGAAACAGATGCCACACTGTGCCTTCCCCCCTGACATTTGTGCAATATAGTCAGAGGATATAATAGCATGAAATGTATTTCAGTTTAACACTGGAATGCACTGTCAGAGTGCAGATAAGACTCATCTGGAAGTCGAAAACTGCAGGTCATTGAGGAATGCATGGTACAGCACTGAAACAAAGTAATTTTTAATTGTGGGGGGGTGGGGGGGTTTAACAAAATGATGGCTGTGTTTGTATTAGAGTAGGCTTGGGTTAATTTTTATCAGTATAAATATTTAAGGCTTTTGCTGTAGTTTTGTGTGTAAATGAAGTTATTTAATAAAAATCTGATGAAGCAGTGGTTAATTCTGGATATTTCTTCTGTTCAAATCCTTACGTAAATAAAATTATATTACGTTATATTAAATAAAATGTTTTTTTTTTATATTTAACTTCACATAAGCTGTGTGGATAGCTGTAACTGAAATTTTAATTTCATTAAAATTAAATTATAGTTTGCTTTACTGTGAAAAGCAAGTGGGAAAAAATACAACATATCCCTACTTTCATTGCCTGATTTTCTGCAGGCATTTGTTAGGCACAAATCGGTGCATTCTGTGTCAGGCCCTTTGTTGTGTTCATGTTACGCTAATAGATTAGGAAAGTTGTTTACTTTTTAATCTGCTGTGTGTGTGTGTGTGTGTGTGTGTGTGTGTGTGTGCGTGTGTGATATTTGAGATTTCTTTTCACCCACCCTATTTAACCAGACCCATGCACTGTTTTTCAGCAACCCACGTGACCAAGCGATTGGATGGTCGTAGAACCATGATTACATATGTAAATTTCTGTTGTACTTCTTTATGTTCTAGACAGCTGGTTTAATTTGGAGCTGTTGGAGGCCACATGTTAAATTTTTAACAAGGGTTCCTAACACACCCTGACAGTGTATCCCACCAGACAATAACAAGCAGCACTTAAAAATAGTGCTGGTACTGCTCCCTATTATGTATGAGAATCACTTAAAGTTCTAATACAGCTTCCATTTAGGGTACAAATCTATCTAAAAATATTATGTTATTCGCCATTAAAAGAAATACTCAGGTGATTATACTTTTCATTATTTAGGATAAGAATCTCTCAAAGTCATGATAGTATACTATACTGACGAGGAGAATACACAGAGCACCCACAGAGCACATCATGTGCAAGGAAGCAAAGTGCATAGTTTAAATTTATGTGGCCGCCAAACATGCATCTGAATTTTATTTATATTTTATTTACTAGTGCTTTAGCTCATCACATAAATTGCGGCACTGTGAACTGGTAGAAATAGTCCACTACAATTCTAATGTCCTTGATAAATTAAGTTTATACTAATAAAGATTTGCATCAGAGCCATTAAACAGTGTGAAGGGCATTAATACATATATCTTTTGATTACACATTGGTTTTATTAAAAGATGACTGTGTACACAATCAAGTTAGCTACTTTGTATAAAGAGTGCAATTAAATGGCATTTGATTTTCCTTGTGGCAGTCTGTAGTTTCTATAACTTTTCTAAAATTAGCCATAAAAATGGTATCAAAGTCCTGTTTAATGTGTTATATTACTTTTGTGCTTGACACAATTGATGTATATGTTCAATGAGGGTCAATCTGGATTGCCAGATCTGCATAACAATTCATCATAAATGAAAAGCATTAAGAAAAAGATGTGGTTTACATGGAGTTCTTACCACACATTTTGTGATAAACAACAACAAAAAAGATCAATGAGAATGAATTAAAAAAATCACATGTCAGTATCCTAGTTCTGTGAGAAAACCACACCCCAACCCTAGCATCATGGTCTATGCTAATTTAGACCTAGTTTGGGAGGAAAAACAAAATCATATGCAATATGATTTGCTGCCAATTTACCAATGTTTAGAACAAGGAACAGAATAACCACAGCCATACATTCTATTTCTCCCTACTTATTTGTGTAATCTTTGCTCAAATGCATATGTATGAAAGAGAGAAGTGCATTTTATATGTTTCCACATGCACATTGCTTAAATTACATGTTTAGACATGTACAGCAGTTTTTATACAACACAGAATATTTTTCACACAGAAGGTGAACTAATTATGCCTTAAAACAGCCACAAACAGGTTGGTACATCTGGCCCTGAGTCTCTAAAATCTAGTGAAGGTCTACAATAAGCACCATACCACTGCTTTGCAATTATCTGAAAGGGACACTTCACATGATCTCTTGACCTGTATTCAAGTGTGAAGGTGCACTCACTTCTTTTACCCAGTGGGCTAGCCAGTGTTTAGACAGCAAAGCATTTAGTGACCCACCAGCTTGCCATTTCTAACACATAGAACTTGAACACTCACTGGAAACAACATATACATTTTGGCATTTAGAAGTTGCCCTTATCCAGAGTCACTTATGGAAGTGCTTTGTAGTCTCTATCAACAATCTATCAACAGTATCCTCATGCTAGTTCTAGGAACTAAGAGTGCCATTAGTCATAAAAAAATAAATTCATTAATTAATTAATAAATACACAAATTGCTAATTTAAGTGCTTAATTAAGAGTTAGGCTTTTAGTCATTGTTTGAAAACAGCCAGTGACTCAGCTTTTCAGACAGCAAGGGAAAGTTCATTTCCCTACCTACTAGCATAGAGAAGAGCCTTAACGCATGTCTTCCTTGTACATATCTTCCAATCAAGCCGTGCTAGCAGCTCAGAAGGAGCACGGTGCAGAACCAAGTGAGAGTAGTTAGTTAAGGTAGATAGGAGCTGGTAAATTTTGGCTTTGAAGGCGAGTACCAGTGTTTTAAATCTGAGGCAGGCAGCTACAGGAAGCCAGTGGAGTGAATGTAGCAATGGGTTGGTGTAGAGAGGTTGAAAATAAGTCATACAGTTGCATTCCCAATCAGTTGCAGATGTTGGGTGGTGCACAGTGGTAGATCTGCCAAGAACAAGTTGAAGTAGTCCAGTGTTGAAAAGGCAAGGAACTGAACAAGCACCCGAGTGGCCTCATTTCTGAGCTAGAAATGGCCAGATCATCCAGATGTTGTAAAGGAGAAAACTGCATGACTGGTTCAGTTTACCAATGTGAGACAAGAAGATTAATTGTCCAGGACTAGGGATGTCATGAGAACCGATACATTGGTACCAAGTCAGTACCCACATTCTTAAAATGTGACAGAACTTGTTTTTCAGGAGTAGCATAAGTATCATTCTAATGGAGGTACCAAGGTTGCAATTCTTCCGGACCTGATGGAGCAGCAAATACGCGCAAGTGTTTTAGTCGGTCCACAAGTGGTGAAGAAGAACAACAACAACTACAAGCAAAAACTAGAGTGGTTTAGCTTCACTGCAACTCGTTGAGAGGAAATGTGGTATGGAATATGGAAATACTTCGCATTCGAGGCAGATGACAACGAACATATAATTGATGCTCTGAATTGATTGCTCTCTGTGTGCAGCCAATGCTATCGTTCATTTCAAACAAAGCGAGGAAACACCTCGAGGAAACATGATTCTGCCAGCACCATGTTTGACAGTGGGGATGGTGTGTTGAGGGTGATGAGCTGTGTTGCTTTTACGCCAAACATATTTTTGCATTGTGGGCAAAAAGTTCGATTTTGGTTTCATCTGACCAGAGCACCTTCTTCCACATGTTTGGTGTATCTCCCAGGCAGCTTGTGGCAAACTTTAAATGAGACTTTTTATGGATATCTTTGAGAAATGGCTTTCTTCTTGCCACTATTCCAAAAATGCCAGATTTGTGCAGTGTACGACTGATTGTTGTCCTATGGACAGACTCTCCCACCTCAGCTGTAGTTCTCTGCAGTTCATCCAGAGTGATCATGGGCCTCTTGGCTGCATCTCTGATCAGTCTTCTCCTGGTCTGAGCTGAAAGTTTAGAGGGACGGCCAGGTCTTGGTAGATTTGCAGTGGTCTGATACTCCTTCCATTTCCGAATGATCGCTTGCACAGTGCTCCTTGGGATGTTTAAAGCTTGGGAAATATTTGTATCCAAATCCGGCTTTAAACTTCTCCACAACGGTATTACGGACCTGCCTGGTGTGTTCCTTGGTCTTCATGATGCTCTCTGCGCTTTCAACAGAACCCTGAGACTATCACAGAGTAGGTGCATTTATACAGAGACTTGATTACACACAGGTGGATTCTATTTATCACCATCAGTCATTTAGGACAACATTGGATCATTCAGAGATCCTCGTTGAACTTCTGGAGTGAGTTTGCTGCACTGAAAGTAAAGGAGCCGAATAATTTTGCACGCACCACTTTTCAGTTTTTTATTTGCTAAAAAAGTTTAAAATATCCAATAGATTTCGTTCCACTTCACAATTGTGTCCCACTTGTTGGTGATTCTTCACAAAAAATTTAAATTTTATATCTTTATGTTTGAAGCCTAAAATGTGGCAAAAGGTTGAAAAGTTCAAGGGGGCTGAATACTTTCGCAAGGCACTGTAAATAACCTTGCAGAAACATCAACTAGATTTGGATCACCGTCAGATCCCATAGAACTCGATCAGGTGACTGAAAGCTTGGAGTCAACACTACACACTAGATAGAGTGGCTCCACTCAAACGAAAAATAATTAGAAAATATCACAACAAACCAGTGACTACATTTTCCATCCTGCACTGTGGCCTACAAATGTGGTCACCAGGGACTACACTTCGCACACAAACACACACACACCTTTTACCAATCTTTTGTCAATAGTATTGAGTGTTATCACTATACCAAGCGCTTGTACCTTGTTCCTTGTATTGATTAATGTTTTTTGATGTAGTTTCTTGTTATGCATTCTCGATTCTTGCCTTGCCTTGTTTATTCCTGTTTGTTGATCGCCTGACGCATTGCCTGTTATTTCGACCTCGCTATTGTCTCACGATTTGGATTTATCTGCCTAATTAACTCTTGTCTGCATTTGCATCCATCCTAACCTTCATTACATGGGATACATAACAGAATACGACGCCTAACCATGGATGCAGCAGGAAGACAGAGGAGACATCATGCCAAGGTAGTAAGGAATACCGAGATATATACTCAACTCTATTAAGCTTCCTCAATGGATAGCCACGGATCCTCCGGAGCCATACGATGGATTTTTTGGATACCCTGAGTATTTTCTCTTTGACTTCCAATTGCATTTTTTGAGCCTGGCATACCCCAAGCCTGAACAGAGGCAGTGGCTAGGTTTCATACTCTCCTGGCTCAATGGCCAAACCCGTCAGTGGGTGGAGCATCTGGCCTTACAGAATCCTAGGGTCTTGCACAATGTAACTCAGTTTGTGAGACTATTAATTAAGTTTGTGAGTCCAGAGTACGCCCCCAACCTGGATGAGTGTTTGGGGAAGGCCTGCCTCATAGATAAACCTGATGTGCCATTCACCACCTATTATGAGCACTCCAGCCTAAGACCCACTATGTGGTCTCAGCAACCGAGCTCCAGCCGGAGGTCAATGAGGTCGCATCCCCAGAGTTCCTGCCTGACACCCATGAGGTTGTCTCATCTCCAGAGCTCCAGCATAAAGTCACGTTCCTGCTAGAGGTCATCAAGGTGACTTCCCAAGCCATGTTCCTGTCTGAGCTCGAAGAGCCGACCTCTCCAGCCAAGTTCATGTCCGAGGTTGAAGAGGCGACCTCCCAAGTCACACTCCCTTCCAAGGTTGACTAGGTGACCTCCCAACCATGTTCACGTCCAAGGTGGACAAGGTGACCTCCCAAGCCACGATCCTATATGAGGTCAATGAGACGACCTCTCAAGCCAAGTTCCTGTATGTGGTTGACGAGACGGTCTCCCAGGCCATGTTCCTGTCTAAGGTCGAAAAGACGACCTCTTAAGCCAATTTCCTGTCTGAGGTCAAAGAGATGACCTCCCAAGCCCAGTTCCTATACGAGGTCGAAGAGACAGCCCCCAAAAATTCCTGTCAGAGGTCGACTAGGTCAAAGAGACAGCCCTCCAAAACAAGTTCCTGTCAGAGGTCGACGAGGCGACCACATGCGACCTCTCATGCCAATCAAGTTCTGCTCACGCCTGAAGTCGACATCATGACCAACTAGGTTCTGCTCACAAATGAAGACGTCACTAACAACCGAGTTCTTATCACGCCGAGGTCTGCTGAGACAGTCAACCTAGTTCTGCTCATGCCCAAGTCTAGTGATATGGCCAACCAAGTTCTGCTCATGAGCGAGTCTGCTGACACGGCCAACCAAGTCCTGCTCACACCTGAAGCAGACGTCATGACCAACCAAGTTATGCTCATCATCGAGACTGATGACCCTGGTGAACCAGCCTCATGTCTGCTCCTCGAGGAACCTGCTACTTGTTGGACAATGCCTGCATTTGAACCTGAGATACTGTGAAGACATTTTGCCTGCAGGGTCGGGACCGGCGGGGAAGGGAGTATATTTTGGCCCTAGGGGGGTTCTGTCATATCACAGCAAACCAGTGACTACATTTCCTATCCTGCACTGCACCCCACAAACATGGCTGCCATGGACTACACTTCCCACATACACACACACGTTCATCTTCTCTGGAATTCTAATGACCCACACCTCTTGGTTTTTAAAAAAAAAAATTAGTTTCTTATTACTCGTTCTCAATTCTTGCCTTGCCTCGTTTATGCCTGTTTGTTGATCGCCTGACCCATTGCCTGTTATTTCGAACACGCTATTGTCTCACGATTTAGATTTATCTGCCTGCTTCTCTCTAATAAACTTTTGTCTGCATTTGCATCCATCCTAACCTTCCTTTTGGGGGATACGTGACACATAGTATTCAGCAGATTAGCTTATACCATATGTGAACATAGCAGTTATTGCAGTAGCAGTCAGGTGAAGTGTATAATAGTGACAAGAAATTAAACATAATATTTTTATAAGTACAGTAGCAGCAAGAGTACAGGTAGTCAGTACAGAAATGTGCAAAAATTGCAAGGAAAGTGGGATAGTGTTGAGTACAGTATGAGTGTGTATGAGCACACACACGTGCAGTCCAGTCTCTGAGTATTGAGGAGTAGTGATGCAGTTGCTCAGGATGCTCTCAATAGTTCCTCTGTAGAACATGGTAAAGATGAAATGGGCTTTTTTAGCCTTTGCAGAAAGTAGAGACCCTGCTGGGCTTTCTAGAGAAGCTGGTGTTGAGGGACCAGGTGAGGTTGTCCGCCACGTCAACAACCTTCTCTTTTATTTTTTCCACATTCAGAGACAGGTTGTTGGCTCTGCACCAGTTCATTAGCTGCTGCACCTCCTCTCTATTTGCTGACCATGGTTGTGTCATTAGTGAACCTGATGTGATTGGAGCTTTGTGTTGCTCACAGACTTGAGTCAGCAAAGTGAACAGCAGGAACTGAGCACACAGCCCAAGTGCTTAGGGTGGTGGTGATGGAGATGATGTGCCTCATGACGAGCCTCTCGAAGCACTTCATCATGATGGATGTGAGTGCAACGGGATGGTAGTCATTGAGTCAGGACAGTGAAGACTTCTTTGGCACAGGGACAATGGTGGTGGCCTTGAAGTATGTTGGAACAATGGCGCTGCACAGGGAAATGCTGAAGATGTCACTGAGAACATATACCAGCTGGTCTGCACATCCTTTGAACACTGAACCAGGAATGCAGTCTGGTCCAGCAGCTTTCCGTGGGTTCACTCTGCCTAGAGTTTTCCTCACATCAGCTGTGGTTAGACACAGCACCTGGAGGGGTGGTCTTCTTCGCCATCGCATAAGTTTCAACCTCAAACTGAGCATAGAAATTGTTCGGCGCATCTGGAAGGGAGGCATCACTGTCACAGGTTGTGATGTTGTCCTGTAGTTGTTGATGGCTGTGTGTCACAGCTATCTGTGAAGTGACTGTGGATTTTCTGGCCATGTGCACACTTTGCCTCTCTGATAGATCAGGACAGTTTGGCTCTTGCTGTTATTTGGGCCACCTTGTCACCTGCCCTAAAGGTTTCGAATCCTTAGCAGTGCACACACCTCCACAGTCATCCAAGGCTCCTGGTTACAGCATCTGGTGATGGTTTTGGAGAGAGTGACGTCATCAATGCACTTGCCGATGCAACTGGTCACTGATGCTGGGTATGTCAGTTGCAGCCTCCCTGAACTTATGCCAGTCAGTGTGCTCAAAAAAGTTCTGAAGAGCAGAGATGGCTTCTGCTGGCCAGGTTTTCAGCTGCATCCAAACCAGTTGGAGCATCTGACGAGTGGGCTGTATTCTGGGATTAGCATAACAGAGATGTGGTCTGAGTAGCCGAGGTGGAGGCAGAGCTCCGTACTGTATGCGCCAGAGATGTTTGTGTAAACAAGACCCAGATTGTTCACCACTCTCACTGCAAAGTCCACATGTTGTAAGTATTTAGCTACCAGCATCAGGCGACGCTGTGGACTGGAGGCCTGGTCCCCACACCACACAGAGATTGTGTAGCTTCTAGTTCAACATCAACATGTAGATCAACATGCAGGTTGGTTGCTGCATGATTTCTGTATTTTAGCAGTGTCTGGCGATGGTAGACATGAACACTGGTTGTTCTGATGTCCATGTGTTGTAAAACGTTGAGCTAAGAAACAAAAATAGCACTATTTTGGATCTGGAGAGGCCGCTGCGTGCTACTGCCATGCAGCCATCTTGGATCTTGTCCAAGTGCAGTTTCTGTGGTGTATGCCCCTTTGAAGCCAGACTGGTTTACAGTTACAGTAACATTTATATAGCGCTTTTCTAGACACTCAAAGCACTTTTTACAATGTATGTATGGGGGAAATCTACTCAACCTCCACCAATGGGTAGCATCCACCTGGATGATAATCGGCAACTGTTGTGCACCATAACGCCCACCACACACCAACTATTGGTTGTGGTTTGGATCTTGATAAGCGATTCTTATCTACAAGAGCAGATAGATTGATGGATTATTAATGTGCTATGCTGCCAATACCTTTGGCAGAAAAACTTTGGTCATAACATGACATGTTTGAACTATGGTCCTTAGTGCAGACACTGCTGAAAAATAACACAGATCACCTTCTCATCTAGCTATAGTGGAAGGTAGCAAAAAAAGTTAAACAAATTTTTATATCTATATCTTCTGCTGATTTACCTGGAAATCTCAGAAACTGCTTAGCGACATGTCTAAATTCACAACAGGATACTAGTTTTACATGGAGGTCAGAGGTATTCTGCACCCTTAAAAAAGGTTTTAACTATTTTATTTAAAAACTTTCAACCAAAATCCTACATGCAGACTACATTGCCACATACCTACAAAAAGATACTTGTAGTTGACTTTGAAAATAATATCCATAATGAAAGACTTTCCACTTTACACCACATCAAACAATGCATAGAGAACACTCACTCAGATGAGCTGGCTGCTTGTGAAAATGCCAGTATCTCAGGGTTGCTTCTAGAACCCACAATTTCAAGGTATGTGGTCAGTCTGCTGTGCCACAGTGAGATCCAGTCTGAGGGATGGCAGGCATGATTGGCCTGTCAGTAACATTAACAGGCAGAACTATAGTCTGTTTGGCCAGAATGGAGCTATTAACACACTGCCTGCGAAGTTTGACTCTACACCAATCATCCATAATATTAAACCACTGACACGTGAAGAGAATAACATTGATTATTTTATTCCAATGGCAACTGTGAAGGGGTGGGATATATTAGGCAGCAAGTGAACAGTTGGTTCTCAAAATTGTAAGGATCTGAGCAACTTTGACAAGGGGCAAATTTCGATGGCTAGAAAACTGGATCAGATAATCTCCAAAACAGCAGGTCATGTGGAGTGTTCATGGTATGCAGTGGTTAGTACGTACCAAAAATCATCCAAAGAAAGACAATGGATGAACTGGTAATAGGGTCATGGGTGCCCAAGGCTCATTGATGTGGAGTGGAGGCTACCCTGTCTGGGCCAAAAAAGTTAATAAGTGTTTCAGAACATCAAACCAATTTAAACAATAGTCAAGGACAACACAAGTACACACAAAATGCAATTCGTAAATGAAGGTGTTTATTATTAAAGGTGAAAAAAAATCCAAACCATCATGGCCCTGTGTGAAAAAGTGATTGCCCCCCTTGTTAAAACATACTATAACTGTGGTTGTCCACACCTGAGTTCAATTTCTCTAGCCACACCCAGGCCTGATTATTGCCACACCTGTTCACAATCAAGGCATCACTTAAATAGGAGCTGCTTGACACAGTAAGGTCCACCAGAAGATCCTTAAAAGCTACACATCATGCCGAGACCCAAAGAAATTCAGGAACAATTGAGAAAGAAAGTAATTGAGATCTATCAGTCTGGAAAGGGTTATAAAGCCATTTCCAAAGCTTTGGGAATCCAGCGAACCACAGTGAGAGCCATTATCCACAAATGGCGAAGACATGGAACAGTGGTGAACCTTCCCAGGAGTGGCCGGCCGCCCAAAATTACCCCAAGAGCGCAGCGACGACTCATCCAAGAGGTCACAAAAGACCCCACAACAATGTCCAAAGAACTGCAGGCCTCACTTGCCTCAGTTAAGGACAGCGTTCATGCCTTCACCACCAGGAAAAGACTGGGCAAAAATGGCCTGCATGGCAGAGTTCCAAGGAGAAAACCACTGCTGAGCAAAAAGAACATCAAAGCTTGTCTCAATTTCTCCACAACACATCTTGATGATCCCCAAGACTTTTGGGACAACATTCTGTGGACCGATGAGACAAAAGTGGAACTCTTTGGAAGGTGTGTGTCCAAGTATATCTGGCGTAGAAGGAACACTGCATTTCATAAAAAGAACATTATACCAACAGTAAAATATGGTGGTGGTAGTGTGATGGTCTGGGGCTGTTTTGCTGCTTCAGGACCTGGAAGACTTGCCGTGATAAAAGGAACTATGAATTCTGCTGTCTACCAAGAGATCCTGAAGGAGAATGTCCGACCATCTGTTCGTGTACTCAAGCTGAAACGAACTTGGGTTCTGCAGCAGGACAATGATCCTAAACACACCAGCAAGTCCACCACCGAATGGCTGAAGAAAAACAAAATGAAGACTTTGGAGTGGCCTAGCCAAAGTCCTGACCTGAATCCTATTGAGATGTTGTGGTATGACCTTAAAAAGGCCGTTCATGCTCGAAAACCCTCTAATGTAACTGAATTAGGACAATTCTGCAAAGATGAGTGGGCCAGAATTCCTCCAGGACGCTGTAAAAGCCTCATTGCACGTTATCGCAAACGCTTGGTTGCAGTTGTTGCTGCTAAGGGTGGCCCAACCAGTTATTAGGTTTAGGGGGCAATCTCTTTTCAAAAACGGGGCCATGATGGTTTGGATTTTTTTTCACCTTTAATAATAAAAACCTTCATTTACAAATTGCATTTTGTGTTTAATTGTGTTGTCCTTGACTATTGTTTAAATTGGTTTGATGTTCCGAAACACTTAAGTGTGACAAACATGCAAAGGAACAGGAAATGAGGAAGGGGGTAAACACTTTTTCACACCACTGTACAACAGCAGACCTTCAGAGGTCTAATGGAGTTCATGCCTTCATCAGGTCAGAGCTGTTTTGGCAGCACAAGCAGGACCTTCACAAAATTAGGCAGGTGGTTTTAAGGTTATGGCTGATCTGTGTATACTATAGAATACTTTAATACACCTTGGCCCAAAATAGTTTGTCCACCCTATCTGTGAATCACAGTAGACAAAGGATTGTCTGTTCACAAACAGATTGACTGATGCTCTTCTGTAGGTGCTATAAATTAGCTGAACTTCCTCAATGTATATTTGTCAATGACTGTGCATAACAGCACTACAAGACAAAACATCCTCTATCTGATTGCACTGACCCGATAGGTAGGCACTACTCAAAATGTGAGGTGTGCGTCTGCCAGAGCATGCTGTTATTCTGCAGTGAATTTTTTCCACCTTTATTTTTGCACATAATTATTCTTTAATATCAATTATTCTTTATTCTTTAATGTGCACAAGAGCTCTTTGAATAAATTGGTAAATTGTGGAATACACTTGTTTCAACAACTATATGATAAAACTGGTTAGGCTATTTAAAGTCTCTACTAAGAGGGAGATCTAGTTTACTTTTGTTAAGGCAGCCTTAAAAATCCCATGAAATGCTTCCTTTCTTTTTGAAACAGGAAGTCAAGGCGGGATGTCAAAGGCCTTGACACAACAGCTGGTGGTGTTCAATATATACTACACCTGCTGCTGAATTTAAAGAAACTCAGTGGTTGTTTAGCAAACGGTTAAAAATGCAGATGAGTATTTAAAGAGAATTTGTTTTGAGCTGTGTAAAATTTTTAACTGCCAGTTTGCCCACATATGTAACTTTGTTGTGTTTGGTGTCCTAGAACAGAGGTTTCTATCCACCAGGTCTCAGATTGGTTCCAGACTATGGATTGTTTATAACCTGCCTTCAATTGTCTTTTCCTTCTCCCCTGCAGTACTATAGCAGTGAGGGCATTGGGCTTCCCGGGGGGACGAAAAGGTCTGCTATTTAAAACAAAACACTGCAATAAAACTGTATTGCGAAACAAGCATTCAGTGTCTATATTTCTCCAAATGCTTGCTTGCTTGCTTACTGTATTACACATACACATGTTAGCTGTACACTAAATGTGCATTGCACTTTTAATAATCCAGGGCCACCGCAAAGGGCCAATGTGGCTACAGGTTTTTATTCCAACCTAGCAGGAACCACACCTGATAGTCGGCAAAGAATAACTGATTAAACGGTTAGGCAAAAATAAACTGATTAAACAGTTGGAATCAGGTGTGGCTCCTCATAAGGTTGGAATGAAAACTTGCATCCACAACAGCCCTTTGAAGATCCCTGCTATCGGTGATCAGGGTCAGTGCAACCAACAATGTTTTTGAAGTGAGACTATACAAGTTTGAGCCAAGACCAAGATTTTGAAGAAAGAATGCACAGACACATGCAAAAACAATCATTTTTCAACACACAACAGATTGTTTGAGAATGAGAATAACTTGTAGTATGACCAAAACTACATGAACAAACTATGTTTGATGCTAACTACCTGGTACTTTAACGCATTATCTACAGTTTAGTTATAGGGGCAACACATAGCATATGATTATAAAATGTAAAATTAAAATAATGGTAAAGAGTGAAATAAACTGTAAAATTTGTAATTATTTGATAAAAATGACTATCAACAAAAACTTTTTGTAATTTGTTCAGCAAACTGTATACTGGCTTGTATGTTCACACAACAGCAAGAGGAATGTATTATACTCTCATACAAAAACAAACTGAAACGTCTTCAATTTGCCAGACACTACTGGAACTTCAAATGGGATTGGGTATTATGGTCAGATGGAACCAAAATAAAGCTTTTTGCCAATAAACACCAGAGGTGGTTTGGCTGCACACAGAGAGGTAGCCATATGGAAAAGTACCTCATGCCCACGGTTAAATATGGTGGTGGCTCTTTAATGTTTTGGGGCTGGCTGTTTTTTTTGCTAGAGGACTTGGACATTTTTTAAAACAAATGGCATCATGGACTCTATCAAACATCAACAGATATTAAATGCACACCTGACTGCCTCTGCCAGGAAGCTTAAAATGGGCCATGGTTGGATCTTCCAGCAGGACAATGATCCAAAACATACATCAAAATCAACACAAAAATGGTTTACTGACCACATAATCGAGGTCCTGCCATGGCCATCCCAGTCCCCTGACTTTGGGGTGAACTGAAATGGAGAGTCCAGCAGCATTCCGTATGAAGGAATGGTCTCAGATCCCCTGTCATGTATTCTCCAACCTCATCAGGCATTATAGGAGAAGACTCAGAGATGTTATCTTGGCAAAGGGAGGTAGCACAAAATATTAACAAAAAACTAAAAGGATGTTAATAATTGTATCACATATATATTTACCAAAGCTTCTTTTTTTGACAAACCTGTGTTGTGTTTGCAATTGTGTGGTATCCATGAGAACAGATTATTTTTTGTGAACAGAATATCAAAAGGTTAAACAATCAAGATTATTTTTCACAGCCTTCTTTGCTATATTATATATAGAGGTGCTAACCTGAGCCCCAACCAGTGACCATTCACTGTTTTTTTTTAAGTGACTCATGTGGATTTGCAATGTTCCCAAAAAGTGAAACATGAGTCTCAGTTACAGTTTTAGCTTTTATTTTAATATTTATTGTAAATAGCAGCACTATTTGCACCAACTTTGACAGTGTAATTTTCAGGAATGAGCATGCTCTTCACTGGTCATTATTTCCACACATATAATTTCTATCAATATTTCCACACTGTACAATTTGTCAATTATTTTCATTTGGCTGTATCCTATTATTTTTATTTTTATTTCATAGCATTTTGCCAGCACGATTGTATGTACAGATTCTCAACAGTACATTATCTTTGTTTATTTTTCCTTACATATCTGAACAAATTTATTTAATGTTTTTATCATGAAGATTATCAAATGTACCTACAAGGATATTAATATCTGATAGTCCCCACAAGGAAAACCTTTTTTAATAACAAAAACTACAGTTTTATTATTTTTTTTAAAGGCTTTAAGTTAGAGATATATTTAAGTGTAGTATAGCATTAATTTGCTACATTAGTAATGACAGTAAAAGATTAGCAAGAAAGGTTTGTGTGTGCGTGGGTTTGAATAAAATATACCTGTATTGTGGCTAGCAATATGTATTTGTTTGTATATGCTGAAACCTTTGTGTGTTTTGTATTATTTTAATTCAGAATTTTGTTAATGGTATCAACAAACACTAACTGAATGATTAAGAGCATTGCTGACCATATACATATATTCTCAAAGATCTCTCTCTCTCTCCTTCCCTTGTAAACTCATCCAGATGTTGCCTGACTGTGCACCCATGGGAATTGGGGGGGGGGGGGTGGGGGGT
Source organism: Ameiurus melas (assembly GCA_012411365.1). Classification (NCBI taxonomy): domain Eukaryota; kingdom Metazoa; phylum Chordata; class Actinopteri; order Siluriformes; family Ictaluridae; genus Ameiurus; species Ameiurus melas. The sequence goes on along the minus strand of CM022780.1, from coordinate 10,836,906 downwards.
CTTAGAAAAGTGAGGTGGTGTTCAGCAGAGTAGTGAAGGAGGGAAGACAGCATGTCAGGCTGTGTGGTGTGTGTGGCAGTGGCCGGAGGGAGATAGAGACAGTTTAAATGTGGTTTTCGCTTAGTGGGAGGAGGTTATGTGTGTGTGTGTGTGTGTGTGTGTGTAAGGACAGTGGGTGGATGTTGGCTAGTGGTCGGACATTCTCAGTTGTTTTACTGAGTCCCTGCAGTGCACTTTCTAAGAGCAACGGAATTTGGAGGGCATTGCTGACGATAAATAAAGGAGTTTGTATGGATAAAAGGCAGAGTTGATGCTATAAATGGGTAAAGGGGAGGTGAAGCAATGAATGAGAGTGAGGAGGATGTGGTGCACAATTTGTGGTTGTCTGAGGAAGGCTTTGTGATTTTGTTTCCCCTTTCATGGTGAAAGACACTAATCGTCTAATCATCCAACGTGTCCAAATCTGTATCTCAGACGCTCTCTGGTGCTATCTTAACCCCCCAACCCCACCACCACCACCACCACCATTTCTGTTTCTTCTCTTACTGTCCTGACGGACAGACATACTTTCTCATCATATCATGCTGCATAAATGCATGAAAAGAAGTGCTTTGACTCAGTGTGTCCAGACAAATCCGTTTCTCATTTTCTTAATGAAACAATGACAATGACAGACACGTACAAAATAAAACCCTCCGGAACAATCTAAACAATCGCACACACCATAGCACAAAGGAGCTCATTGAGAAAGCAAGTAACCTGCATTCTTTATAAACAAAGCAAGTCTGTGAATTTGCCGATAAACACTTCCAAACAGACATTTGCTGATTAAACACTGTAAATGAATGCACACATGGGGCTCTTCTATAATGTCCTGTATTGGCAAACCTCAGTCTTTAGCTTTTCTGAAAGAACCATTGTGTCTTGAATGGAGGAATTCCGGACATACCTGTGATAGTTAGTGATAAAAATGTAGCATGTTCTCACAACCTCCCAACACACATTTACCTGAGATTTAGCTAGGTTTACTTCAATATATTCATGTTGTATAATAAAATAGAAATTATTCATTGCAGAATTACGTCATCTTATATATGATCTCCCTGGAAGAGAAAACAGCTTTTGGGCAATTTACAATAAAAACTATTGTATCTAAGAACATCTACTGCACTTTAGTCAGTAATTGTTTGTAATAATTATATTTAATAGGGTGTACCTTGTGCCCGATGCTCCATGGGATAGGCTCCAGGTTCCCCGCAACCCTGAAGAAGGAATAAGCAGTAGAAGATGGATGGATGGATGGATATTCAGCACTGTAGAGTTCTTGACTCAGAAGGTATTGATTATTTTTCCTTTACAGCATGGCTCTGAATTCTAGCTAAATTTCTACAGTAACAATAAACTTATATGTCAGTTGATCACATAATAAAAGCTTAATACTAAACAGATTTTTAAAGTGATGAGAAGCACATCACAACCATGTCATTAATTATTTTCCTATAACCAGACACACATTTCTGTTTTATTCCTTTCAATGAGAATATTTTTAAAAATAATGTTAGCTCTCTACTTGTTTTCTTGAGCCTGAATATTCTACAAAAACTGAATATTAACATCAACAACCCATTATATAATTTTCAAGGATTTATTTTTCTTTTCAAAAAGATAAGGCTTCTTATAGCCAACACTAACATATCTGTGTTTGTTAAGTGGTCAAATTCAGAAGTGGGGCTTCCAACATTTATACCCAAAGTTATACATTTCAGTAGAAACATGCTTTCAATTTATTATTGCTAATTTATGTGGGTTTATTTTGTTATGGATTAGCATTTGAACAAATACTGGTTAATAATTTTTTTAGCATTGTTTTGTTAATATTACTTAGGGTTTGTGCTTATTCCACAGTTAAAGAAAATAGTAATGTGTATATGCTATAAAGCAGACCATTTTTTAGGCTGACACTCTTATTATACAAGTCCATTTCTTTGGCACTTTTTGAATAGAACCATGAAAGATGGTTAAGTTGCATAGCTCACTGATAAAAGATCTGCCAAACATTGATAAAGAACTACTACTGTCCCCCTAAAACATGGTAACACCACAATCAGTGTTATAGAGTCTGGTCTCTAAACGAAGGCAAAAATAAATAATCCATCAATTTCCTATATCGCTTGTCCTACAGGGTAGGGATGAACCTGGAACCTATTCTAGGGAGCACAATTCACAAGGCGGGGTGCCAATTCATCGCAGGGCATAATCACATACACATTCGTACACTTCAGGCACTTTGAACATGCGAATCACCTTACCATGCATGTCTTTGGTCTGAGGGAGGAAACTGGAGTACCCGGAGGAAGCATGGGGAGAACATGCAAACACCACACACAAAGGGCAGCGGTGTGAATTGAACCCCCAACCCTGGAGGTGTGAGGTGAACGTGCTAACCATAAGCCACCATGCACCAAAATAAATAATCAGATAATCATATTTAGATTTACCTCAGTTTGTTTTTTTTCTGTTTCAATTTATTTTTTACAAAGGTTTTTTTTTTCTTTTTTTTCAGTTGAACAATCAGTCAGATTAATTGTGGATTATTATAGGCTGATCATTCTGTACTAGACTGAATTCTGAATTGGTTAACTGTAAATCCACTCAAATAGCCTATACATGTAATTTGTCAGTAATCAGGCACACAGTATCTTTTTCCATCTTTTTCATGTGTTACCCAGAAAGGTTGATGTAAGACTGTAATCTGTAATTTAACACTGAAATACACTGTATCCACTGTGACTTCTTACCTCGAGTTTACAGCGAACGCGTTTTGCACTTCATTGTCATCTGGAAAACTATCAGCGAAATATAGATGTGTGTCAACGTAACATGGGGACGGAGAGAGCTGACGTTGGGCCAGCTGTATTTACAAGTACAAAACAACTCAATAAACAACCTGACAGGAGATAACGCGGCTATGTATAAACAGCCTATGCCAGCTTAGTTTTACGCGCCTCTAACGCGTCTCAGACGCAGTTGGTATGGGATGAAATTATACCCAAAAATGTAAGCGTAGATGCCCACACGCATCAATTAATCTGAGATGAACTGGCCATACTTATGGAGGCTGCTGCAGTATAGGGTACTAGTTTTAGTGCCAGTTTTAAATTAATCTCTCTCTCTCTCTCTCTCTCTCTCTCTCTAAAACACACACACACACACACACACCCGTCATAGGTTCGGTCTGGTCTCACGCTGCCTCTCCAGTGTTCCTGGGCGGTAATATGAAACCCCCCCGCGCTGAAAAATCAGACTCCACTTTGGCACGGATGCTGCAATAGCCCCGGGTACTTTATGAGTTTATTTTAGGTCATAGAGACGCCTCTGTTTGTTCCACGCTGTTCCGCCCATTTTTTTTAATTATTATTATTATTATTATTTTTACAGTTGTACTCAGTGGTTCTGATGTTGTCGAGGCACTCTTCACTGTTGTGTGTCTACGGTTCCACCGGTTCTTCAGTGCAACATCTTTATAACGGCTAGAGATGTCGGGTATCTACGATAAGTTGTTTTGGGAGATCATATCATAGCTTCTGGCATACAAACACCAGTTTCTGACTGAAGTAAGATGCTGCAAATCAAATTAATTCATTTATTCATTCATACAAAGTTGTTCAGTTTTCTTTCATCTCCGTGACGCATATAATATACTAACCATGCTTGGTGCATATTTCATTATAACCATTTTATATAGCCTACAATTTATCATTCTATTTTTTTTTTTTAACTATTTTAATCGTCATGGTAACTGAACTCTCCAAGTGAAAGACTGGGAACTGTATTACCGCTGTTTGTTTTTCTGGGCGGGTTTTATTCGGAGTCGCCGCTCTGCTCGGTGGAGTTTTACGCGATCCAAGGAAGTTTGAAAGGGACCTGAGCGCATGCGCGCATCAGTAGCGGGATTTAGCGAGCGGTGGGGCGGAAAGAGAGAACACGAGAGAGAGAGAGAGAGAGAGAGAGAGAGAGAAGAGAGAGAGAGAGAGAGAGAGAGAGAAAGCAAGCAAGCAGGTGACAGTGCTGAAGTGGAGCGCCAATTTGTGCTCACATCATTTCACCGCACTTAGTTGGTCAGAGCGTCGCCTCCAGTCGGGAAATAACAACACCCCCCCAAGGGTTGCAAAAACTCTACTAGTTCTGATCCGCTGATTTTGTTACAATCGCCTCACTTTTGGAAAAGAACGCAATTGCACATTTCAAAATACAGGCTGATCATGGAGAGTTTGATGCTTCGGGTGGAATGGAGAGTTCAGTAGACGCGCCGCGTTTGTGGCCAGCCATCACCGTGTGGATACTGCAACAGGTAGAACAGAACTGAAAACACCCTCGTTTTTGGATTAACCTGTGTGTCGAAAACGCGATTTCGTTTTTTTTTTTGTTAAGTCGCGACTCATGAAACACTCATGATCTCCTGTGGCATCGTATATGGGAACTTCTGAGGACGAGAAGACGCGTTCGCCAGCGGCATTCTTACTTGCTTGTGAATTTATGTGTCGGTAAGTGTTTCCGCAAGTTCGTGCCCACGCCTCTGTAAAAGAAAAAAAGAAAGAAAAGGGGAAAAAAGGGGCACTAATTATTTGGATTGCTTTAGCTCACTGTAAATAGTCTCTACTTCCCCCATCCCTCATTTCCAAACACTTCATGCCCACCTACCAGCAGCACTTAGAGGTCGGACCTTCGAGCTCCTGCTCCTTTACTACGCTGTGGATTGCGACTGTTTCGGACTCACAGAGAACCTGAAGTCGGATAAATATAAGTGGGATTTGCTTTGGCGCTTTGATTCCAAATCCATCAACTCCAAGAGTCACCTCCAGCACGAACCATTTAATTGTAAGTCAAATCTGCTTTTACGTCTTGTTTAATTTAATTATTTGGTTGCATGCGTAACGTCACTGCGTCTTATTCACGTTCCCTTTAGTGTCTTAAAGATTGTCTTGTGATCCATCATTTGAAGGAATAAAATGTGCGCAGGTAATCCGGTTTGTGCACAAAACGTGTGTGCAGTTTTAAGAAGCTTTAAATGTAATCTATCATTCTTTGTTACCATTTATGAGGAAAAAAGGTAGCTGAAGGTTTGGGAGCGTTGTGAAGTGAAGGGGCCATTTGCAGTTCAATATGTTGGAGCTGGCTCCCTCTAGTGCCCACCAGGTTCTATGAAGTTTTGTCACGCACATGTGCCTCAACAATATTTAATTGAAACAATTGCGCATTAAGCGCGGAAACTCTTTCTTTATGCGTCCTTTGTTGCGCAGTATTGATGCGCATTAGGGGACCATTGCGCAAATAATAAAATGTACATTTTACTCGATGTGCTACTTATTCGTGACGTTTTTACGTTTCGATAAAAATAAAATAAATAGCTTATATTTTTTTATTTATCTTTGCCTTTTAAACATTCGGCGCAGATAATACATAATTTGCTCTACATAATTCTTACTTTTCCTAATCCCATTTATGCTGTTATTGAATGTATTGAGATTCAGTTTATTTTAATCTGGAGACGAGGTTGTAAATAACTTAATTATAATTCACGGTCTTAAAATAATCCGTATTTGTTTTTAGAAAAAAAAAAGTGAGAACTGTGGACCAGATTGATTTAATTTTAGAGACACCGGGAATTCAGGAATGTGTACAGGCACACATGCCCGAAGGAACAGCATCCCTTTGTCGGAGTACAGAGAATAGTCATCTCCCGAATCTGACTATTTTTAGTGCAATAGATGTATTTCAATCAGTTCAGGCGCTGATGTATAATATCACCAGATATAGGCTTTGTTCCGAAATAGTCATAGACAAAACTTTGTATTATTGCAGACTCAGGGTCCAATTAAAATACAAGACAACGCATAAAATTAACATCATCACTATAATAATAATAATATAATGATAATAATAATAAAATAATTGTAATAAAATGTAAAGTAGTAATAATTTAAAAAATCAACGCGAAAAATTCAGATATTAATATTTTTTTTAATTGTGAAGGAATGCAGGTGTCAGAGGTCAGGACATATGCTGACAGTCTCTAAACTACTACTTACATAGCCTGTGACTGCTGCCTAGTCATTCTGATTTAAAGATAATAAATAAATTTTTGTACTCCTACATAATACACATTGTTTTTAAATCAAATTGTTTTATCATTAGTTTATTTATTTATTTATTTTTTAAATTATGAGTTGTGAGATTTTGACCCTAGCCATTTAAGGACTGGATTTTAATCAAGACAAATTTCAGCAAAATGTTTTACTAAATACCTACATTCGATGGTCTCCCTTTTCAATAAAAACACACTCTAACGATCCCATCAACGGGGTTAAAACTGCTAAAATAAAACCACATGTTCGGCGCAGTGACGGTGAACTTGGCGCACAGTTTAATGACCATTAGCGTGGCCTGCTTTCGTACAAAACTCTGCAAAATGTAAACCATGACAAATGAGTCTCAATATAAATGCTCCCAAAATCAGAACTGGACTCTAACCGCCTCCTGGAAAATCTTCAACCTGTTTTAAGAGGTTTTTTTTTTTTGGCGTAAACATTTGCTTTAATTTGTTCCCTCCATTTTAACCTGTTTGTGTGAATTTCTGCCGCGTGCGTGAATGTTAAATACACTGAAATGCTTCGGCGCAAAGGAATGCAGTCTATCAAGATTGAGTAAAGAAAAATCAACAAATTCCTCGGCATTCGTTTCAAAAGTTTCCGGGGAAATTTTTACTGCGGTTGGTACAAAGTTTTATACAAGATAGGTTTTATTTATTTTAAGCGTGGTAATTCCATGCGATGCTAGGTAGGTAATTTAAACCATTTTAGCCGAAGCCATCCAAAAAAAGACCATCCTGCCGTAATACCCACGTGTAAAATCAGGCAAACAATTGTTAATACAATGGAATATATTTAGAATCTTAGATCATTTAAAACGCAGTATTTAACATTTCTCCGTTTTGTATCTGGTCATGTGGAACTAAACTTGGATCTGAAACAAATACCGCACAAGAAAATGTCGTTTTTACGTAATTTACCAGTGTTTTAATCGTGAGATAAAAAGTTATGTTCAATTTACTTACAGGTTGCGCTGATGTGTCGTTTATCACCGTAATAAACTTTAAAGTACTGACCTATCAAAGGAGACTCTGTCATCGAGCTCTGTTATAAATGGCTATATAAATAATAAAAATGTGTTGTTCATTCTGACTAATTTTGCAGGTTTTATGTGAGCAATCCTAACATAGTCCAAAAAAGCAGTTTACTCAACCCAATCTTTAACCATACCAGATCAAGCCAAGGATACAATATGCTTGCGTATAGTCCTGTAACTGATGTACTGTTCATTTTTGAAAGTACAAAACATTTACACACACGCTGAGTATTCTTCCATCAAAGTCGCTGAGCTCAACCTCTTTTGAATGAATTAGAAAGGAAATAATTCATTGTTTATTTCAAGTTGCTCCACTCAGTGCAGGCAATGGTACAGACCTGCTGTCCAGCCCTGGTTGATGCAGATTACTATAAATTAAAGTACGTCAATTAAATAAATCTTACATACGTTGTACTTAACAGTAGACTGACCATAAAATACCCATTACTTATTACCATTAGTTGAGCGATGTTTTTGGGTCCAAACCTCAAAAAGTGTTTTCTCAAACAGTTTCTACATGGAAATAAACCCACCGTTCATCTAGGTTGCAAAAACCAGTAAATCATACAAGGCTTGTATTTGTACAAAATATCAGATATCTTCCACATTCTTTGTTCTTGGGTTGGGTTGGCCGGTTGGTTTGTTGTTAATTTAGAAATACTAACAGTCCAAATAGAGAGAGGACTGTTTAAATTTGCTTGCCGTTTCATCTTGGACATAAGCTTGCACGCTATGAAGAGGAGCTTATAATGCATTGGGTTTTTCATGGCTGTGCATCTGTTGATTAGTTTTATGTGATATGTGTCAGGTATTGTGACAGTCTTAAGCTGCTAAATCTCACATACTGTTGAAAGCACATGTAGACATGCGCATACTTACATGAGTTTAAACTATGAATGGATACTAACATGTTCATGGGTACCAACTAAAGCATATGGAAGTTGTGTGACATTACCCTCTGACAAAGTGATGTCTTGTAATTCACCAGCTAAACAGCTTTATTTGTTCTTTCTAGAGCTACTTTTTCAGGATGCGCTTATTGAACAGGCCATCTTCCTCAGGCTGGGTCAGAGTCATGGACACACGACATGGAGTGGTTGCCATCACTTTCCTGGCCTTCTTCATGCAAGTGGTTGTGGAGGCTACCTCATGGTGGTATGTATCTACAGTATATACACTGTCTAAGACAAACACAGCTGTGTGTGTGTGTGTGTGTGTGTGTGTGAGAGAGAGAGAGAGAATGGTGGACTGTGAGGTTGGCCAGACGAAGGATGGATAATGGATCAGCAAGAAAGAGACGATTAACTTGCCTTCATTTCTTGTTCTTCTTCTCTTGCTCGCTTTTTTTTTCCTTTCTCACCCTATCTCCATCATCTTCATCTTCTTTCTAGTATATTGTGGCTGAAGTCGGTCTGGTTCCGTCTTTTGTGTCCCACCACATTCTAAAATAAAAGGGGGGAAAAAATACATGCTGACTTTAGCACATACGCCTTTGCTCAGTTCTGACTTTCCCATTCTTTATTTTCTTTTCCCCTGTATTGCCAAACCAAAATTATGAATATTATATAAAACATAGAATGCTGTGGTTTTGCAATGAATTTCCAAATATGCACAGGCACGAACTGTGTAGGTTTGTGTTTGTCAAGTGTGTGTGAGTTTCTATGGGCTTGTCCATCCTATTTCCATTAATAAAAAAGGCAAAATCAGTCTGTGCCGGAACAGATATCAGATGAACTGAATACAGAGGGGGAAAAATATGTTTAACTGATTACTGGATCAGTTCAGTTTTCAGTATTGTGCATATGAGACTTTGTAACTAATGGAAAAACAAAATTGAATATTCAGGAAACTGTAAAATACAGTTTTACCCTCTTGGTTTGACTGTTTTAATCTCAGTAGCTCCAGCCCTCATAAGTTCCACAATGACGCCTGAGCACGGTACAATTTCATTGCAAACTTGAATGGAGCGAGTCTGCTCGGTTGCACGCTCCATACACAAAGGAAGAAGGCAATAAATCCTGTCTCGTAACATCTTTAATTGTTTGATTTGCTGGAAGAAAATGAAGGGCTTGTATTTGAAACAGACTGCCCCTTCCAAGATGGAAGGTCTGATTTCATTGCGATTTTCTGCCTGTTTACTTTTACCGCATATGATGCTTGCCACTGTGTCTTTTCAACTGAACTCAGCTGATTGGGTTGGACGTTACTTAGTAGTGCACAAAACAGGGATTCTTCATTTTCAGTAATGTTATACCAGTACTTCTCCTGAAGTATCCACATGGACGGCATATATAATATGGCTGTTCTCTGAACTGGGGTCCCAATCCTAGGGTTTATCTTTGGTTTCAGTGTTCACTTAAGCTTTTGCCAACTACACACAAGGTCATTTTCTTTTCTCTTAATCCTAAATTCCAATTGCTCTCTGAACCAAACCTATATGAGACGAACTACCACGAATAACAGGTTCCTATAATGTAGATGATGCTGATTGTATCTCTTCTTACATCTAATTTATAGCTGACTTTGAAAGAGAATAAGAGAGACCCTGATCTATTCTGTGAGAACCCACAAGTGATAATGATTTACTTTGTACAAGATGAGAATTGTTGGTCACTTTGCTTCCCCCTCATATAATTTCCATCAGATTTCCTGGTGGACAAATTGAAGGTCCACAAAATGTTTGTGTGCCTGTTGCAGGTCTCTGGCTATGAATCCACTGCTGATTCCCGAGGCTTACATCATAGGCACACAGCCGCTGTGCAGTCAGTTGGCAGGCTTGTCCAAAGGCCAGAAAAAGCTGTGCCAGCTGTACCAGGACCACATGCAGTACATTGGCGAGGGTGCCAAGACAGGGATCCGTGAGTGCCAGTACCAGTTCCGCCACCGACGCTGGAACTGCAGCACAGTGGATAATTCCTCAGTGTTTGGCCGTGTCATGCAGATTGGTAAGTCTATCAATAAGTGGAAAAAAGCTTCACTTTTACTAATACATGAACCAAAATTACACATACTATATGAGACACGGACTGATGACTGTACTTAAATTCCATGCACAGATTTCGTTCTATAAGGACAGTAACTTGTGCTTCGGTGTTCTCTATTACATTCATAATGTAATAGAAGTGACACTACACATTCTGTACGTCATCAATCTAAATCTAAAAACACATCTTTTGCTGGCACCTACACGACATAGATATATTAGGTGCAAGCTCCATCCTGAACTTTCAAAACTTCCCAGTTCCTGACCAGAGGTTTGGAATGGTCGCAAATACTGCATTTGAATGTACAGAGTTCTCCTTCAGCTATTCAAATTGTGATTAATGACTGAAAACGAAGTGAGGAAAAAGAGCTGAATAAAATGTCAGCAAATAAGACCACCTTGCTTTTATTATTATTATTATTATTATTATTATTATTATTTTTGTAATTGTCCTTTGAAGTAATATTGTGATTTGCGGATGCGCATCAAGCTGATAGGAGTTCTGCTTTGCTCCTTTTTTTTCCCCCAAAACAAACTTTTTTTATTTATTTATTTTTATAACTGGTTTTGTTTTTGCAGTATAGTGTTCTTTCCTTGTTTAGGCGAGGGGGCAAAGGGTACTTAATGCAAGGCGCATACATGTAGTAGGCCGTTTTTAACAGCAGTGGTCAAGCAGAATGTTTTTACGATGACGTCTGTGAACGAATCAGATGTTTAATGAATCAGAATAGCTGTCTCCAAATGGCTACCAACTGACATTAAAAATGGTGAGTAATTGTGTTTAGCCTAAATTTATGCTGGACTGTGCTCTACAATGACCAAACCCTTCCCTTAGGCGTGCTAGTGTAAGGATAACAAAGACGTTAGAGTTTTTTCCAGATGATAATGAATTAATGATGAAATTTTGTTCAAATTTCCTTAGTTAGCCTACCCTCTAGCAATGCCATTTGCTTTAGACATTACCCTCTAGACATTTGAATGCTGGAACACTGGAAATGACATTCATCATCCTAGCTAACGAAGAGAATAGGATCAAATATTAGCTATAAAATGGTCTGCCTTGGAATGCATGGTGGTGTGGCTGAGGACTGATGGTGGGTTTTTAAAAAATAAAAAATCTTTACATACTTATATAAATAATATATATATATATATATATATATATGTATATATAAAATATAAACTGTGCAAAATTCTAATCTCAAACCCATAACCCACATGTCACAAATAAACATAGAAAATATATTAAATGTTTAATCTGTGTGAATGTACCATTTTAAGAGTTTTTGAATTTGATGGCCACAACACATCTCAAAAAAGTTGGGACGGAGGCAAGACTTGAAATGTAAGTGTTTCTAAAAAGAAACGGCTAGAGGTTAATTGGGAACAGGTCAGTACCCTGATTTGGGTATAAAAAGAGTATCTTAGAGAGGCAGAGTCTTTCAGAAATAAAAATGGGCAGAGGTTCACGAATCTGCGAAAAACTGAATCTACAATTTGTGGTACAACTCCAGAATAATGTTCCTTATCTACAGTACATAATATAATCAAAAGTTTCAGAGAATCTGGCGAAATCTCTGTGCTGAAGGGACAATGGTGAAAATCAATATTGCATGCCCATGATCTTTGAGCCCTCAGGTTGCACTGCATTAAAAACAGGCATGATTCTGTAATGGAAATCACTGCATGGGCTCAAATACCTCCAGAACTCATTGTCTGTGAACACAGTTCACCGTGCCATCCACAAATGCTGGTTAAAGCTCTATCATGTAAAGAATATGTGAGCCATATGTGAACATGATCCAGAAACGCCACCAACTTCTCTGGTCCAAAGCTCGTTTAAAATGGACTAAGGCAAAGTGGAAAACTGTTCTGTGGTCAGACGAATCATAATGTGAAATTCTTTTTGGACACCATGGATGCCGTATCCTCTAAACTCAAATGGAGACGGACCATCCGGCTTTTTATCAACGCTCAGTTCAAAAGCCTGCATCTCTGATGATATGGGGGTGCATTAATGCATATGGAATGGACAGCTTGCATATCTGGAAAGGCACCATTAACACTGAAATGTATATACAGGTTTTCGAGCAACATATGCTTCCATCCCATCTTTACTTCTTAGAGACTCTGACTCTTAAGATACTCTTTTTATACCCAATCATGTTACTGATCTGTTGCCAATTAACCTAATTAGTTGCAAGACGTTCCTCCAGCTGTTCCAGCCTTTTGTTGCCCCGTCCCAATTTCTTTGAGATGTGCTGCGGCCATCAAATTTAAAATTAGTTTATTTTTTCCATAATATGGTACATTTTATCAGTTTAAACATTTGACATGTTTTATATGTTCTACTGTGTTTTTAAATCATTGCATACTGTTTTTATTTACATTTTACACAGTGTACTAACATTTTTGGAATTGTGGTTAAAGAATGTGGAAAATATATATATATAATGAAAAAATAATAAATAATATATGAATATATATATATATGAATATAAATATGGTAATTTTGACCATGCTATTGCATTATCAAATGCAAGAGGCTATTGAGAGCTGTGGTTTGTTAAACTTGGACAAACCTGCACAGATATTTACTAATCCTGGAGGACATAAACAACTAGAACTTTTAGGGTAAGAAAGCAAAATTAATCAACTTTATTATTTTGAGGAGGTGTTGGTGGGGGTTGTTATGCTTGAATGAAACATTTACATTCAAATATTTTCATTTAGTTCATTACCATATTACCATTCCCAGTAAGGACTTCATATTTTGTCCTCCTTTAACATTAACTTCTCCGTAGTCTTCATAGCTGTCCATTCCAACAAGAAGTTAACTTCTCCTTATAAGTTCACCCAACTGTTTGCTTTAAAGTCAACCCTGACATGGCCTGTTAAATAAATACATCTTAACCCATCTTTATTGAAATGCAAATGACAATAATCCAACACAGACCTGGCAGAACCAAGACACTCTCCGCTTGTCCTGGAGAAGCGGAGGCATCAAAATCACTATCAGACGTGTCAGCATTTCTTTTCAGTAATTATATTTCCAGTAAGGCTATTCACATGAAATTTTCAAATGACTTTGGCATTAACTCAATAAATCTGCACATGTAAAGAAATCCAAACATTAAGGTCCATAAATTAAGTTGTGTAATAAAGTGGAATGACACAGGATAAAAGCATTGAACACGCTTTTGTTTGTAATGACCGCTTCAAGACGCTTCCTGTATGAAGAAATACAGCCGCAGTATTCAGGTCTGATTTTGGCCTATTCTTCTTAACGTGTTGTCTTTAAATCTTGTTCAATTGGATTCAAGTCTGATGATTGACTGGGCCATTCTAAAACCTTGATTTATTTTTATTTTTTTCTCTGAAACCAATTGAGAGTTTCCTTTGCTGTATGCTTTGGATATTTGTCCTGCTGGAAGGTCCACCAACATCTCATCATCATCCTGGTGGATGGAACAGATTCTTCTCAAGAATCTCTTGGTAAATTCATTGTTCCTTCTATTATATTAAGTCTGCCAGTACCATGCGATGAAAAACTGCTCCACACAATGATGCTGCCACCTCCAAACTTCACTGTTGGTATAGTGTTTTTAGGGCGCTGTGAAGTGCCAATTCTTCTCCAAACATGGCGTGTAGTATGACCGGCAAAAAGTTCAATTTTGCTCTTGTCTGACCAGACTACATTCACAGTATTTCATAGACTTGTCCAAATGAGTTGTAGCAAACTTTAACTGAACTTTGACATGCCTTTTTTTTAGTAATGGAGTCTTGCGGGGTGAGCATGCACAGAGGCCATGGCGGTAGAGTGCATTGCCTGTTGTTTTCTCTGTGACAATGGTACCTGCTGCCTCCAAGTGTTTCTTCAGCTCTTTCCGAGTGGTCCTTGGCTCTTGGGCTGCTCTTCTGACAATTCTTCTGATTCATAAGTTTTGAAATGCGTTTATATCTGATTCCATCAATATGTTTCGCAATAATAAGGTTGTGAAGGTCTTAGGAGACCCTTTTTATAGACCATCAATTTACTAACCCAGCTGATATTAATTTGCACAGATAGGAGTTGTAATTACTTACTAACTACTTATGGATTTCAGCTGGTTCCTTGCCTTACCTTGCCTTGGAGAACTGCATTTTATTAGTGTGTTCAAGACTTTTTTCCTGTGTCATTCTACTTTATTACACACAACTTCATTTATGGACTTCAACGTTGTGAATTCTTTATATTTGCAGATTTCTTGAGTTAATACTGATGTCTGGTGAAAATTTCATGTGAATAGCCTCTTTGGAAATATATTTACTGAAAAAAATGTTGATGCGTTCAATATTTATTTCCCCCACTGTATGTCTATCACCAGCTCAGCTATCATTTCTAATGCTTTTTAAAATATCAGAAAAAAGTATTAACCTTCCCTCTGCAGGCCAAACCTTCCTTAATAACCTTTCCATCTGGATCTCATTTTAAACATTCATTCTGTTATGTCTCACTTTTTATTTTACACTCGTTTATTTCATCACCTGCATTGTTTTAGATGGAATGGTGTCTTTACTTTGGTGACAGTAAACTCCCTAAAGTCCCAGTATTTCATTACTTCCTAAATCCCACATCTTTGAAAAACCCTACTGCATTTAATAAGCTATTATGAGGTCTTCTCAAGTAATGGAGTCTTGCTGATAGAAATAGTCAACTTCACATACAGTATACCTTTTAATGCTGGAAGGTCTGTGGTCTTTTGGATATCCCTCAGGCATAATATGAAAAGCACCCCTGAATCGTTGTGGGTCAGGTTATTGGAGGGCTGCTCTGTAAACCGAGGGCCCTTTCAGACAGCATAAGCTGCTGAATTCCTGGAAAGTCTGTGCACCAGCAGGGGGCGTGGTCATATTTCTGCCATCTGGGGTGAGGTGTGTGTGTGTGTGTGTGTGTGTGTATATATATATTCTGCCAGTGGGTCATGAACTCTGCATGTGGAGTACTTTTATAAATCTAAAGATCACTCAACTTGACTGGGCCACGATATGCATTCAATAAATAGCATCTTGCAGTTTTATTAAAATATATTATACTCTCGGATGCTGAAAATAATTTACTTATCTGAAACAACAATTAAAATCAAATGTTTGACTCCACTAACAATTTAAATGGTTTAGTTGGACACAAAATTAAGATGTGGGTAAACGTTCATTCAAATATGCAAGAACTGTCTTCATTGACTTACTTCTCAATCTAATGACTAGCTATAACTGAAAATATATTGTGTGTGTTGTTGGGTCTTGAATACAAACTCAAGATTGTTTCCATTATAAATTATGAACTTCAGGAATAAATGCCTCATGCTCAACACAGTGCTGTGAAAAAGTATTTACCCCCATCCTGATTTCTTCTGTTTTTGTGTATATCTCATACTAAATTGTTTAGGAAATTAAAACAAAATCTAAGATAAAACAAAAACAACCGGAGGAAACACAGTTTTTAAATTATAGTTATTTATTGAAGCAAAAAAGTTAACCAATTCCAATTGGGCGTGTGTGAAAATGTATTTAGTTTATTAATTCCCCAAATCTGTGAAACTGCATTCATAGTGGGGTTCAGGTGGACTAGACGCAACCAGGATTGATTACTGCAAACCCTATTAAATCAAATCAACACTTGAATGGAAGTTAAATGAAGTTTGTTAAAAGGTCTTACCCTGTAAGACATAATGCCAAAGTTGAAAGAAATTCCAAAAATGATGCGGAAGGTGATGATTTGAAATACATCAGTCTGGGAAGGGTTACAAAGCTATTTCAAAGGCTCTGGGACTCAAAAGAACCACAGTGAGAGCCATTATCTCCAAATGGAAGAACTTGGCACTGTAGTGAACCTTCCCAGAAGTGGCCAACCTTCCAGAATTCCTCCAAGAGCACAGCAGCAACTCATCCAGCAAGTCACAAACAAGCCAAGGACAACATCAAAGGACCTACGGGGGGTGTTACATCTGTTATACACCAAACACTGAATTCCACAGAAAGAACATCATACCTACAGTCAAGCATGGTGGTGGCAGTGTGATTGTGTGGGGATGCTTTGCTGCTTCATGGCCTGGGCAACTTGAAATAATTGAGGAAAACATGAATTCTGCTCTCTAACCGAAAATCCTAAAGGAGAATGTCCGGTCTTCATTCTCCAAGTTAAATCCAGCACAAGTGTATTATGCTGCAAGACAATGATCCAAGAATTGGAGCAAATCCTAGGCTTAAGTAAGGGAAGGATTCGTCTCCAGTTATTGGAAGCATTTGGTTACAGTTATTGTTGTTAAAGGTGGCACAAACAGGTTTTACGTTTAAGAGAAATTAGTTTTTCACACTGGTGATTTGTTTTGCTTTAATTAAAAAAAAAATTGTGTTGTGTTTACTCAGGTTGATTTTGTTTTGTTCTATGTTGTATTTTGTTTGAAGATCGAGAACTGTTTAGTATGAGTTGTACACAAAAACAGAAGAAATCAGGATGAGGCAAATACTTTTTCACAGCACTGTATTTAATACTTGAAGTCAATTCAAATTTAATATTTCTTCTATGATCCTAACTTTTCCCACTTGATTGCACAGGAAGCCGCGAGGCAGCGTTTACATATGCAATCAGCGCAGCAGGTGTTGTGAATGCAGTTAGTCGAGCATGCAGGGAGGGCGAGTTGTCGAGCTGTGGCTGCAGCAGGGCGGCTCGTCCCAAAGAGCTTCCCCGAGACTGGCTCTGGGGAGGTTGTGGAGACAACCTCAACTATGGCTACCGATTCAGCAAGGAGTTTGTGGATGCCCGTGAACGAGAAAAGACCTATGAGAAATCGTCCATGGAGAGTGCACGGCTCTTGATGAATCTCCATAACAACGAAGCAGGACGAAGGGTAAGTTTTTTCCTTTATTGATTTCTCACTATACATCCTAAGATTGCTGGTGAATTATTCTTTGTAATGCACTGGTACAGGTATAAATGTAAAATGATTTTAGCAAAGACATGATTTTGCAATGTGTTGTACCAGTATTTTATCGAATTGGATACCATCATGGAAAGCCATCAGAGAATTGACTTTTACAAGTGATTGGAATGGTAATAGTGTGTACAGGTACTTTCACACTTATTAAAGTCTCAGAATTTTGCGATTGCAGAAATTAATGCAAAATCAAGGGTTCAGAGGAACTTGCAGTTTTTTGATTTTCTTGCTGATTTCCAACAGATTTGGACCAAGACACATCATGTGGCATCATCACAACGCATATTCAGCCTAAACCCCTTTTGTTTCACGTGCATCAAGCATGAGTACAGCTAAATCTCATTTGCCAACAAACCTCACTGCAAAAGACCATGTAAAACAACTCTGTACAATTGCAATTTTGCTAATTCAAGTAGCTTTCTGCAGAAAAGCACAAAAATCTCAGCAAATTGCATCACAAACTTTGTTGCAGATAAAAATGCTTGATTTTGCTGTATGTAAATATGTATGTTTTGCTGTATGTTAATCCTGTATGGACTGATTAGTCTAAATCGGAGCAAAAGTGATACGTACAACTCTCAAATCTTTTCAGTGCATGAAGGACATGGAGTTATTATAAATCACTAGTTTAAAACATTTTGTGTAGCACTTCCAGCTATTAATTTATCTTTTTGTTTATCATTAAAGATCTCCAGAACACATGGCATTTCTGCAGCATTACATCTCTACTTTGGTTCAGTTTGCAGCTTATGGCTCAGTTTAATAGCTCTGAGAGATGAGATGATCTCCTCGCTAAGACGCTCTTGACCCGGTTATTTTGGTTCACACCCGTATGAGATTTCGGAGTCACCTCACCTATGCAAACCGCAAAAATTGGGAAAATGCATCAGGGTTTTAATCAAATGGACCAAATGATGCATATCTGAAAGCATCCTAAGCAGATGTTGAATGAATAAGATTCAACTCATATCATTCTTAATAATGATACAAGGGTTATACTCTTACTGAAATTTTTTTATTATTATTATTTATTATTTTTTGCATTCAATTTGATGCTTCATCCACTTAAAAATTAAGATCTGGTGTACAGTGCATGTGCATGAACAAATAGACCACTAATTAAGTATTCAACCTGCTAAACTTATACCTGCAATAGCAACAAAATACTACAGTATGTTGGTTATAAGCAACAAGTAAAACCATCATGCAGAATAGCAACCTGCAGGTAGAATAATTACGTACATTCCAAGTGTTTCCTATCTCAAAAGCACAGGTTCCATATAAGCAGTGTGCGTTATATGGTTGAAATGCAGCTGAGCGTGAGACTATGAGAGTAATAAGAATGCATGTCAAGCTCTCATCTGGGTAACAGCTTGCTCTGGCTTGCTGTGTTTCAAGAACTGCCCTTTGATCTGCACGTTTCTGAAGTGGTGATTTCATCTGATCATGAACTCTTTTTTTTTTTTTTTAATTCATGCCATGTACCTGAGGCAGGTAGTGTTTTAATTACAAATATTATAAAGAAAAATCGGCTTGATCGGTTTTCACAGAATGGATTAGGCTAAGCTGTACAGGCGATTTTCAGGTTGTGGTCCAACTCGATGAAGAGAACGGTTTGAACCGTCATTGTAGATTTTTTTTTTTTTTTTTTTCTTGAGTTTGCAAGGCAGGTTAAAAAAAAAAAAAAGACCAATAATTTCCTTTTTGACCTGGAAAAAATCCTGATAGAAGTGGACCGATTCAAATTTTGCAGTAAAGTGCGGATTATTAAAATGAGTATATGATAATAGCCAGCAATAATTGAGAAACAGTGGAAAACTACAGTGAATTGCTTTGGCGCATAACTTGGTAAATCACAAATGACACATTTTAGAGGACTTGATCGCTGACAAGCAGATGTTATGCCAAAGTTGATCTAATTCTTATTTCCCATGGTCCTGAATTGCATGGAACCTAAAAACTTTTTTAAATGACCATTTAAAAATAAATAAGTTAACTATTATTTATTTAAAGAAAATTTTGAAATTGAATTATTTTGTTTTTTGTTGACTGATTATTTTAAAGAGAATCTTTAAAAATATATATATATATATATATATATATATATTAATGATTGTTTTAAATGTTGACTTTTTTTTTTAAACATGACTTTTTTTATTTAAAGTATTTATTTAAAAAATATTTTTAAGAAAAACATTTTTTAAAGTTCATGTTAACATTTTTAAGTTGGCATTATTTAAAAATAAGTTGAGTGATTTCATTTAAAGTTGACTTTTTTTTTTAGGAAACATCTCTCTGTTAAAGTTGGATTGCTTTCAATGTTATTTTTTAAAGTTATGTTTCTAATGTTAACATATTTTTAAAGCTGACTGGCTTTGATTTAATGTTGACTTATTTTTTTAAAGTTGGATTATTTTTGATGTACCTTGCCTTTCAGGGCCACTGTAGTTATTATCTAAAGAATATTTACACTCTCTTCCTCTGTCACATTCTTCCTCAGATGGTATCACACCTGGCTCACGTATCATGCAAGTGCCATGGTGTTTCGGGATCATGCAGCCTGAAGACCTGCTGGCTCCAGCTGGCTGACTTCCGCAAAGTGGGCGATGCACTAAAAGAGAAGTACGACAGCGCAGCGGCCATGAAGATTAACGGACGTGGCAAACTGGTGCAGGTGCACTCCAAGTTCAACCCACCCACCAGCCAGGACCTGGTGTATGTGGAGCCGAGCCCAGACTACTGCGTGCAGAACTACAGCACAGGCTCACTGGGCACGCAAGGGCGTCTCTGCAATAAGACCTCTGAGGGTATGGACGGTTGCGCGCTCATGTGCTGTGGCCGTGGCTACGACCAGTTCAAGGCCACGCTAGTCGAGCGCTGCCATTGCAAGTTCCACTGGTGTTGCTATGTCAAATGCAAGCGCTGCGCGAGGGTCGTCGATCAGTTTGTGTGCAAATAGCCTGCTCCCAATTGCATTATTTTTTTTCCTGAAAGAGAGTGTGTGTCTTGTGCAGTAGGATCCATTTTCGGAAAGAAGATGGGAGAACCTTTGGGAAAAGTTGGGGAAAGGAAAAGAACTATATAAATTATATTTATAAAATCAAAACAATTATACTGTTTCAGAAAAGACTGTGTATGGTTTTATTTTTTATTTTTTTTTTACATTCTCAAAGTAATAGGTACAAGAAGTTTAAAGAAACAAAGAGTATTTATTTTCTGTGATTTTCCTTTTGTTTTTTTACCCGCCTTGTTCTTTCTAAAGTGTAATTTGTCACCGTGAGTGCAATCCGACTACCCGGACAAAAGCAAAACCTTCCCGATTATCCACAAAAGGGTAAATAGGTTCATTTTGTCCCTTGAAGAGGTTCAAGTGCCGCACTGGTATTTTACTCAACCACACCGAATCACTTGAGTAATGTGGTGCCGTAGTGTTTCTTTTCAGTCTCAACCACTGTCTGCCTGAGTTTGTATATCACTAAGAGTGGATATATCATGGTTATTGTGTGCTGCATGGATAAGCTGATTGATGTGTCTTAAACCCAAGCACACTTAAGCTTCAGAAGCTACAGCCTGTTCTAGATCAGCAAGTCTTTGCATTAACCTGGCGCAAAGAACAGCTTCATATTTCAGCTCCAGTGTGTTACTGTAAATGTAGCGCGGAACTCTTACACATTTGTTTTACACCGGTTTCTGCACTGAGTGACCATGCAACTAGAGCTGTCTGACAAAAGCAGCATGCATAAAATGTCACTCATGCTTTAATTTCTATGCACCTGTTTTCTAGTGCCGGGTCTGGTGTAGGTGCTGCCGCTTGAGCCACGTACACAAAACAGGTCATATTTTTGGGATAAAAAGCACTTTTGGAAGCTGGGTGTCTAAATGGTTGAGTATGAAAATGTATAGACTTTGTTTAGAGTGTGAACAATGCACAATGGTGGTGCTGACTTTTCATAAGGGATTGACACTGGGAAATGGCTAACACTTAACTGTTTAAAATGTTAAATACACTACAGTTCTTTACATGTGTTCATTCTTTCTTGAAAGGCACATTTATGTTGACACCTCTGTCCTCCTGACAAACTTGTCTTTTTGATCAAAATGGAAATATTCATCATTTTGGGATTTCTTCTCATAAACTTTCATTTAACTACTATACAGTTACCACTAGTTATTCATTGTTTCATTTTATCATTACTACTATAATTCATTATAAATTCAAACATTATATTTATTAGCTGACAAACATTGAGGCTTTTAAAAACTTATTTTTTGTGACTGACTATATATGTATTTTTTCCCTTTAAATCAAACTGTTAATATGCTTTTAATAAATGTTAAATACCAAAAGTCAAGCATCTGAAACAAACCCTTGAATCATTGAATCAACTATTGTTTAAAAATAGTCATATGATGATGATGATGATGATTAATATTATTATTATGTACTATACAACTACATATGCCACCTTAAGTGTATATGTGTATTCTGGGATAAAGTTATAGTTCTATATTTGTACAGAAATTATTAAGGTAAGATATGTCTGTATTTTTCTATTTTTGTCATCTTGAGCATTGATGCTTCTGCATACAGAACGTTCTGAGAAAATTATTCTGAGTTCAAAGCTTTTGAACAAATAAAAAACACAAAAAACAAACAAAAAAAAAAACACCTGGAATCTTATGAGTGGAATTGGTTAAAGTTATAATGAAGTTTGTCATTTGTGGTAAACTGCTTCAAGGTTGCTTGTACTGTAGTTGAATTTGTAGCTATCTTTTATTAATTTTTCTTCTGCTGTCTAGTAACGCAATGTTCCTTATAATAGAAAACCTTTGGTAATCTGGGTGAATGTATAATGTGCATGCCGTGCACAGTTGCATTTTGTAGTGCAAGGGTTAATCTCTAGAGTGCAGGGTGAAGTTTTTTGAGGAACCATGATGGAGTACAGGGTTCAGAACTATACTATCTCTCTGTGTGCTCAAAAGTGTCATCAATTTCATAGTGCATGTCCCTCTGTTTAGTCTACAAGTGTTTTCCACTCCTCAAAAAAATAAGACTTGGGTTAAATAGCTCTCAAACCTCACACTACCATCCCATTTAAAAACGACACAATACTACGATACAAGACTACCTTTTACCAACTACAACTCACCCACACCCCAAATTAGGAAGAAGGTGCCCTTGCTTTTTTCACCATTAATCTTTCTCGGCTGACACACTTTGGCATGGTGGCAGAGCTGGTCAGGCAGCATTCTCAAAGCCACCGCCACTTTCATTCCTCACGCGATAAAGAGTGTAGCAGTCCAAGCCGAGGATCGGAGGGCTCAGATTAAGAGCACTTTCCCGACATCAAGGGGACCCTGAGCTCTGAGCCTGCAATGCTTTATCTCATCTGAAAATATCTGCAGGCATGGCATCTGATGCCTCTCAAGCCTGCGTTTGATGTCTAACACCCAGTTTATCTGCAACTAAATGAAAGAGCCCTCAGTTCTGTTTAATACAGAATAGTGAAACAGCAGACATTTTAGGTGAAGGTCATTTGAACTAGCTACACCTTGTTTATTGATGCCTGGATTCTTGTTGCATGAAGCAGATATTTTTATTAGCAGGTCTGATTTATGGGAGACATTGCATCACCAGTTTGGAAGTGTTACAATCCTGACAAACAATATGGCCAAAAGTATATGGACACCTTACAACATCACTAACAACCAGATGTGCTTGCTGAATATCCCTTTCCAAAAAAAAAAGGGGGGCATTAATATGGAGTTGTCCTATGTACTCCAGCCCCATGTACTCATATCGGTAGGCTTTTTACAAGATTTTGGAGTGTAGCTGTGGGAATTTGCCCATTCTGCCACAAGTTCATTAGTGAGGTCAGGGACTGATGTTGGATATGGAGGCCTGGAGTGTTCCAATTCATCCCAAAGGTTCAGTGGGGTTGAGGTTAGGGATCTGTGCAGGCCACTCAGGTTCTTCCACATTAAACCTTGGCAAACAATGGACCTTACTTGGTGCCTCTTGGTTCCTGTGAAGGGAGATTGTAATTCTATAACACACACAGACATTCTTTACAATTGTGTGCTTCCAACTTTGTGACATCAGTTTGGGGCAGACAAACATATGGGTGTAAAGGTCAGGTGTTCACATATTTTGGCCATTTAGTGTTTTGCACAAAACAATTCAGTAACCTGAAGAAAGCAATATAACAGTTTAATATGAACTTTTATTTTCTCATTTCCTATGGAGAGCTGAACCTCCAAAGAAGTCTTGCTACCAGTGTAGTATGTCCAGATATGATCTGCGAGCAGGTACATATAAATCCCCTACATTTAAATCAAAGTACTTTGGATTAGATGAAGTGATGATATCTTCTGAAGTGAATTGGTAAAATTGGTTGAATCCTCCTTTGATCCACAGTCGAGCGCAGTGCACAGATCATGGGTGGATGTTTACGTAAGATGGCTATCTGCTTGGGAAAACAGACAAAGAGGAAGCACGTCTTACCGAGAAGTGCTGGCTAAACAGAAAAACAGCAAGTAGAAATAACTGATACCTATCTTTTGGCCACAAAGCAAAACACGCACAAAGCAGATCATTTAGCACTTCACGAGCCTCTCAAAATTTTTAAATGGAAGCAGGTCGACTTGAAAGGCCATACGGGCCAGCAGTAGATGTTTACTCAATACAAAAGGATAAGTCATTTATCCATTATGTTCTTTTTGGGTCAAAAAAGATGCAGTTAAAATATAATACAATGCCATTTATTATTTTAGTATTTCAATTTTTCCGACATGAAACAGTGGTTAGCTCTAATCATTGGTAAATAATCTCAATGGCCACTTTATTAGGAACACCATACTAATACTACTAGTACCCTCTCTTTTGCTTTGAGAAATGCCTCAATTATTAATAGCATGGATTCCTCAAAGTAATGTAAACATTCCTTTCAGATTCCAGTCTGATTTGCATGCTGCAAACCTCCCATTCTACCACATCCCAATTGTGCTGTATTAAATTCAGAGCTGGTGACTAGAGAGAACCATTGAATGCTATGAACGATGCTTGATTGTTAAAGTAGCTTAAACCAACTTGCACATTCTTCTCCGATCTCTCTCAGTAACAAGGCGCTTTTACCTGCAGAACTCCCACTCACTGGATGTTTTTTTGTTTTTCACACCATTCTGTGTAAGCTCAAGTAACTGTTTGCATAAATCTCCTTGGAGATCAGCAGTTTCTGAAATACTCAGACTAGCCCATCTGGCCCCAGCAACTATGGCTCAGTCAAAGAGATCACACATTTGCACCATGCTTCATGACTCTTGACCTGATTGCTTGCTCTGGGCTGTTGGCACATGATTGATTGATTGATTGGATGATTGCATAAATGATCAGGTGTACAGCTGTTCATAATAAAGTGACCATTAACTGTCTATCTACATTGCAGTTAATTTTGAACAGACAGTACAATGATGAAATAAGTGTTGAGGAATTACTGGGGTTGGAGGATTAGGAGGATCCTAAACATTGTTTTCATAGTTAATAATTTGATATTATAGTACACTGAAGACATTGAATACATTTATTAGTATGAACTAAAGAAAGTTGGGCTGATTTCCTGAAACATATTATTATTTGGAGTTGCATTTTCTTGTTCATTTCATACACTCAGGGTCTGCTGAGTTCCCTACACCAAGGCCCCAGAGCAGGCAAAGAGGATCAGAGCAGAGTAAGTGATGCTTTCAGCTTTTGTGTGCTTTCTATTTCTTCTGCTCTGTGCCCTCCTCACATCTGATCAACATTCCTGCGCAGCTTCTTCGTGATAATTACAAGAGAAGTTGTGTTTTTCTAAACCAAAGCAGCTGCCTAATGCAGGCGAGTAATTGAATTCAGGGCTCACAAACAAACACATGCATGTGCTCACAAGAAGACTCAGATTTTTCGATAGGTGGGCCCACGCAAGCTAAGCGCAGTGCTGATCCTAGCATTAGTGCATGGAGCTGGGCCCTGGGGCGAAGGAGACTGTGGAGCTCAGTGTGAGGCACATAGCTTAGCGACGGGCACACAAAAGCAAACGGACCCCAAACCTCAGGTGGTCTCATTTAAGATGGAAACAGCTGCAAAAATGTGGCAAAACATTAGCATTACAGTTTCACAAAGTTATCACTTTACAGCCCTCCAGACAAGTTCAAAAGTCCGACCCTAAAAGCAACAATCAAATGGCTTACAGGCTTAAAACTGAAACGCTGGCTAGGTTTTTTTATTGTTGTTGTTTTGACCAAAAATTTTTGAAGAACAATGCCTTTGCTAAAGCATGTGCTGTGTTTTAACTAGGCTCTCTGCTCACATAACATCACATACATTTCACATGTGATCATAAGCTTTTTACATGTGAAATGTATGTGATGTGAGCAGAGAGAATGGTTAAAACAATATGTGATGTAATAATATGTGATGCCAAAAAAAATGTGGAGGTCCATTACACCGTTATTATGCGCTGGAATTGCATGAAAATGCATGAAAAATACAACATGACCTACATATGGAAAATGAACATGTGAAAGTAAATGTATCATGTGGGGGGGAAAGTACATGTGAACAATAATACCACATGACACATATGTGAGTAACTAGCATGAAAAACACAATCTCTTGGCCTACATATGAAACTAAAAGAATCTTGTGAAAATACCACATGTGAATAATAACACCATGTCTTTTATGTGAACAGTTAACATTTGAAATGAACATCGTGTTCGGGAAAAATCGTGAAAATGAAGTCAACGTGATCAAATTAGCGTGTGAAAATAAACAAATGATGTGAGAAAATCACTTGAAAAATAAAACCACATAATTTACATGTGAAGAGTTAAAATGTGAAAATAAATTAATCTTGTGAGAAAACTGTGTTAAAATACTCAATTTACATTCATGTGAAAAATGAACACTAACAAAAAAAGTATGAATTATGTTAATTAATTGTGATATATCACATGTAAGTGATTCCTGCAGTGCTTGTCGCAATGCTTAGACTGCTCTTGATTCACATAAACAGAGAAAGCAAAAGGAATTGTATAACATGCTTAAGGGTTGCAGTGTTGGAGTTGCAGGTATTAATTTTAGTGTAGCCTCTGAAATATATATATATATATAAATATATATATATATATATATTTTTTTTTTAAAGAAAACAATTGCATGAGACTCTGAAGAGAGAGTGAGAGTGAAAGAAAGAAGATCATAAAGCGTGTCTCATAATTGAGAACACAGAAATATTACAAGAAACTCATCCTAAATCTTCTCTCAATCAATTAATCTCTCTCATTCTGTTTTGTATTAACAGAGTTTGTGGACCCACTCATGCATCTTATATTTTATTAAATATTTTAGTGAAGGTTGCTATTGTTCATGTCTTTTATACCCCATAACGTCAAACAAAACATTACAAAAAGACAGAGAAGAGGGTGGATGTGAGCTGGAGAATGAGCATTTTGCAACGATGCAAGTTATAGCTGTAAGTGAATGAACATTATTCCCACAACCTGAGTCTGGTCTGAATCAAAGTGACAGTACTGTACCGCAACACCTTCCATGTAAAAACCACTCAGTAGTTGTAAATATATTGCTGCTCTTTGTTATTTTTATTTTATTTTATTTATTTTTTTTATTATTTTTATTTTTTTGCAGTTAACTTTCTAAAGCATTTCCACCAATGATGGAAAAAAGAACTATTCTAACTGACTTAAGATGCTTATATAAACCATTATAATTTACACATGTAAAACTAGTTACACCTTTAAATGGCAATAAAAAGAACAGTGCCAGCCGTAGAAATATGACATGCAGTATACAACTCTAAACAGCAATTTACCCTTGTAAAAACAGATTGTTTTTATGGATTCGTATTTTTACTGCACTGAGCTTGAAGTAACATGCTACACATTTAAGGGCCTTAGCCAATTCAAAAAGGTAGCTTTAATCATCCAATAATTCATGCAGCCTCACAAAAATTAAACTTTAAGTGTTAAAAGTTTAGCTTATTAACTTCACTGAGACATTAAACTACTGTACAGTTTACTGGCAGGGAACTGGCTCTGCCTGAATATAAATCCATAGTGGTGCCAGATTAAATTTAATAAATGGATTTTATACCACAGCACTGTTGAATTCTCGATTCTTTTTGGACAGAAGGTGTTGATGAATTTTCTATTACAGGGCAATGCTAATGGTACTTCCAACCCCAAGAATGAATGCATTATAATTTCTATAGCAACAGTGAAAGGAATTGTACAGCGGTTACTTCACATTTTTCAGACACAGACAGAGAACAGAAAAGTTTACGGTTTCAGTATCATGACAAGAGGCTTTTTTTTGTCTTATTAACTGAGAGAGAGAGAGAGAGAGACTAGTGAGTGAATTATATGTTTTAACAATGTTATAACCAATGATAACAGGCACTAACTTGTCTTACAGATGTTCCACAATATTAAATGTAATTGTAAATGGTTAAAAAGCAAGTCATTCATTAGTCAATTAAAATTCATTGGAGATTTTTTTTAGTATTCATTAGAGATTTGCTGTGATATAAGATGAATAAAACACCTTGGGGCATGTTGTTATAGGAAAATAATCAACTTTGGGGTAACTTTTCCATTGGGCCCATACCAACACTAACTTGTCTGTTGGACATTCCACAGCATTAAATGTAACAATAAAGAGGATGAAAAGTATGATTTGTCATATGTGGCAAATTAAAAATGATCATCGTTGGCCAGTTACTGTGGTATAAGGGGAATAAAACAGTTCAGGATGTGTTGTTATAGGAAAGGTGGTAAGAATAACTATTTTCTGCTTTACTACATTATTTTTCTTATAAAAGCATGCCCCGTGCTTAATAATTTCTGCCCAAACCAGTAATCAATGATTATGTACTTTAAATGTACAGTACAATCCCTTGAATCAGATTTGGAACTTGATCATGCAAGCTTGTTTCTCACAATAAAAATTATTTTCAGTATTGGAAAGTCACACTCTATATTCAAATCCTTTAACATTGTTTAGCCTGAATGGAAGTGAAGGCTTACATGAGGAAACAGGAGTCACGGCAAGAGGAAAACAATCAGCAAATCAGTGAGGCCTGGAGCCGAGAAACCCTCACATTCCCTCTCACAAAGAAAACAACTATTCCAGAGCTGGAACGGAAATGAACTAGAATATTCACCTTTGAATGGGTATTAGTTTTACAGGGTCCAAGGGGGACTTTACCCACATGTTCTGACTATTCCAGTTTTCCACTAAAGGAAAATAAATAAAAGTGAGTGCAGGTGATCCAGGGAAAAGATTGTGTTTGAAAACGTTTTAAGCAGAAGAGGCGCTACAACAGCACGAAAAGTATTTGTGTCTGTAAAATATTCCTTCATCTTTTGTTTTTAAAGATCCATACTTCCAAATTAACCCCCACAACTGATGTAGAGATTTACAGAACAGTTATGCCTTACAGCCAAACACGAATTATGACTTGTCTAATGTCATAGTGTGAGCACACGCTGTTGCTGATATGCTTCATTTAAAGTGGTGTGAAATCAAATGATCTCATTTGGATAGCCATGAAAATGTCTGTTGTTGTTAGAAAGAAATAATATGACTAACGATCATAACTTTTATGATTACATCATGTAAAATTATCTAAAAAAATTCTAGTGTGTCTAAGAATAGATTAATTGGCATTTTCTTATTCATTCATCTCCAGTAGCAGTTTAATGGTCTTTCATTAATTGTTATATAATTTGATCTACTCCTCATTATGTTCTTTTTCAAATTCTTTTTCAAATTTGAATATTTTGCTACTAAAATTGTTGTTGTGTCCTTGCTTTCACATTTAAATTGAATTAGGATTAGGATAGAACTAAAAGTAGTTTTAGGTAGTAAAAAGTAGTTTAACTGTTTAAAAAACACTGAAACACTTATTAAATTGTCATTAACTTGAATAACTACATGTCTCCAGGACCTCCATCTTTTTCACACACACGCCTGTGCGTCCGAGTGATCTGAACCAGGGGCATAGTTGTGTGCTGGTTTGACTGACAGGTTTGTTGAGCTGTAGCAAAACACTGAGGCTTTTTTTATGTCTTTATGTCTTTTGTCTCAGAGAGACAAAAATGGTTACAGAACAAACCCATACTCAATGAAAGCTCTGTAGCTTGCATCTCATCATTTCTGTATATAATGCACTGAAGACAAACAGATACTGAAGTTTACAGTCCACATCCCGCTTTAATCAATTCGTCATGCACTTTCTGCCTTTTATGTAGTAATGGAGCCTGTAAAAGCTATCCGGTATTTTCTACTGTACAAGCAATCTCTTTAAATAAAACACTTTTATACCGCTTTTTAGAACTGACTGACTGATAAGACTTTCCATAAACTGTTGAAAATTACTTTTAAATTATTTATTATGGTAACAGTTTTAGTTTATATAACTTTAAAATGTTGTATATGACTTTATATTGTGTAATAGTGACACAATAATACAAGAAATATGAATAACAATAATTATTGCTTGGGCGATTGCATGATTACGGTTCCATTAATCCCTTAATGACTATTAAAACTTTTTTCATCATTGAATTGAAGATAATATTTGTTTAACCGTTCATAAAATACATGAACATCGCTGTGTTACTTGACGTTCTTTGCACCCCCTCTGGAAATGGAAATGCAGGGTTTCCCCCATGTCTCAGATACAGAATTCACCCCATGAATGTGTGTATTGACGCCTCTACACAGACAGACCCTCTGCCTGACCCTCCCTCCAGCTTTCAGTCTGAGGATGATATCGCCTTCTCTGATCTGGGTTCTGATCCTTCTTCCTTCTTCTCACCTGTCAGTCTGCCGTACTCTCATGCATTTAAAAATTCCATGCTCTTAAAATAGTAACAGGGCTAAGGGTTTAAGCAAAGAATTAGTATGTACAAAAATATAAGGTTAACTAGCATCATTGCTAATTACAAGGTTTGTGATCTTTTCAGTCAATATCACAATAGCACTGAAAGTAAAGAAAAACTAAACTTTATTTTCTTCTTTCACATGATCATCAGGAATTTTGGATGATGCAAGTTCTTGTTGAATATACCAAACATTTCATAGAGGACAAGGTGTTCAGTTAACAGGTGAGTGAATGTTGTTGGGAACTAAAATTGACATTTTATATAATATATAATGGATGACTCGCTGAAAAGGATCTTCCAAGCATAAATAGGTTCACACATTAGGGCAAATATTTTTAATTATATTTAATTAAGTTCAGACAAGCAAAATTAATTTTTAAGTGTAGAGGTTTTATGAATATTTTAAGTTATTTATTTGAAATGTTTGAATAGTTTTTTTTTAACTATATAAAAAGCACTTTTAAATTTACATTATTTACATATTTTAAATATAATATCAGTGAAACACAATGGCACCCCAATCATGGAATGACCCAATAGGGGATCAGGCATGTATTACAATATTTTATTCTTCCTAATATCATCATCAAGATTAAATTTATTTATTTATTTATTTTGGAACATTCATATTTAAGGTCTAACATTCATATTTCAAACATGCTCAGTATTTATCACTACAGTAAGGAATGTGTCGACTGCTTCTCTGTAAGTGAACATAACCTGAACCTGAATCATATTACACAACCCCTGTATAAAATATGGGCTGCACAAATGAAAAGCCATAAAAATGGCTCAAGAGTACTAAATCAGTGCCATAGTTATTTACTAAATGATTGCAAATGCATAAAGAGTAATGGGTCACATGAACATGTATGTTTAACATTTGTCTTCTTGTTTTCAAATTCAATTTGGGATAAACGTGCCATGGCCTTAAACTCAGCGGGGGGTCACTTTATTATGTGTATTATCACAGAGTGTTATAATAATGCTCCTTAGGCATTGACTGACTTAGCAGCATTTATGAAATATGAGTCACAGGTGAATGTCTTTCCTGTCATGTTTTACTAGATTACAAAAACCCTCTGATTTTCCCTCTGAAAAACAGGCCTGGCCCACTTTCCAGACTACTGACAATATCCTACATAATTTACTGAGAAGTGTTGCGAGAGGGAAGAGAAGCAGGAACAGATTGATGGCACAGAAGAAGAATTTAATATATTATAAATATACAATAATAATAAATATATATTTTAGTGAGTATTATACACAATCTCTAGTCCATAGTCAAAACTAGATTTGTAAATTGAATCTTTTCTGCATTATATGTCCTACATTAAAAAATAAAAAGAAAGTTAATTATAATTGATGCAGGATTTGTGAACCGTGACAGCTGTGAATGCAGTGATATTTAAATTAAGTTTTCCAATCAGTTTGGACAAAAAGCATTATATAAATAATAATATTATAAAATTATGTAAATAATAATATTAGGCTGTATTCTATTCCACTGTTAGGGCAAGCAATGAAACAAGTAGTGATGACAATATGGGACTTTTACATAAATTATAAATCTTTATTATTAGGGACTTTTTAAAGGCTGCATAATAAATACATTAATATAGTATTACATACAAATTCTACATCACTATACTATCCAAAAAACTGAAACACTGAATATAAACAAAACCTCCTGATTTTATATGCATTTTAATGTTTCCTTTAACAGAGGATATTAAGTGAAAATGCAAGCTCGGTAAAAACAAAAGGTCAGTAAAAATATCAGTTGAAATAACACATTTTGTTATTTTTTGGCGATACAGTGAGCTTCCACACAGAGAAATTCACAAAATACTAAGTGGTTTGGCCTTCACAGAGAGCTGATTAAAGTCAACAATCCTTTTGGACGGAAATTCTTCACCCTCATTTAATTTCACGATTCTGTGATTTCTTTGTGTCTATGATTCCTATTCCGGCCGAATCATAAATCATGTTGTGTGTGTGGCTTGCCATAAAATCAAACATGTTTCAATCAAAACAGGAAGGAATCTAGGGAACTTACCACATGCATATGGAACCAGAAATGGGCAGTATTTATTGCACACTTAATTAGCTGAATTAATTAGAATCCCATAATGCCTCCAAATTAAACACTTACACCCATTTAATCATATTACAATTCAAAATAGTTCAAGCCCCAACTCGTTCCCTTAATATGAATCATGTGCAAATGGAAAAAAAAATGGAACGTGTAACCTACCAGATGTTGCTTTTGCAGATGTTCATAAATTAACGTTTAATCTCTCTCTCTCTCTCTCTCTCTCTCTCTCTCTCTCTTTGTGTCTATGAGCTTGTGTGGACTTTTTCCATCTATCTTTAGTAACTTTGCATAAGTTCCTTTCAAATTACAGTGTGTTTTGTGTGTATTGTTCACATGTTTGTTTATTTCTTCATGTGTTCTGAGCTTGCAAAACAGATATACAATCATTAATGAGAGAGAGTAGGGAGAGAGAGAGAGAGAAAGAGAAAGTCCTCACTATAGGAAAAGGTGTCTGATGTGCATGACCACAAAGTTAACACATTTGAAATTACTATGTGTGTGTGTGTGTGTGTGTGTGTGTGTGTGTGGTACATGCTTGTGCATTCATTGCGTAAATTAGTTCTGTGATTGCAAACAGACTACAGACCCATATATACTAAGAGTACCACAATGATTTGACAATGATAGGAAAATTTAAATGACGTTAAGGAGAAGAGGTTTTTTTCCCCTCCAAGTGAGTAAAATGGTTGCATTTGAGTATAGGCGTAGCGGATTTAACTAATGGAAAAGATAATTAAGTAATATGAGTAATACCAAAAAAATTAAAAAGTACTTATTTAATATATTGACTTTTGTGTTTTCTTTTCATGCTGTACTGTCCTCCCACTAACAGGATTTAAGCCCCAATGGTATTCTTAGACCTTGACCTAGTGAAATAACATGAGGAGCTGTTTTTGATGTAGACCACAAAGCACTTCTGTAAGTCACTCAGAATAAGTTGCCATAAGTGTAAAGGTATACAATTAAAAAAAAGTGTGTGTGTGTGTGTGTGTGTGTGTGTGTGTGTGTATGTAAACAGGTCAACTTGACTAGCCTGTCTGTGCTATGCCCATGCTGATATGCTGCCCCACCATGGCATCTGGCTGATGGAGGCTTGGAGGCCTGGCATCATGCCCAGCATCATGAGTGCCTGGCACACAGCCTAGAACATGAGCTGCTGGCATCAGGAGATTCACTGGCCCTAAGAAGGCTTGACGAATGGGTTCTGGCAATGCCACTACCAATTTTTACTCATTGCTTGACTACTAACATAGTAGAGAGAGAGAGAGAAAAAAAAAAAAAAAAAAAAAAAAAAAAAAAAAAAAAAGAGAGAGAGAGAGAGAGAGGCGTTGAGGAGATACTCCAAAAGAAAAGGTATCAAATCAAGCAACGGAACTCTGCATCTAACAATACACTAAAATAAAATGCTTTATTTCGTGTTTGAAAATTACCAAAATACATTTTGTAAGTAGGGCATAAGAGTTGTACCATTCACTTAATATTAGTGTTATGGTGGATGATAGCAAACTATAAAGCTAGGTATTCCTCTGAAACCCCTGGCTCTAGGCAATAAATAGTGCCTATTGACTGGTATTATATTACAATATCTCTTTATTCTTAAAGTATTATTACTAAAGGTTTAAGCTATAAAGAGAGAGAGAGAGAGAGAGAGAGAGAGAACGAACTAGCATACCTAGAGTTAGAAAGGCTGGTTTAATGTGATCTTTCCACAGTGCTGTCAACTTCTTGAATCTGAAGGTGTGTATTCATTTCCTATAATTATTGATATCATTGATATAGAAATGTTTATGTTTATGTTTATGAAGGAGCCTTGGGTGTCAGTGCTTTGTAACAGTTTTCCGCCACAGGATATTTTTGACTACAGAAGGGTTTGTGTTCTCTGGTTTCTTGGTAACATGAGAAGCTGGGTTTTTCTTTTTGGCATATTCATTTCAGAAGCATCTGTTTACAGCAGCTATAACGTAAGTGATAACAGGAGCTCACTTTTTTATTTTCAACAAGAAAATGGAGATGTTTCACAACATGTTTTTCATTAATAAATTAATCATTTCATTTGCTGGGATGAGAGAAGAGATTTGATTTATCTGTGGTCCTCTGCTGAGTGGACCATTTATTCCTCAACTTTTGAATACAGGTCACACTTTTTTGTGCTTGTTGAACATCTCATTGCAGAATTGGTCACCCTTTCCTGTTATAATAATCTACACTCTTATGGGAAGGGTTTCCACAAAATTTTGGAGCATGGCTGTGGGGATTTGTGTGTATTCAGCCACAAGAGCATTAATGAGGTCAGACACTGATGTGCCAAATTTAAAAACTTTTGGTACTTTACGGCGATAAGGAGAATAATAATAATAAGAGGAATACTAACATTAACAATAGGTTTCCTCCTGCCGGGGGAATCCTAATAATAAAATTAGTAAATAAACCCACAGCTTGTCATGTTACCAAGAAACCAGGAAGCACAAACTCCTCTGTCCTGAAGACTCTCCAATGGCAGAAAACTTACTGACTGTTACAGTAAGTGCTAACACTGGAGACTCCTTCCATTAATGTTAAATAAATATATGCTTATAGAAAACATCACCATAACAATATCAATGATTACACAGTTATCTTTGCTTTAACAACACATTTTTAAACCTGTTTAGTATTAGATTCTGATTATGTTGAGAGGCAGCCATATAAGTTCCTGCAAATTAGTTGTAAATATAGAAACAATAACATTAAAACAAGATTCAAGATTTTAACAGAGCTGGGATAAAATTATTATTATCCATTTAAGGGATGTAAACTTTCCGTGTGTGTGTGTGTGTGTGTTGAGGGGGTGCATTGAGAATGCCAAGTTATTTCTGAGGAAATATAAATTTAAGGTAACACACAGACAGGTCAGTGGAGTGTGCGCCAGGGGAAGAAGGTGTATATCATGTCCGATTCATAACAGATGGGAATCCTAAACTGTAGACTTACTGCAGACACACTAAATCACCTCACCATCTTACCCCAGCTAACCTTCTTCCTTTCTTTAATTTTTTAGAAACTAAAAAGAAAACTACTTTAGTAAAAGTTTGTATTTTATTCTGTCTTTTTAGTAGTTTTGTTCTCAGATCGATTGATTATCTTTGACAACTATAATGACATCGTAGGCATGAATCACACACAGTGTTTACACACCACAGTGTTTCCACCATTCAGCACAAATGATGAAGTTCCTCATACAAGTGAAGAAATGGCTTCAAAATGGTTTCAGGATGATAACACATGTCCAGTTACATAAACACATGATCTTACGAAAAGAAACTTTAAAATTATGTAAAGGGTTTGTTGGATAATTAACTATGGAATAAAACATGGGACAATCTGAAATCATAAAAATTATCAACAATGGGGTGTTGTGATGTATAAAAGTTGTTCTATTTCAATAACAGCATGTCACAACATGTTTTATTCCTCTTACACCAAAGCACTTTGCCAGTTATTACAATATGTAATGTATTAATGAACAACATGCTGTAATGTTTATCCATTTATAATTACATTTAATGTTGTGGAGCATCCACTAGACAAGTTAATTCTGGTTATCACTTATGTTAAAGTAGGTATAAACAGTCATTCTTTCACAAGCCTCCTTTTCCCTCTCATGTAGTTAATTAGCCAAAGGAAAATGCAGCTTATCATGTTAGCAAGAAATGTGAATATCCTCTGTCCTGAAGAGACTCCAATGGCAGAAAACTTACTGAATGGTACTGAAGACTCCTTCCATAAATGTTAAATAAGGTTTAATTACAGAAAAAAATCACCATATCAACAATTATATGTTTTTCTTTGTTAAATAATGTTTTATAAAACAGTTTAAAGTTATACTTGGAGCTTCCCTGTGAATGAGCTGTTTTTTCTAGAAACTATAACATATTAGAACATTAATGTAAACTTGTGATTTGACTTTCAGCCAGACCATTGTCTGAGCTGCTGTTAAAAAATATTAGAAATCACGTTCTGTCCAATCAGATTTGAAGAGGGTTATTAACTTCCTAAAAGGATTCTACTTCAGAGAGCACCGATCAGGGCTCTTGTCTATCCTGCAGGCTTTGTTGCTGGATTTCTACTGATTTCAGAAAGGTTTTGTAAACTCCAGTTGTTTCTTTTTTTGTATCTGAGGTTGCCCTAGGCATTCTTTTGAACTCTATCAAAAATTGAATGTATATGCATACATGTAACAGTGACTGATACTGTTGACAAGCCTTATGCTTGTCCCCTAAAACCTATATTGAATTAAATCTGGCTGAAACAATCAGGTAATTTTTTTTTTAAACTGATTAGATTCTTTCTGAAAGCTATGGTATCATGCTTATCCCTAACAGTCATGACAGTCACTTAGAAGGTTCCTGTACATTTATGTGAGGCAACTACCTCACACTGCTGAAAGGATCACCTCCTCTCTCTATCCTTTTCTGTTTTTATGGGCATACGTTATTAGTATTTCATGGCCACATTTTCCATTGTGCAGTAAGATGGAGATGGTGGCAGTGGTCAAGCTGCGTGTGATGTAATTAAGTAGAGGTCACAGACCAGTAAGCTGGGAAAAACTGAGTAGTTTGCTGCTCTCAAGTCATATATTTCATGATATAAGAATGCTATACAGCTGAAGTGCAGTATTTTAACTTCAGCAGTAAGAAAAAACAGGAAAACATAATCCCAAGTCCTACTATATTTCATCCACACTTACAGGTCAGCTGCAAATCATATTACACAAATGGCAAGAAAAAATCCAGTTATTAGGACCTTAAGCTTAAAGATTCCTTCCTGCATCTTGCACTCTCTTTCTCACTCTCACTCTCTATCCTAAAATGCCTAGAATGTAGGCCTAAAAATTGCCATATGCAGTAGAGTCCTATTTCACCTTTTATGATTTATGCAAGGTGCACATATTTTTCCTGCCCATTATAAATCACACTGTTGGCTTTCCCAGATCTGAGAAAGTGGAACACATGGGCTCCAAATCCCTACGAGATCACTCTACATTTCCCGCGTTACTGCTTAACAAGTGCAAGAATGAATTATTGGACCAAAAAAGCCCATTCACTACTATTTGATATGCTTTATGTTTACTTTTCTCCCATTTTTAGATTTCTCCTGCTGATTGAAGTCTTCATTTATCATACTGTAAGTGAGTTATATGGCAACCAACAGAATGCTACCATGATGGTTTATAGCACATGATGTTGCAGATGGCTTATATGTATATCTGTCACATTAGGTGCTGTTCATTAAAGGTTACATAATGTAAATATTTTATCTTGTTACTTTGTTTTACAGCAGTGGACATTGTAATGTGGGCACATGGAGGCTTAGAGGTTAGCATGTTCGCCTCACACCTCCCGGGTCTGGGGTTTGAGTTACACACATGGCCCGCAGGCACCATGTGTGTGTGGAGTTTGCATGTTCTCTCCGTACTGCTGGGGTTTCCTCTGGGTACACCGGTTTCCTCCCCCAGTCCAAAAACATGCATGGTAGGCTGATTGGCATGTCTAAAGTGTCCATAGTGTATGAATGGGTGTGTGTATGTGATTATGTCCTGCGATGTACTGGCACCCTGTCCAGGGTGTATCTTGCCTTCTGCCCAATGCTTCTTGGGATAGGCTCCAGGTTCCCCGTGACCCTGAAAAGGAGTAAGCATTAGAAGATGGATGGATGGATGGATGGACATTGTAGTGCAAGGCTGAAATCATAGGGCTCTAACTTACATGTCTTCAATACATTTGCTTGAATACAAACCTTATGGTTTAGAACATTGAACACTTTGTCACTGCAAGACATTAACAGGGAATCTGCCATTTGGTCAGGGTCATTGTAGGTCGGGAGCCTATCCTGAGAAGTGGAAGATTGGAATACTCCTTGGATGGGACACTAGTCCATTTCAGGGCATGCACACACCTAAAGGAAACTTAGTGTACCCAATCCACCCACAGGAATTCTTTTGGTAGGTTGGGCGAAACAGGAGAACCCATGGGAAACACACTTGGAGAACATGTAATACGCTGAGACAAAATGGTGGGATGCTCCTTTCATGTGAAGGGCGACACCTTGTCCCTGGTTAAGGAGGTTAAGTATATTGGGATATTATTGGTGAATGATGGAACAAGATAATGTGAGATTGACCAATGGATTGGGTGAGCAGCAACAATGTTACAGTTTTCTATACTGGTATGTGGTGCTGAAGAAGCTCTCTGTGTTCTAGTCAATAAGCATCCCTATGCTCACCTACTGTATGCACAGAGGTTGTGAGTAGTTGTGAGAATAAATGTACTTCTTTGGCCATTAATCGTAATACAATAATCCATTATGACACAGCATAAAAAAGTATTAATTATATTATAATAATGAATATTTATTTAAATTGTATTATAATAATTATATAATAATAATGTCTCCTTGGGCGCACGGTGGCTTAGTGGTTAGCACGTTCGCCTCACAGGTCCGGGGTTCGATTCCCGCCGGGGCCATGTGTGTGCGGAGTTTGCATGTTCTCCCTGTGCTGCGGGGGTTTCGTCCGGGTACTCCGGTTTCCTCCCCCAGTCCAAAGACATGCAGGTTGATTGGCAGCTTGGTAAATTGTCCATAGTGTATGAATGGGTGTGTGAGTGTGGCTCCAGGCTCCCCGCGACCCTGAAGCAGGAATAAGCGGTTGAAGATGGATGGATAATGTCTCCTTTATTTAAGTGTTCAAACCCATTCTAAATTGATCTCATGTGCGTCCCATTTGCTTCAAATATCTTGAGATGAACCTTGACTGAAGCCCACCTCTGGCAAAGTCCATTGATTAAACATAATTTAGGAAGGCACACACCTGTGTATAAGGTCCCACAATTCATAGCATATATCAGACCAAACACCAAGCACTCTTCATATACCTCTGCAAACACAATGTATTAAGACATAGACCTAAAAAGGATATGGCACCTTTTCTGAAGCTTTAAATGTCCCCAGAAACACATTGAGCACCATCATAGCAACACTGAGGTTTGGAAGCCAATGGCTACAATAACAAAGCTTCAGAAGTCATCCACAGGTTTTATGTGTAAGGTGGAGTGAAATGAGCATTGGGTGCGCTAAAAGTTTTTAAGGAATGAGACACATGAGTTAGCTCAAAAGTGATATATTAGATATATTATAGAATATACATTACATATTGTGTGAGTTGCTGTACACCACAAAGAATCTGGGGACAACTTCAGAATGGACCAAGGCCAAAACAACAAACAAAACCCACTGTTTTATGGAACTAGCTTACCTATAAAAACAAACACAAACAAAAGACAATTCTCTTCCCTAAACTCCCTACCAAAAATAGAGACTAAGAACCCACACCCAACGGAAATGGCAGCCACGCACCTACTACCAGTGAATATACACAATATGTTAATATTTATAAAATAGCAATGTGGTTATTTACAACCTAGGCAGCCATCAAAATCCAAGGGGCAGGTCAAGCTCATGATCAGGATAGGCACAGTTCAAAACCAGAAATACTGCATCACAGTAAAACGCGAAGCGAACCAATCAAGCACAACGTCAGATGAGCATGAACAAGTTGAAGCTGCCCATCAATGACTTTCATCGTGTGTAAATACTGTCACCAACAAGGCTCATGGAGCAGCAGCTGAAGCAGAGCAGGAATGCTTGAACTGGAGTTTGGAATGGACCAACCTGCACAGACTGAACACACACATACACATAAAACATTAAATATACCTTCACATTGTGGGCTGTAACATTGTAGAAACTTATCCAAGAAAACTCACAGCTGTTATTACTACCAAAGCTGCTTCTACAAACTACAGGACCTGAATACACTGTAAAACATGATAGCCCCATTGAACTTATTTCTTCTCTTTAACTTCAATTGCCATGACAAATTTTGGATATTGAAACATGTTTATAAGTTAAAAAAAAAACTGTAACACTTATATGGACCCATCATTAATGATTATCTACACAGGACAAAATGAATAATGCAATATTAACATTCTAAAAAGTGGGAGGGGCCTTGTATCCAGTGATGGTGACAGGGCAAATTAATTAAATCTGTTTTTTAATAGATTTGATTCTGCTCCATCTCCTCCACCCTCCTACCAGACCTCAGACCTGTCAGCGACTTAACCTTTCCCTCTTGGGTTATTGGGCACCCCCTCCTCCAGGGCTTCAGAGATATGGGCATCATCCAGTTCACACCTCAGAGCTTCTGAGGTACAGATCAGCTCAGTGAGGTCATCCTGCACATCTTTAACTTGAGCCTCAGACTGGATCGAGTTCCAGTACTGTGGAAGTCTTCCTGTGTGGTACCAGTACCCTACATTGCGCATCCTAGGGAGCCCAACCACTTCAGACCAGTAGCCTTAACTTCTCAATTGATGAAGTCCGTGGAGAGGATTGTACTGCAACAGCTGTGGACCCTGGTGAGCTCAGAACTAGACCCCCTACAGTTTGCTTATCGACCAGGCATTGGGGTTGATGATGCCATTATTTATCTAATGCACAGATCACTAATACACCTGGAGAATATTGTGAGTATTGTGAGGAGCGTGTTTTTAATTTTTTTTTCCATTGCTTTCAATAGAATTCAGCCATCACTACTTAGGGGGAAGATTTTGGGAGCTGGAGTTGACTGCTATCTGGCTGCATGGATCACCAACTATCTCACTGACAGACCACAGTATGTGAGGCTCCAGGACTGTATGTCTGATGTGGTGGTTAGCAGCACAAGAGCAGCTGCCACATGCAGAAGTTCTCTGATGATATTGTCAATGTTGGACGAGTATCAGAAGAGAATGATCAGGACTTCTGAGAGCTCATCGCTGACTTTATCAACTGGTGTGAGTTAAACCACGTTTGCCTAAATGGCAGCAAGTCAAAGGAGATGGTGGTTGACCTCTGTAGGAGGCCACCCCGGTCTACACTAGTGAACATCCAGTGTGTTGACATCGAGAAGGTGGAGATATACAAATTCCTGGGTGTTCACATAAACAACATATGTGACTGGTCCATAAGCAAGTATGTCCTGTATAAAAAGGGCCAAAGTCATCTCCACCTACTGAGGAGACAGAGATCTTTTGGTGTGTGCACGACTCTGCTAAAATCGTTCTATGACACTGTGGTAGCATCTGCTATCTTCTATGCAGCAGTCTCCTGGGGAGTGGGGAGCACAGAGATGGACAGGAAATAACTTAACAAACTGGGTAAGAGGGCTAGCTCTGTCCTGCTCTGCCCTCTGGACAGCATAGAGGTGGTGGGGGAGAGAAGGATGTTAGCTAAGTTGGCATCAATCATGGGCAATTCCTCTTACCCCATGTACAAGGCGTTGGGCTCCCTGAGCGGCTCCTTCAGCAGCAGACTGCTGCACCCTCAGTGTAAGAAAGAGTATTACCACAGGTCATTCATCCCTACAGCAGTCCGACTCTTTAATGCAAAAAACAACATAATGCAGCGCTAAAAGTTGTTTTGCATCATCAGCCAACACATTCACAGTAATTCTGCAATATGAACATTTATTCACTTATTACTATTTGTTGCTCAACCTCTACTGTTAATTGTGCAATAATTAATTTAGCACTTATCTGTATGTAAATGAAGTGCTACTCATATGTATATATTCATATTTGTATAATTCTGTGCATCCACTGAGGTGTACATATTACCATTATTATTATTTTTACTACTATTATTCTTGTTTTTCTATTTCCTTTACACACACACATACACACACACACACACACACACATCCATAGGACAACAGTCAGTCGTACACTGCACAAATCTGGCCTTTATGGAAGAGTGGCAAGAAGAAAGTGATTTCTCAACGTTTGGTGTGACGTTTGGTGTGTCTCCCAGGTGGCTTGTGGCAAACTTTAGACGAGACTTTTTATGGATATCTTTGAGAAATGGCTTTTTTCTTGCCACTCTTCCATAAAGGCCAGATTTGTGCAGTGTACGACTGATTGTTGTCCTATGGACAGACTCTCCCACCTTAGCTCTAGTTCTCTGCAGTTCATCCAGAGTGATCATGGGCCTCTTGGCTGCATCTCTGATC
Organism: Ameiurus melas; assembly: GCA_012411365.1. Classification (NCBI taxonomy): domain Eukaryota; kingdom Metazoa; phylum Chordata; class Actinopteri; order Siluriformes; family Ictaluridae; genus Ameiurus; species Ameiurus melas. The sequence goes on along the minus strand of CM022780.1, from coordinate 10,794,631 downwards.
AGTCTTCTCCTTGTCTGAGCTGAAAGTTTAGAGGGACGGCCAGGTCTTGGTAGATTTGCAGTGGTCTGATACTCCTTCCATTTCAAAATGATCGCTTGCACAGTGCTCCTTGGGATGTTTAAAGCTTGGGAAATCTTTTTGTATCCAAATCCGGCTTTAAACTTTTCCACAACAGTATTACGGACCTGCCTGGTGTGTTCCTTGGTCTTCATGATGCTCTCTGCGCTTTCAACAGAACCCTGAGACTATCACAGAGCAGGTGCATTTATACAGAGACTTGATTACACACAGGTGGATTCTATTTATCACATTCAGTCATTTAGGACAACATTGGATCATTCAGAGATCCTCGCTGAACTTCTGGAGTGAGTTTGCTGCACTGAAAGTAAAGGGGGCCAAATAATTTTGCACGCACCACTTTTCAGTTTTTTATTTGCTAAAAAAGTTTAAAATATCCAATAGATTTCGTTCCACTTCGCAGTTGTGTCCCACTTGTTGGTGATTCTTCACAAAAAATTAAAATTTTATATCTTTATGTTTGAAGCCTGAAATGTGGCAAAAAGTTGAAAATTCAAGGGGGCCGAATACTTTCACAAGGCACTGTATATATGTTTATATAATTGACACGCTCATGATGATTTATCCTACTACTGTTAATGAATAGACAATATTGCTTACATAATCAATAGGTAATAGCAGACTTATGATTTGGATAAGCTGTTAATAATTAGTACATTTTATTATTTCCCCTAAAGAGCTATTATTAACTATGGATAATTATAAAGAAATGGCTTTTTAAATGCACATTTCGGGACCTTATTCCTGTGGCCAATTTTCTCTCATGCCTTTCCACTTCACCCTTATTTTTAATAATTCTTTCCACATTATTATTATTACTTAAATAGAAGTAAAAAGAAGACCGCTTAGGTCCACACTTCTCACTGAATCACTAGAGAGTCATGGAGAATACTGGAACATTTCAAGTTATCAGCCAAATTGTAACCTATACAATGATTTATTTATTTAACGTACCTCACAGAAAATTAATTAACTATTAACTATTGTAAGAATCATGGTAGCCCACTAATAATGACTTAAGTATGACCAAATCCTTCAGAAGGAATTACTAATTATTTGGAACCATATTCTAAAGTGAAGATCATAATAACTCCCTAGGAATGACTCTAGTGTTACCAAATCTTTCAGAAGGAATTACTAACCAAAATCTTTTAAAAATATTTGGTTATATCATAACTGGGGGATATTATCTTTAGTTTTTTTGGTGTTGTTGTTTCCGTTCACTCAATAGTTTACATATTTGCATATCGGTAATCACTACATATTAAGACTCTTACTATATTAATTCCAGTGCATCATTTAACTAGTTGGAGTTCAAACATTCTACTTTATGTTGTACTGTACACAATTTTCTTAATACTGTTTTCTTTGCGTTAAGTTACTGCTGTGTGGGATAAGCTGTGTAGTGGATTTGCCTTGCAAACTCTCCGATGGGGTCCATGCGCATTAAAGCCCGACACACCACATTCACTGCTATTTTTAGTCCACTTGCCGGTACCAAGAGGCAGATTGTGGGGAGAGTGAATGTTTGTTTTCTTTACTTTCTTATTCATAATAATGTATTTATTTCTTTATTTTTCTTGATTTAGTTGTTTCTATGTTTATTTCAATTATTCATCTGGCATTGTCTTTAATGTTGTACTTTGAAGTTTGTAGTGTTTTGTTTCACCTGTGTGAAAACAGGTCATCTTTTCCTTCTGTATTGCCTGTATTGTGGTCTTGATTGCCGCCTCTGTTGTTTTATTTGTTTGGTTCTGTTCAGTCCTCAGTTATTTGAGTTTAGTTCTGTTCAGTTTGTGACAAATTGAATATGATGTGTTACAAGTTGACTTCTTTTATATGGATTTTGATTATTTGAATTTAATTTGATTTATTTGTAAATATATATTTTAATTAAATCTTTTTTTGGGAAACTGTATCCCTTGTGCCCTGATAATAGCACATGTGAACTGCGCCATTAGCCTCTATTATCTGAAGCAAAGATACAATTCACAAGCATGCCATAGTATGACAAAGCTACGCAGGGTTCGTTCCATTCTCAGGAAACAGGATTGCATATGTAATCTAGATATTCCCTGAGAAGGGAACTCAACGTTGCGTGAGCTGGACGCTGTGGGAACAGGAATTCCCACTCCGTCATACTGAGTGTACAGCCTGTTCATAAAGATCCAAGGTCACTGCAAGAAATTCGAACCCAGGGTGAAATGTATATCCAGGTTGTAATATCAAATGAATGTGTGTGGTGTAGACCAACCTGCTGCAGCATACACATCCTGTAAGTAACTTATTTGGACAAAGCCTTTGAGGAAGTGAACCCCCCCTAGTGGAATGAGGCCATAGGCCCAGAGGCATAGACTGTGTGCCTCATTAGCAATAGAGATTGCTTCCATTGTCCAATTAGACATGTGCTGCGTTGACACAGCATCACACCTACTGTCGCAGCCCAAGCAGATCAGTAGCTGCTCTGACTTATGTCACTGGCTGGAGCGGTGGACGTAAGTACAGAGAACCCTTACTGGACACAATCGGTGCAATTTCTCTTGTTCTGGTGTGAGGAACGGAGGAGGGCAGAAAGCCTGCAATATTACTGGCTTTGCAGCCGATGTAGGCACTTTCGGAATATAATCTGCCTTAGGATACAGGAAGGCCTTGGCTAGTTCAGGAGCAGGAAGCCCCTGGATGTCAAGACAGGAAAGGGCAACAGAGAGAGCTTGTAGATCTGCTACTCGCTTAAGAGATGTCAGGGCCAGCAGAAGAGCTAGCTTTAGAGTCAGAAGCTTCTCAGAGGCTGACTCTAAAGGCTCAAAAGAGGCACCCGACAGTTCTTCCAGGACCACAAAATGGTCCCAGAAAGGTATGCATGGTCTGCAGATGGGCCTCAGCCACCTGACACCACGCATGAACCTCGAAGTTAGAGGATGTTGCCCTACAGAGGCTCCATCAATAGGGGCATGGCTGGCCAAAATGGTGGCCACATAGACTCTGATTTTAGATTTAGCTAACCCCGGTGAGAAACATCCTTGTAACCACTCCAGGACTGTAGCTATTGTGCAGTTCACTGGGTCTAGCTGACGTTCACAAAATGAACGCGAGACAAAATGTTGCCACTTGAGTGCCTACAATTTCCTCATGGATGATAGTATTCAAATTGGTCTCTACTACCTCAGATGTGGGACCAGAATCTATGAGCTGATCCCCCTCAGGGGCCAGACCCACAGTTTCCACAGTTCCGGCCGAAGGTAATAAGAAAATACAGTACCGTAGATCCCTGTGAATGGGAAGCGCCCAAGGAGTGCCGTTTGGTAGGGATATTATTTCTGAGAACCATATTCGAGCTGGCCAATAAGGTGCTACAAGCAGCAGACGTAGACGGTCTTAGCGAACTCTTGCTAGAACTTGTGGGAGCAGAGCAATTGGGGAAAAGAATACAGATGTGACCTCGGTTACGTGTGCACCATGGCATCCAGCCATAATGGTGTGGGAGGAGAGAGGGTGAACCACAGCGGGCAGTATGTTGTCTCCTCAGAGGCAAACACATCTGCTTCCGCTTGGCTGAAACTTCACCATATGGACTCCACTACTTGAGGATGGAGCATCCAACCCCCGGGATTCAGACCCTACCTTGACAGGATGTCTGCCCCCACAACCCAGCTGCCCGGAATGTACATTGCACTCACTGACAAGAACCTTCCCTTTGCCCAGAGAAGAATTTGTTGAATGTAACCCTCCATTGTGGTTGATATATGAGACCACCGCTGTGTTTTCTGTTACAACTAACACATGGTGACCTCTCACTTGAGGAGGAAAGAACTTCAGTGATAGAAATACATTTCCATTCCAAAGACCACAAGCTGGACAGCCATCTAAAACCACATACCAGCCTGTGAGGGAGGCATCAAAACATTACCGTCTTGAGTATGATGACCCAGGGATAGAAACTGGGGACACCTCCAAATTCTCAGAGCACATAGGCTTCGCCACCTGACACAGATTACTCTCAGCGTTTCCATACTTTGACAAAACCCCCGACTTTTCAGCCACCACTGAAACAGTCTCATGTGCAATATGCCCAACATTACGACATTGGCTGCTACTGCAATAAGCCCCAACAGACTCATAGAGACTGCAGGGGATGCCCAGACTTATCTTTATCTTGCCAAATGTTGGTAGGATTGACTCTACATGTGTTTGGGAGAATTAACCAGTTATCCAGGTAGTTTAGTACACTGATGCCCTTTAGTTGCAAGGGAGCCAGAGCAGCATCCATGCACTTTGTGATGGTGTGAGGGGATAAAGCTAGCCTGAAGGGAAGAACCAGATATTGGTATGCATAGCCTCAAAACGCGAACCTCAGGTACTTCCTGTGACTGGGCGATATTTCTATGTGGAGTCTTTTAGATCTATCATCACAAACCAGTCCTTGAAGTGAATCTGTGGAATGATAAGTTTGAGAGTCAGCATATTGAACCTGTATGTTTGAAGAGCACGGGTCCATGACGCAGATCTAAAATTGGCCGCATACTCCCATCTTTTCTATGAATTAGGAAATAACGGTTGTAAAAACATCCCTCCCTCAGGAAATGGGGTACATGTTCTATGGCCCTTTTATCCAAGAGGGATCTTACTTCCTGCGATAATGTCAGGCTCTGCTATGTGCTTACTGCTGTGATGAGCACACCTCTGAACCAGGGGGGTCGAGCGCTGAACTGTACCCAGTAACACTTTCCTATGGTAGACATAACCCACAGAGACACATTTGGCAGTAATTTCCACACTGCCAGAAGGCCTCTTAGTGATATTAACTTTTCCACATTCTGTCAGAGGTAAAGCTTCAGATTTTTTTTGCCCTATGACAGCTTGCTGACCAAAGAAGACTGAATACTTGGGAAGGCCTTGGCTAGGGGAGTCCCTGGGGGGTATCTGACATAACAACCTCATGTCTCCTGCTACATCCTTTTGTAGCCAATCAGGACAGCTCCTTCATTGTCTGCTTGGCCTTTATGATCATTCTCAGATTAGAGCAGTTGATGACAGTGGCCACCTGGTCCCCTGGCTCTCTGTGGGGGCCGCCACACCTTCTGTGCCTCGCTCGCACTAGCACTGATGAACTCGACACGATTGGGAAGGAACTGGCTGAACACTACCGTTTGCTTTGCGAAACCTGTCAGCGATGGCATTAACTGCGCCACCAAACTGACCAGAAGGCTCAACAAGGTGTCCAGCAAGGAGACCTTATCTGAGATGTTGAGCCATAGATGCCTCTAGCTATAGATGCCTCTAGCCATAGATGCCTCTAGCCATAACCAAGCTACCCATTGAACAGCCGATATGGCGGGCCATTTACTTGGTCACCCAGAGAGACAAATCCATGGTGCTTCACAGTTCTGTCACTGCCTCGGGCCCAATTCCCTCCCCAGTGTCGAGCTTGCTCAGCAGGTGTGCTTGTTAGGCCTGCTACACTGCCATTGTACGCAGTAACCCACAAGCAAGACCGGCTGCCACATAAGCTTTGCCCACCAATACCGAGGTGGCCATACATGGATTGGAAGGTAAAGCCGACCACCCTAAATTACACTCCGTCAATAGAGAGAGGTGACTCGCACATGCCTCCTCCACCTTCAGCATAGCTAAATAGCTGTGCTGATCACTCTCCATGACCGAATAATTTTTCCCAAGAATAAGTTTTCCCAAGATGCATGATATTTCATAACGCACTTCTGGAAAAGGGGGAAGTTTTCTGCAGTGTGATGGATTTATTTTCACTGGGGAGAAAGCACTCATCCAGCCTGATACAAGCCACTTCCTCTTCCCTGGGACAGTTTAGGTTTAGTTTTTCAACTGCCCTAGTAATCAACTCAAGCAGCTCTTTATATGCTTGAGAGCTGTTCTCTGTTTTTGGTGCAATAGCACCCTCTACTGGCTCCTCGGACTCAGAGAGGGTGTTTTGGCTTTCCATAGTGGAAGGAGGAGTCGCGACCCGAACTCCAAAAGCTGGAGGAGAGCCGGACTTAGAAGACAGAGCAAGAGATAGAGCAGTGCTCGTCTCCGGCTCCTCTTCCAGATCCATACGAGATTCCCAGGATCTGAGGGATCTGAGATCCCAGATCCGCGAGGATCTGAAACCCAACTCCCTTCAGCCAAGAAGAGATGAAATGGGAGAAAGGCATAATACACTTCCTGAATTCTCTCTCGCTTATTCTTTTTTTCTCTTTATTTAAAGGGACAGAAAAGATAAAGATTCTTCTTTAAAAAAAAAAAAGATAGAGGAAATGAAGAGTCTTTTGTGAGCATTACAAAAATGACTAACATGCAGTCACGCTGAAGATAATAAGGCTGACAGCGTGGTTCCCAGGTGCCGTTTTTATATCACGCGACGCGCTTAATTGCCATGTCACCTTCCCACAGAGTGGAGCTCAAGCAACATTGAGTTCATTTGAAAGGAAACGTAACTTTTTGAGTTTTGAACAAAGGTTATCTTCAAGTTGAGTTTACTTATGTTTTTAAGGCAGCAGGTGAGCTTTTGTTTCTAAGTGTTTAAGGCAGATGATTTGTTGAAATGTTTTATAGTTTACAAATGTTTTACAGTGTACAAAATAAGAGATCTAAATGGGAGGTTTAAATTTTTGATTTTTAACTTGTTTTCATTTTTTTTATGGTTATGGTGTGTACATCAATGGTCAAAAATAAATAAATAAATTAATAGATAATTGTACTACAATATATGGTGCAAAAACTGATGGGGTGGGTCTGCACACTTTATAAACCGACTGTACACTCACTAGCCACTTTACTATATTTATTTAACTGTGGTGAGCAAAAAAAACCCATTTCAGAACGCATTACTGGCAAGGTTTATCCAATCTTCAACTGACATTTTTGGTGAGTCTGTGCCCACTGTAGACTCAGATTTCTGTTCTTGGCTGACAGGAGTGGAACCCAATGTGGTATTCTGCTGTTGTAGCCCATCTACCTCAAGGTTCAACATACTATGAGTTATGATATGTTTTTCTATTTACTTTACTTTTCTGGAAGGAGTGGATATTTGGTTATTTGACTTCCTGTCAGTTTGAACCAGTCTGGCCATTCAGCACATAGAGCTGCTGCACACTGGATGTTTTTTGTTTTTTTTGCACCATCCAGTGTAAAATGTCTGTAGAGACTGTTGTGTGTGAAAAGCCCAGTTTCTGAACTACGCAAAGCAAACTGTCTGGCACCAACATTCATGCCACAGTCTAGGTCACTAAGATCACATTTTTCCTTATTCTGATGTTTGGTTTGAACTGAAGTTCTTGACCTGGATCTGCATGATTTTGTGCATTGACCTGACCAATTGGATCACAGAGAACCAACCAAAGGGATGGAGATTTAAAAGTTGCACATGGGAGCCCTCGCATTAGCCAGTATGCTCACTTCCTGCTTGCCTGCTAGATTGCTTACTCGATGGTTTGTGCTAGTGATAAGCAACTTTCCTGTTATATTTGCTCCTTCCTCTCTGCTGTCATAGAAGCATTTAGGTTAGCTTATTATTGTGGCTAGCCCCAACTGTTGTTTGTTTGTTTGTCAATTTTGTGCTAGTTTCTCTCTTTGGAGGATAAGTAAAACTGTGCATGCACCTACATATCATCACATAGGCACTTGTGAATGTCAACAGATGTTAGGTTAAAGGGTGGCTGTCACTCCATTCACTGGGTAGTTTAGTCTAGTGTAATTAGTTAGTTTCTTTCAATGTTTTTGGCACTTAGGTTAGCTGGTTAACAGACAACCTAGTATAGTCATTTTTTTGTTATGTTCTTTTCTTTTGAGCCTATGTTCTGTCTCCTAGGTGAGACTTGCTTCATCATTGTCCTGGTTTGATGGTTGTCCAAGTATTTGGTTGTGTGTGACTGCTGTGTCTTAGTCTTGTGTTTTTCTGTAATTACAAAAATAAAAATCAATAAATCATCAGCCATACTTTTAAAACACTTCTAAATTCACATCAACTTCAACTTTCTAAAATTGCCACCAGCTCATACCAGAAAACCAATCTTATTATTATTGGTCATATATACCCAGAAATGGCTGATTCCTTTTTTTTATTGCAAATTTTTTCTCTAATGTCCTATTTTTTTTTGTTGCATAAACTGACACACATAACGATGCACACATTCATAAACCACCAGAACATACATATATGTATGTAGCAGAGAACATGATGTACAAAACAACATCTTATCCTGTTCTTCGATCCTCTCCAGTCTTCTATCTGTTGTCAGCATCAAGCAGGATGCATACATCATCAACCCCAATATCTCCTCCGGTCATCTCTACTCATAACATAGCTATGAAATATTCTAAAATTCCTAAAGCTGTAAATCCCAGATTTTTTTATTTTCAGCCGTCATGTTGCCCTCTACCATTACCAACTCTTTGATTTTTTTTTTTTGTTTTTATAGCATGTACTAATCTTTATTAGCTATGCATCAGGCATTAATATATATAAAATATATAGCTGTTTGTGAATTTAAAAATTCTGCAAAATGAAAAAAAAAGGGCACGCATTTAAAGGGCCACACAAAAACAGCGTGTTTTTGATTCCACCCAAAAAGGGGAATTTACAGCATGGTATAATCAATGATCTGTCTGGTATATTGAGCTGAAACATCACAGACACATTCTGGGGACACCTGACACTTATATTACACCTTGGAAAAAGGGGCATAATAGGTCCTCTTTAAAGTCCAAACCTTTCATTATTTAATTTTTTTTCTAAATGAGACCAAAAAGTTATTTGTTTTATGCATTCTTGTATTTCCAAAATATGCTCATCAACTCATGTGATTCAGGTATGAAATTCGAACAGGTGGTCGTCCTAGAGGTTATCTAATGCTAGAAATTCTCTGCAGCACCAACAACTTAAACCAAACACCTTTGTTTTTGAGAACAGTTCATGACTTGTTCCTGACATAAGGAAGTGGAGACATAGTGAAACTGTTTTTAATGGATATTTAATAAGACTTTAAAAGATTTCATGAGTACTGTTTATTTATTATTTACCTTAGCTTTCACTAGCTTGCGAGCTGGATGCCAGCTAGCAGGCAAAATTGCTATAATCATGTAGCTCAGGATCATGTTAAGCTCTCTCTAACATACATATACAAGAGGAAAATATAGCAGCAGGTTGATGTGTTATACAATAATAGCTTAAACCTTAACACTTTAATAATAATGCTTTAAGAATACAGATATATTGTAATACAACAGTTTGCTATCATCCACCCTAACACTAATATTAAGTGAATGGTACTAGTCTTATGCCCTATTTACAAAATGTATTTTGGTCATTTTCAAACACGAAATACAGCATTTTATTTTTGTGTATTTTTAGATGCAGAGTTCCGTTGCTTGCTTTGATACATTTTCTTTTGGAATATTTCCTTAACTTTTTCATAGTATTTCTTCTCTCTCTCTCTCTCTCTCTCTCTCTCTCTCCTCCTCTCCTCTGTTTTTTTTCCCCGTACAACTATGTTTCCGGTCAATTAGTAACAGTTTAGACTTGTGGTACTTGTATCATTCTCAGCTCTTTAAGTGCTTGGATTCTCTCCTGCCTCATTTGTAATTTGTTTTGGATAAAAGCCTTTGCCAAATGAATGAATGTAATGTGAAAATGAGAAATGGATGACCGTAAGATTGCTATTACTCTTCTTTCTTCAACTTAATTTCCATCCATTAAAAAGGCTTGAATGCTAAATCCTCAGGAGTACACGTAATGTGAGTCTCTCTGTGTTAAGTATTAAAAATGCCTGGTATCTCTTTCTCTTCCAACCAGATGATCAAACAAGAATACAATGTCTCTGTGTGTATAAAAAAGTGATAAAAAAGAAATAAAAATAGAGAGGGAACAAAGGAAAAGGCAATATTTTCTATTTCTTTACATCAGAATGTGTTATGGAAAGAGAAAATGGAAAAGGCAGCAGTTTGTCAATTACATTTCTTTCTATTACATCTGAGAGTAATCTTCTGAGAGTAAGTCTATTTAATGTAGCGCAGCAGAGCATTTTTTCTTTTAAATAGCATTCACTGAGATTGTAAATCAACGTCTATGTGTGAAAGCCACATTATGAAACATCCCATCAGAGTCAGTATTATTGTGAAAACAAAGTTAATGGTTTGAATAATAAGAAAAAAATCTATATTTTACAGTTTTGTACAATAACATATAGTCCTCTATAATCAGAGTAAAACTATATTGTGGAGCTGTATAAAGGCCAGTGTGTCTGTGTTAGCACTGGGCTGGTGCGCAAAACTGAGGAATGTCCCTAGTCCAAATAATACAATACAGCAAATCCAAGTGTAATTATTCACCTTCCGCTCAATAACAATGTTTGTTTCTATAGTGACTTTTGTTTTCTCTCTGTCTCTACAGTTTATTCCACCACCCACCAGTTCCAGGATGGAGTGATTTGTTTATTTACAGTATAACTCCACAGAGGAGATGATTTCAAATTTGCTGCCTAGACTTTTTTAAATAATCCAACAGGTTTGTTTCATTATGTGTAGACCAATTGAATCATCTGTTTTGACACGTTGTTAAATTTGGTGACTTTCTTTGATAGCTATCTTTTTCTATAGCATATTCAATAACACCCTTTGCCATTCTTTGACAACACTATCTAAATTTATTCTATCTCTACACACTTCACATATTCTGCACACATGTCAAAGTCAACAAGTAAAAATCCAGTTTTATATAATATCCATCCACTTAAACTTTAAGTTTATTAAAAAAAAACTTAATTGCATGACACACAAATGCATAAATGAACATGTTTTTTTCTAGTCTAATAAACATAATTTTAAATAAATGCCATGCAATGTATATTAAACAATATATGAAACACATTAGGTTAAGAACAAATGTAAAAGTGTGATTTACTGAAACTGTACAATCCCTTTCAGAAAAAGCACAGACATTTTGTTACACAATGGCGAACTCGCACCCGCTGTGCCGGCGCGGACTACACTTCCCAGTCACACTCGCACTCAAGTTCGCCGGTATACTAAGTGCATACACCTGCGTGCCGCCCAAGGTTATTTAAGACCCTGTTGTTGTTGGACATAGAAGTAACAGTCAAAGTACTCTCACGATTACTTGTTATCATGCTCTCTGTGAAAGGATTATCTTTATTGGTTTTCGGACTTGGCCTTGGCTTCGACTACGTTTTTGGATTTACGCTTTGGACTTTTGTAATTAACTGGACTTTGTGCTTTACGCTCCACGACCCACTCTTCTGCAGGTTCATTCTCAGCCCGCTTTTGCCGACCTTCGGGGTACCATTACAGATTACTTTGCCTAGTATGGAGGCAGCGGGTAGCCCGGATTGGGCCCGCTGTATCGGGAGAAGGATTTATTGTTAAGAGCGACACAGGAACAGCTCAAACACCTTGGGGAACAAATGGAGCAGCTCCCTGTCACCACGGGGCAACCCAGGGCTCCCGCTGCAGCCGGCTTTCATCCTGCTATTCACCACGCACCAGCCCCGCCGGTGGTCCACCACTCGCCCATGCCGACACTAGAGCGCTATGCCGGTGAGCCCAACCATTGTAAGGGTTTCATGCTGCAATGTACCTTATTCTTTGAAAATCACCCGGAAATGCCAGAGGAGTGCCGGTTAGCACATTTCATTGAATTACTCTCCGGACATGCATTGGAGTGGACCACGGCCGAATGGACGCGAGCAGGTGTGGCTAGACCAGTACTCTCAGAGTTTCTCGCGTGCTTCCAACGCACCTTCAAGTGCTCCTCGTGGTCACGCAGGGTACCCGCGATGTTTTTGATTTTGCCCAGGAGTTTCGCACCATTGCGGCACAAAGCGGGTGGAATGAGCTGGCACTTAAGACCACATTTCGTCAAGGTCTCAATCCTGAGCTGGTTTGGGAACTGGCGTGCCGGGGCGAACAGGTGACCCTCGACGAGCTCATCGATCTAGCGGTACGGCTAGACCACCTCCACCGCACTAATATCCCCGCAATGTGGAATCCTTCTCCCGTCGAGCCGGTACTGTCCACGGAGCCCATGCAGCTCAGCCGAGCATGGATCCGCGAGGAGAAGAGAGAGAAACGGCACCGGGAAAAACGGTGCTTTTACTGTGGTGAGAGCACTCATTTCGTTTGCCAGTGCCCCCAGCGGAGGGCACGATCGACTGAAGAGAGCTCCACCAACCAACCTCGTGATCCCCGGGTGAGTGCTTTCCAATTACATAAAGTAGATTCTCTAGTATTACCTGTGGTGCTCCAATGGTCAGATAACTATTTTATGCTTTCAGGGTTCATCGACTCGGGGGCAGCGGAGAACTTTGTAGATGAGCAGACAGCGCGCACCCTCGGCCTCCCCATTCACGCATTGCTCCGACCACGAGAGGTACATTCGATCGACGAGTCTCCATAGGAGGCGGGGTCATCTCCCGTTGTACGGCCCCGATTACTATGCAAGCCAGTGCCCTCCATCAGGAAACCATCATCCTGTGTGTCCACTCATCACCCCATTATTCTTGGTTTACCGTGGCTCGAACGGCATGACCCCCAAATATCCTGGGCCACCAAACAGATAATTAGGGGGTCTCCTTTCTGCCTATGTGATTTACTGACAGGCCCCACAGCTCCGATTGCTGCCACCACAGTGGAGAGCCCAGTGTCTCCAGTCCCGGTCACCGTGCCATTCCGTTTATTGGGACCTTTGCACAGTATTCAGCAAGGAGTGCGCCAGCCATTTACCTCTCCATAGAACCTATGATTGTGCCATAGACCTTCTCCCTGGCACTATTCCACCACGGGGTCGAGTGTACCCACTTTCCCAGGCAGAACAATGGGCCATGGACGCCTATATTCAAGAGGCACTACAACAGGGGTACATTCAGCCGTCTACGTCACCCACTTCGGCTGGATTATTCTTCGTGGAGAAGAAGGGGGGGGGCTGCAACCGTGCATTGATTAAAGGGGTCTCAATCAGGTGACCATCAAGTATTGTTACCCTCTGCCACTAGTGCCCTCAGCCCTGGAACAGCTGAGGTCTGCATCCATTTTCACAAAGTTGGACTTACGCATCGTGTACAATCTAATCCGCATCAGGGAGGGCGTCGAATGGAAGATGGCATTCAGCACCACTTCCAGGCACTACAAATATTTGGTCATGCCATATAGACTTGCTAATGCTCCCTCAGTATTCCAAAACTTTAATGATGTTCTGAGGGATCTTCTGGGGCACTGCGTCGTCGCGTACATTGACGACATTTTGATCTACTCAACGTCCCTGAAGGAGCACATTAAGCAGGTCCGCCAAGTGCTAACACATCTGATGGAACACCAGCTATACGTGAAGGCCGAAAAGTGCGACTTTCATTGGCGAACCTCAAGTTTTTGGGGTATGTCATCAGTCCAAAGGGGGTTGCTATGGACCAAGACAAAGTTGTGGAGTGGCCCATGCCCCGGACACTCAAGGAGTTACAACAATTCCTTGGCCTCGCAAACTTCTTTCGGCGGTTCACTCGTGATTTTAGCAAGATTGCACAACCCCTGACATCCCTTCTTAAGGGAAAACCTTGGCGCCTCATCTGGTCTGCCCAAGCCTAGGAAGCCCTGGATGGGCTGAAATGGAGGTTCACCAACGCCCCCATCCTCCGTCACCCGGACTCCTCCAGACCGTTTGTTGTTTAGGTCGACACATCTGAGATGGGAGTGGGAGCGGTCCTGTCTCAGAGGTTCGGGGACAGACCCAAGTTACACCCCATGGCCTTCTTCTCGAGGAAACTGTCCTCGGAAGAACGTAACTATGATGTGGGGAACCAGGAGCTCCTGGCCATCAAACTGGCCCTCGAGGAGTGGAGACATTGGCTGGAAGGAGCCGATCATCCATTCCTAATCTACACCGATCACAGGAATCTTGAGTACCTGAGGACTGCTAAATGGCTCAGATACAACGTATCGTGTCCTCCTGCGCCATCGGCGCCCGCTCCAAGACACCCTGTGCTTTACCTGTTTGGAAATTGGTGCCGCTCCCCATACCCAAATGGCCATGGTCCCACTTAGCCCTGGACTTTCTAACAGATCTGCCGGAATCAACAAGGTTATCCTCATGGTTGTGGACCGATTTGCTAAGTCCCTGCGCCTGATTCCACTTCCGGCCCTTCCCTCTGCCTTCACCACAGCCGAACTGTTATTCCAGCATTCCGCTACTTTGGCCTCCCCGAGGAGATCGTGAGTGACAGGGGCCCCCAGTTTACGTCTCGGGTCTGGTCCAGTTTCATGGAGGAACTGGGGGTCACGGTTAGCCTCACTTCCGGCTACCACCCGCAGGCCAACGGCCAGGCAGACAGGGCCAACCAGGAGATCCTCCGTTTCCTCCGTACGTTCTGCGCCACTAGCCCGGAGGACTGGAGTCATTTCCTCCCATATGCGGAGTACGCTCAGAACTCGTTGCGACACTCCACCACCCAACTAACCCCATTCCAGTGCGTTTTGGGTTACCAACCGACACTCTTCCCATGGAACACCACCACCACTGACGCCCCAGCACAGCGCCTGCGTCTGGGAACGCGCACATCGACAAGTGGTACGAACATCTCGCATCACAAAATGGAAAGCAGACAGGCATCATGGGGCACTCCCTGATTTTCAGCCAGGGGACAGGGTATGGCTTTCGACAAGGAACCTCAAAACACCTCTCTCAGGCCCAAGTATGCCGACCCTTACCGGATCCTGAAACGGATAAATTAAGTTACTTACTGCCTGGACCTCCCCAAACACAGCTGTATTGCCCCCTCATTCCATGTCTCCCTCCTCAAGCCGGTGACACCGGGCCCCTTAGCCATGGCGGTTCTGGAGAATACACCACCTGACCCGCTAGAGATTGAGGGTCGCCCAGCCTACCGTGTGCAGAAAATCGCGGACTCCAGACGCAGGAGAGGGGGGCTCAAGTATCTGGTGGATTGGAAAGATTATGGCCCAGAGGAGCAATGCTGGATCCCAGCCCGGGACATTGTAGATGCCAGCTTGCGTGGCAGCTTCCCCACAGCTCATCCAGACAGACCGGCACCTCGGGGGAGGGGACGGCCTCGGAAGAGATCGGCTCCCGGAGTGAGCCCTTTGGGGGGGAGGCTCTGTTACGCAATGCCGAACTCGCAGCTTCTGTGCTGGTGCGGACTATACTTCCCAGTCACACTCGCGCTCAAGTTCGCCGGAATACTAAGTGCATACAAATGCGTGCCGCCCAAGGTTATTTAAGACCCTGTTAACAACAACATAGTTGTTGAACATAGAAGTAACAGTCAAAGTACTCTCACGATTACTTGTTATCATGCTCTCTGTGAAAGAATTATCTTTAATGTTTTTCGGACTTCCGCCTCGGCTTTGACTACGTTTTTGGATTTGCGCTTTGGACTTTTGTAATTAACTGGACTTTGTGCTTTACGCTCCACGACCCGCTCTTCTGCAGATTCATTCTCGGCCTGCGCTTGCCTCCCTTCAAGTACCGTTACACATTTCAAATGTGAGTAATATCTGATCATGTGTAGAAAAACATATGAAGGTTCATTTCACCCTGCTACACACTGAAATTCAACTATGAATTTAAGTAAAATGTACATATATTTGTATGTACAAATGTAAATAATAATAATAATAATAATAATAATAATAATAATAATAATAAAAATAATAATACATTTATCTGCAAACAGCAATAATGGGGTCAAGCCAATTATCGGTACCGTGAGCAGCAAAAGAAGTTTTGTGACATTTTTTTGTTGTTTGTTTGTTAGAGTCCAGTGAACAGCGTATGCGGAGTTAGAAAAAGTAAACTTTCAATCATAAAAAAACATGCATTTTAAAAATAACTAATTCTTAGGAAAAAAAATTCAGTGTGTGGTGCTGTTCTGAAACTGCTCATGTAGCATCTGGGCATGGTGGGTTTCATGCAGGAACAAGAGTTCAAGAGTTATAAGCCAAAATAATTTGGCCATATCCTGACCAGTAGGGGACAGTGTGTCAAACCTCGGCAGGTAACCTCAGGACCTAGTGGTGATAACAAGTTTTGTCACAATCCCTTAAAGAATTGCATAGATATAGCCTCAAGATCAATTGTGCATGTTCTTCAAATATGTTGAAATGCCATTCAAAAACGGTATGGTTTATCAAAATTCTGAGAATATCTTTTTGTCCTGAGTGCCTCTAGTTGATGCAGGCCAATTTTCATGCAAATCAGACAAGCAATATAGGAGTTAGAAAAAGTAAGTTTTCAAAACATTTAAAAATAGAAGTTTGCTCGCCCATGACATAATTGGTATCATTGTTCTCGGCATGAACCAAGGAATCTATCAAGACCAGTCTTATGACAGTAGACAAAAGAAGTCAAAAGTTATTAGCATTTTTTAAAATAGCATTTCTTTTTGAGTCCCTTCAGTGCATGATGCCAAAGACACATACAGATATTCGTATCAATACGCTAAGTGGTTTGTAGAATACAGCATTTTATGACTATGTTCAACATTTTTTGACTCTGTATGCCCCACTGAGTCTAATGAGACCAATTTGAAGATTGTATGACAAGTTTTTCAGAAGTTATAAGGAAAAATGTGCTTTTTTCATATCTCGTAATCACCAGGGGGCACTATTCCAAAACTGAGCAGGCATCCTCAAGTCATGATGGCTATGACAAATAATAAGTTTGGTATGCATATTCCAATTCTATTAATAACTTTCTGTTATAAGTTTCTCTAGATGATGCAGGCCAATTTTTGTGTATTAGGGGCTTGACCCCTAATAATACCATAATAATAGTATTAATAATAAATAATAATAATAATAAGAAGAAGAAGAAGAAGAAGAAGAAGAAGAAGAAGAAGAAGAAGAAGAAGAAGAAGTAGAGGAAGATGAAGAAGAGGAATAAGAAGAAGAAGAAGAAGAAGAAGAAGAAGAAGAAGAAGAAGAAGAAGAAGAAGAGGAATAAGAAGAAGAAGAAGAAGAAGAAGAAGAAGAGGAAGAATAGGAGGAAAACCACCTGGGAAAATAATATGAATCATGTTTAAAAAGAACAGATGAAAAAATATGCCTGTTATCTCTTCCTGTTCCAACCAGATGTTTAAACAAAATAAAGTGTGTCTGTATGTATATATAAAAAAATTATTTTATTTTCTTTATAACAGAATGTGTTATGGAAAAATAGGCAGCAGTTTGTCAGTTATCACAGTACGCAACACAGCAGAGCATGTTTTCCTTTTAAATTTTACATTAATTTAACATTCACTAAGACTTTAAATCAAGTCCTATGTGTGAAAGCCATGTTACCAAACACCCCATCAACGAAAACAGAAAATCAGGCTTACTGTGAAATGGTTTGAATAAGAAGAAAAAAAAAACATTTTTCAGTTTAGTACATTTAGTAATAACACTATAATCAGAGAAAAACTATATTGTGGAGTTGTGAAAATCCCTGCTATAACACTGGGCAAAAAAAAAAGACACACACACAAAAAAATAAAAAAAATAAAAAAATTGAGGAATGTCCCTAGTCCAAATAATACAATACACCAATCCATTTTTTTCACTTGTGTGAGAAAATCACATGGGAAATTGATATGAATCGTGTGTGAAAAGAACAGAAAATGAATGAATCATGTGGAATATTACGCATGAAAATTTGATGAATGTGAATCATGATTGAAAAAAATTAATTCTGAAATGAACTGTTTATTTTGTTGTAAAACAAAATACATAAAAATATCCCAACAACAACAATAAAAACATGAATGTGACTATTTACTGATGACGTTCAGGTGACTGTTCTGTAAGGAAGTAGGTGCTGTTGGTGGATGTGACTTTTTTTTTTTTTATGAAAAAGTTATTATTATGATTCAGCTCGACTTACATTTATAGCTGAAATTTAAAAATCAGTTTGAACTGATCCTGCAAGTGTCTGTCATTAACATTCCTACAAAGCCTTCATTGTGGATCATATGGCCAGACACAGAAAACACATCCTGAAACAAAAGTAAGTAACAAAAATGTTTTAATATAATGATTTTACATTAGCGTCTATAATTGTTGCTCTCAGTGAGCTTGCTGAAAGCATGGACATAGATTTCTGTAAAGCACATTTGTGACAATGTCTGTCTGTGATAATGAACACATTTCTCATTAAATATTTCTTCTGTAAAGATAATTTTATTTATTTTTTTAACACTTGTGGAACACTCACTATTGGGGGAAAAAGGTGATAAAAAATGTCTAGCTTTTACAAATATTGTATAAACTCTGCAGACAGAGATTCCCATTTGGAAACACCTAGCATTTTGGGAATCAAGCAGCTGCCAATTACCCATCAAGGTTGTGTAAATGATTACCACAGCCACTAATTAACCTCCTAAATCACATTTATGAAACACAATATGTTATTGTTCAGTGAAATAACCAGCTCTGCTCTGAAAACATCCTTCCTTTTCCGTCAGTTTGCTTTGCCTTAGTTCACCAGGGATTAGAAAGACTCAACACTCTTAATATTAGAGTGAAAGTTGAAATTTTGGAAATGTGTGCTTGATGTATTTTACCCGCTGCTCATTTCACAGTGTTGAACTTCACAAAACATGCTGTGTGTGAGGCTGTGTGTGGAGCTGTGGTCAAAGCACTCAGTGGCTAGAAAGTGGAAGGAAAAAGGTAACATGCTAGTAACATGCTACTCATGTCACTCCAACTGTATTATATAAATATTCCATAAATGAAGCTTTGTAGCAACATTAAAAAAAAAAAGAAAAAAAAAAGAAAAAAGTTTACGCAACCTGTTCGTGTAAGTTTACAAATGTAAAACATTTAGAGTTCCATCAGTTCCCCACTTCCACTCAGTGGTATATTTCCATATTAATTATCTGTTTTGTACTTTTATCTCACATTCAGCACCTGAAATGATCTGACATCATTTCCTGATGATGTAAGCATATGCAGTTTCTCAATTTATTTCAAATGAGTAGGTTAAGGAGAAAATGACTGGAGACAGGCAGGTTTTCAAAAAAGCTGATTTAATGTGTGTGTATGTTGGAAAGGACAAATAAAGATCAATTTTGAGAAACTTTTCTATGCCAGTGACTGCGGTTTTAGTCTTTTTTTCCTTTCAGTGTGCAGCTATGCAAAATACAGGGTGTAAAAGTTGAAAACACACACACACACACACACACACACACACACACATCCATCATACAATGAAATTAATAAAGAAAGAAAGAAATGTATTTATATAAAATAAAAATAGCAACATTTGAATAAACATTACCTTTAAACAAATAAACAGATATTAAAGTTATATGAAAAAAACAATATCTGGAACTTAACTTAAGGTTTTCTGAAATATAATTTTTGATTGCTGTGGAAAATAATTTTTCATTTTCTGAATAACAAGAACTTGTTTTAGATAAGCATTTTTTTGTCTTTTTTGTCATCTTCATATTATGATTATTAGGATGATAATTTTTATTGTTATTATTATTATTAGTGGGATGGTTAATATTGTGTACATGTTAGACATAAATTAAGAACCATTAATAAAAAACATTTCTGTGGCATTTGCTGGAGTAACAGTAAGAAAATGTAATTTCAGCTCTCATGAGTGTGTGTGAGTGTGTGTGTGTGTGTGTGTGTGTGTGTGTGTGTGTGTGTGTGTGTGTGTGTGTGTGTGTGTGTGTGTTTAGAAGTCCAGAGCATGACCTCAACTAAAAGACATAAAGATTTATTGTGTAAAGCCATAATAGTGGGGAGAACTCAGAGCACTTGGGCTGGAGTGAAAAGATTTCTGCACAAGAGTTAGAGGACATTGTCAGGGTAAAAGGGTCTGATTAAGTGATGTTAAGGATAAGGGAAGGTGGACTAATTAGTTAATAGCATTGTTATTCAAAAACTAGTGTACCAAAAAGAGAAGGTGTAACTAAGAAGAAGGTGAAGCTTTCTCCCACACTTTAGTTATTTTATAATCTCTATTTTGTATAATGTTTTTGTTTCACTGCACTTACAGCATTGCTGAAAGCAGCAGGACTATTTAAAGCAGGTTAACAAGTACATTAACAATCAAATAGAGTGATTTATCAATAACATTTCTCCTATTGTATATAAGAAAACGCACACTAGTGTGCCACCCTCACTCAAATCTCTCTCTCAGTCTCTCCAGTAGTACAATCCCACACTCCTGTTAGCTCAGAGCAGCTTTCTTGATCACTTAAAATCATGTTTTAATGCAAGTGTGCCATGTGCTGTACTGCACAGCCTATATAACTAATAATGAATAAAGAATAATTACAAAGCAAATGGAATATGTATTAATAATGAATAATTTTATAATTTTTTATAGCGTTTATAAAATTACTCACAAGGAATCATTACCAACTTGTAAGCAGACTTATAATGATTTCCCCCATTTTTTCACCCGACATCAACCACATGATTATGCATGGTACTTTGTACCATGTGACATGTTATTTAAAACTTAAAATTGAAAACAAAATCAGTGTTTTGCAATGGTTACCTTAGTCTCCGAATTTGTGATGGAAGTGTATAGAGCAGGGAAATTGCGAAAACCTACAAATAATATATGAGCTTGAAATGTTGGAGTCTATGATGTCTCTCTAACATTGGTAAACATTACAGGAAGACTTATAATGCATGTTGGCATTATTATTATTAACTATCAATTAATAAAAATATATTGTGTTAGAATTAAACTATACCATGCCCCATGTTTTGAGTTCTTCATTTTCATTTTTTGGGAGGGGGGGTGGGGGTTGGTTTGTTTTATATGAAATGTGCAATAATTCTGAAACTAACAGTAAATCTGACTTATATTTTAAGAGTCAAGTCGAAGAAGCCCAAGTCTAAAAAACACATCTTTAGTAACCATCTTATCTTGGTAAGGGTCATGGTGAATCTGATCACGGGAACACTGGACACCAGACAGGAATACACCCTAGATGGAATGCCAGTCCATTACAGGGCACCACACACACACACACACACACACACACACACACACACACACACAACTGGCATGTTTTTTAGGAGTCACTTTTTTGTTTGTTTTTGGGAGTACTGCCATTTTTACTGTGTGGTTTTTCAACGTGTTAGTATAAGGCTCATGAATAAATCAGTGAGACATAAACTGTCTGCACAGCAATCACTAAGTGTGAATGACTTATACATGTGTTATAAATGTGTCACTCTTTTCTTTATGCCTGTCAAGAAAAACAGAACATGTAAAACTAATCTAAACTATACTATACACATAGAAAAGCTTCAACAAATCTGAAAATTATTCATTAATGCTGGAGAAGATATTTGGGCATAAAATAAGGAAATGTGCATGCAAAAATGCTTTCAAGTACCAACTACAACAAGGTGTATGCAATGTTGATTAGATAGGATGGCTGTGCTATTTTAAAACAGCTCTACCAATGCCTAATGCATTACATATATAGTATCTCACAAAAGTGAGTACACCCCACACATTTTTGTAAATATTTGATTATATCTTTTCATGTGACAACACTGGAGAAATGACACTTTGCTACAATGTGAAGTAGTGAGTGTACAGCTTGTGTAACAGTGTAAATTTGCGGTCCCCTTAAAAAATAACCCAGTCATTAATGTCTAAACTGTCTAAACAAAAGTGAGTACACCCCTAAGTGAAAATGTCTAAATTGGGCCCAATTTGCCATTTTCCCTCCTTGGTGTCATGTGACTTGTTAGTGTTACAAGGTCTCAGGTGTGAATGTGCAGGTGTGAATGTGCAGGTGTGTTTAATTTGGTGTCATCACTCTCATATTGCCTCATACTGGTCACTGGAAGTTCAACATGGCACCTCATGGCAAAGAACTCTCTGAGGATCTGTAAAAAATAATTGTTGCTCTACATAAAGATGGCCTAGGCTATAAGAAGATTGCCAAGACCCTGACACTGAGTGGCTGCACGGTGGCCAAGACCACACAGTGGTTTAACAGGACAGGTTCCACTCAGAACAGGCCTCGCCATGGTCGACCAAAGAAGTTGAATGCACGTGCTCAGCGTCATCCAGAGGCTTTGTTTGGGAAATTGATGTATGAGTGCTGCCAGTATTGCTGCAAAGGTTGAAGGGGTGGGGGGTCAGCCTGTCAGTGCTCAGATCATGCACCGCACACTGCTTCAAATTGGTCTGCATGGCTGTCATCCCAAAAGGAAACCTTTTCTAAAGATGATTCACAAGAAAGCTTGCAAACAGTTTGGTGAAGACAAGCAGGCTAAGGACATGGATTACTGGAACCATATCCTGTGGTCTGATGAGGCCAAGATAAACTTATTTGGTTCAGATGGTGTCAAGCTTGTGTGGCAGCAAACAGGTGAGGAGTACAAAGACAAGTGTGTCTTGCCTACAGTCAATCATGGTGGTGGGAGTGTCATGGTCTGGGGCTGCATGAGTGCTGCTGGTACTGGGGAGCTACAGTTTATTGAGGGAACCATGAATGCCAACATGTACTGTGACATATTGAAGCAGAGCATGATCCCCCACTTTTGGAGACATGGACGCAGGGCAGTATTCTAGCATGATCACGACCCCAAACACACCTCCAAGATGACCACTGCCTTGCTAAAGAAGCTAAGGGTAAAGGTAACCCTATTGAGCATCTGTGTGGCATCCCCAAACAGAAGGTGGAGGAGCACAAGGTCTCTAACATCCACCAGCTCCATGATGTCATCATGGAGGAGTGGAAGAGGACTCCAGTGGCAACCTGTGAAGTTCTGGTGAACTCCGTGCCCAAGAGGGTTACGGCAGTGCTGAAAAATATTGGTGGCCACCCAAAGTATTGACACTTTGGGCCCAATTTGGGCATTTTCACTTAGGGGTGTATTCACTTTTGTTGCCAGCGGTTTAGACATTAATGACTGTGTGTTTACACTGTTACACAAGCTGTACACTCACTACTTTACATTGTAGCAAAGTGTGATTTCTTCAGTGTTGTTAGATGAAAAGTTATAATCTAATATTTACAAAAATGTGTATGGTGTACACACTTTTGTGAGATACAGTACCTGCATGCAGTCAGTTGAATGCAAATGTTTGTATACCTTGACTTCTAAATAATGAACACATGATGATAGGGGCATGGTGGCTTAGTGTTTAGTATGTTTGCCTTGCACTTCCAGGATTCGATTCCTGCCTCCGCCCTGTGTTTGTGTGTTCTCCCCATTTTTTGGGGGGGTTTCCTCCAGCTACTCCAGTTTCTTCCCGTAGTCCAAAGACTTGCTTTTTAGGCTGATTGGCATTTCTAGATTGCCCATAGTATGCGAATGGGTGCATGATTGTGTGTGCAATTGTGCCCTGTGATGGGTTGGTACCCGGTCCATGGTGTCCCACGCCTTGTGTCCAGAGTCCCCTGAGATAGGCTCCAGGCTCCCCTTTTCCATTTTTGAGCTTGTTCCTTTTTTTTGTTTTACGGTCTGTTTGGATATTCTGTGCATGTTATCCCGGTGTCAGTGTGGGCTTCCTCTGGTTCTCCAATTTCATACAACCTCCAAAACCTTCCTGGTAGGTGGCAAAGATAAATTGTCCCCAGGTGTGAATGAATGTGTGAATGTGTACATTGTGTATTGCGTTGGATTGGTGTTCCATACAAGATGTATTCCTGTCTCATACTCAGTTTTCCTTGGAAAAGGCTCCAGAACCATTGTGACCATAACCAGGATCAAATGTTTAATCAAGCTAAAATAAATGAAAAAAATCTGGACATTTATATTTTTCACCCCCCCTCCCCCCATCCCCTCCACCTCCTCGTGGGAAAACGGCAGCTGTACTCAGCACTTAGTTGTATGGATACACAGTAGATGCAAAAGCATCACCCTAGTCATTACTTCAAGGTGGAAGGTGTATGCAGAGGAATATTAAATTATGCATTATAAAATGATTAGCCCTGAAAAAAAGAGCATTAAGAAGGAAATGTTTCCTTTGTTTAATTTCTGAAATCTTTCTACTTACCTGTAAAATCCAAGATACCATGTGATGATAGATCAAAATTTCAGCTTTCTTTTCCTTCTTACTCTTTACAAACATGGTGAGAAGAAAAGCATCAGACCAAACTTTGAAGCAGATGGGCTACAACAGCAGGTACTATCAGCCAAGACCAGGAGCAGGCTTATTGAAATGGGACAGATTCAGATTGGCAAACATGGAATTGTATCAATGTTCTTTATCAGCTGAAGAAAATAAAACCAGTAGATATTGTGTTATGAAGTATTATGATGTATATGTGCTTTGATGTATTAGCTGTTGTCAACATTTATTATGGCTTTCATTCCATTAGGGTCCAGAAGTCCCAGATTGTAGAGGAGCTCCTTTGCCCTATGTTTCCTCACTTCATTGCTTCCATAATAATGTGATGCAAACAGAGATGTCATTATTGTTATGTACCTCGTTGATGAAGAGTCTCAGCGATGGAAATGAGAAATCAATAAAATGCTTGACAAAATGATCATCTAATCTGCTCTTGGTTTCTTACACTTCTTGCAGGAGAGAGTAAACAACTCCTCTAGTGATACATGAGGATTGATGACTGACAAGACTGATCCTTTAGGTCTTGTGATTTTAGTGGCTGTATTAAGAAATTCAGATGTGGAACATCTGGGGCGATTGCATGCAGTAAGTATCATAGTTACTCTTAATGGCTATTCAGACGGGACACGTTTTATATGGGGTGGTGGGGTAATGTAATAATTACCAAAGCTTCTCGGTGATTTTAATCCCATGCAAACTGGTCATGTCAGTAATTTTTCCGGACGGAGCATTCCCGAGCCAGTGAAGATTGCAACGTCTTTTAGCTTCTACCTCATGGTCTGTAAAAATAAGTCCAGGTTAAATTAATGCACTCTATTGAATGCACTCTCTGTATTTTTTTAGGTTGTCAATTCATTGTCGACATTTAGTCCAGTCGCCAAATGGCACTTTGACAGTGGGACATTTATCACAAGTTTCTTCATTCCCAAACGGAATGATTATGTACTATTTGTTCAAACAGAGTTTGATATCATCGCTCTCTCCAAACTGAAACTAAACATAACATTTCAGTTCTTGTCCAGTTGCGGCTTTTCTTTTGCTCATGTTGCATTATCAAACACTGAGATGTGACACCATGTTACGTATGACTCACAGGGCTGCTGTGATTGGTCGTCAGCAAATAAATGATGAAGATTTCGTTACATTTCCACAGAAAGTGCTTATATTGTGCGAAAGGACAGTAAATATCACAGACATCCGTAGTAACAATTACATTACAGCCATACATCCTGAAAACTAATCCCATCTGAATATGGCTTTTGGTTCAAGATCATCCTGTTGAACCTCTACAAAAATTCTGGATTTTGAAGTTTTTAAATTTAATCTCAGCCATTGTCTTATTAGTAGTATCATACCTGAGCACCAGAAAGTGAGCAAATCAATTTGCACATGCAACAACTTCACCAACACTATATGAACGTGATATTGTATGTTCAAATATCTGAGGTACAAAAACTGTTATTGGGAAGAAATATAAAGTTCTGTCATGTTTGAGTTGTTAGGAGACACCAGAGATGAGGTACATATCATATGGACTCACTTGGAGCTAAAGCCTGCGGTGTTTGTACAGTGAAGCGTGACAAGGAATTCCAAATGTGTTCATATGGGTTTGAGATGTTATGCACACAGAACTTGGACAGTATGTGGTGGGCTTTTGCAGTCTGTGGCTTCAGGCGCTGGACATGGTTGTATAGTGTGCCACTACACATGTTGTGAAACAAAAAAACAAACACACAATGGGTTTTGGAAACACTGCTGCATATATGTGTAAACACATTTGATGTGCTGTTGCCATGGACACTTATCTCCATATCTGCTCTGTTGTACATTTTTAGATACAGGTTTAGATACACAAAATTTTTACACCCTTTTTTAAAAAGTCTTTTTCAAATGTACACAAACAGACACACACACACACACACACACACACACACACACACACACACACACTCAAGGAGAGTATTAGTACAGCTGGTGGTGAAGCAAGCTGGCTGGCTGCCCAGCAAGGAGTCTGTGGAGTGTGGAGTGTGTGTGTGTGTGTGTGTGTGTGTTTTGTGTGTGTGTGTGTGTGTGTGTGTGTGTGTGTGTGTGTGTGTGTGTGCATGCTGATAGGCCGCTCTGTTTCTACTGACTCCCGGGGGGCGAATTTGTCATTTCACTTTTATTTGATTTTTTTCTCTGCGGTGGGATGGCTCTGCTCATTATCACTCTGACTGCCAAGAAGAAGGAACCAAGAATGAGTAGAAAGTAAGTAAAGAAAGAAAGAACAAACGAAAGAAAGAACAATGCACTTCAGATTTTCTTCAGATTACAAAGTGAGAACAACAGCAACTACATATAGTCTTGTTACAGTACTTGAGTACACATTTCACTGTAATGGTATTTTATTTTATCAAAATCATAATATGTTTAATTGAAGATTACATTTAATTTAGATTTTAAATAATAATAATAATTCAACTTTGGGGGCATGGTGGCTTAGTGGTTAGCATGTTTGCCTCGCACCTCTGGGTTGGGGATTTGATTCCCGCTTGTGCCCTGTGTGCTTGGAGTTTGCATGTTCTCATGCTTTCAAGGCTTCCCTCCAGCTACTCTAGTTTCCTCCCCCAGTTCAAATGTAACAGAGAAAGGAAATAGGTTACAAATCTCACCAAAATGGTTGAGCCTATGTTATGGTTGTTCATCCTACAGTATAGAATACAAATAATTGGAAAAAGGGGGCGGGACACCTACAGGTAATGAGTGTAACAAGGGAGGTCGGCCATTTTCTTTTCTGTCGAGAGTTCACTGTCAAGGTGAATGGTATGTAGCTTTATCTCTCTGGCTAATATGCTGTAATATAGTTTGGTTTCCATTTAAATTAAAGGTATTTCTTTGCTATTGGTGTAATTAATGTTATTTCATGTTTGAATTTATTAAACTCTGTGTAATTTCTAAAGTTTGAAGTATAAGTATACTGTGCCTTGTTTATCTAATATGCACGGGAGAACTTGGGGTCACACGGAAGTGCAAGTTTTTCTATGTTTTATTTACAGCTGTGACCAGACAGAGTGTAATTTTTTCTGTAGTGTTGTTTCCTACTAAATTCCAGGTATGCTATAGTACATTGTCCGTTGTGTAATATCTTTTGTATGTAATTGAAAAATTATGAGCTCAATCTTATGTGAAAAAAATAAGTTAATTTACTATTGTATTGTCAGTCAAGAGTTCAGTGTTTAAGGTGAATGCTGTGACCAGAAAGAGGGTAATTTATCTGTGTGATGTTCCCTTAAGCCTAGTTCTCACTACACGATTTTAAGCCCAATTAGCAATTCGCTGAGCTCAGAGTTGCCATTGATCAAAGGCACATATGTTCACACATAGAGCGACTCGCAGGGACAAAGCGACCTGAGACCATTCATTTTCAATGAGAGTTGGTGACTTCCGGCGACATGAGCGACAGCGACCATTGGTGACCGGATGTGGGTGTCCAGCGACTTAGAAAGTTGAGAAAAGTTTTTACTTTATGCAAATCTATAGCGACTTGTGGCAGATTGTGGCAGTAACCAATTTGCTTAGCGTAGCATAGCTTAGGATTTTAGCAGGTTTAAAACAAAAAATTAATTAATTAATTAATAATGAAACATTGACCTTTTGTTACAATTGTGCAAAATCGCAGAGTAGCTCCTATCTTGGGTAAGTGTCCGGCTTGTAGCTGCTTTGGCACCGGGGAATGAACAGCACCAAGCCAGATACTTCACCTAAGAAACACAGAGGCTGTGGCCGAAAAGCTGCAGTCCGACTGCCAGTCCCCATCGAACAGATAGTGAATGACACCCTGATGGTGATGCTCACTTACTGAGATAGGAGCTATACCAGGATTGTGCTCAATTGCAACAAACAGTGAGTGTGTTTCATTATTATTATTTTGCTTTAAAAGCGCTAAGGCCATAAGCTAAGTTAAGCTAATTGGCGCGTGTGCTTTTGTAGATGGCCGAGCACACACCACTTCTCCTTCATCTCATAGGATACGATGTATATATACGCTGGTGGTGAATTTTATATAAGATCCTCTCCCTCCAGAACACATTTTAACATCAAGAAAATTGGTTTGTTGTCAAAAGTGGAATGTTAGTTGCGCCACCCATGTTACTATGGCATACAGGAGTGGGAATGCATATTGGCGACTTCATAGTACAGCGACTGGCGACTTGCAACGATGTAATCGCTGTGTGTGGACACAGAATCAATACTACTCAACGACACATCAAAGATGCTCAACACCACACAGATATTTGGCATACTAAATATCTGGAGCTGTCAGGCGACTCCACATCCTGTTGTGTGAAAAGTGTCGTCACTGGCAGTGATTGCGGCGACGAGCTACAACCAATGAGAGTAAGGCATGGGGTGAGGTTACCGTGAGGAAGGGAAACTCGCAAAAACCATTTTACCTACTTCTAACTCTCTGTAGCACACACAATCCCTGTTGCCTGTGTGTGCTAATAAATTCTTTCACCCGCTTTCTTTGTCTTTTCCTTTCTGGGGTTTCTTCAACACAAATCATAGCGCAAACAGCTTGCAGCGCATGTTTCTGTCTTACGTCCATCTTCAAATAAACAACTCCTGCTGCATGGTTTGGTCGTCATATATCTCTGTCACTTCTGTGTTTTTGTGACAAAACGTAGTTTGGACACCAGATAGAGTCATCTGGTGACAGTCATTGTCAGATCGTGTAGTGTGTGACCCCAAGTCACAGAGTAGTCATCGAGTGTGAACACCACCACAACTTCATGACTCTCAATTACAAGAGAGCAAGTCATGTAGTCTGAACAGCACAGCGATGTGCCAACGTTGAAAGTTGTGTAGTGTGAACGTAGCCTTGTGTGTCTCAGTAAACTCACTGCACTGTTTCATGTGCAGAACATGTGGCCCCACGTATTCCTTCTGAAAAGAGTCCATGAAAGAACAGAAGGGGTTATACAAAGACATGCATTGTAGTCTGATTGTCATCTCTAAATTGTCCATAGTGTGTGAATCTGTGATTGTGCCCTGCAATGGTTTGTTAGCTTGTCCAGAGTGTCCCCTGCCTTGAGCCACAAGTCCCGTAGGATAGGCTCTAGGCTCCCCGTGACCCTGTGTAGGATAAGCGGTATAGAAAACGGAATGTATATTCAACTTCACTACATTTATTTTAAATCTATGTAAAAGAGTAAAAAATTATAATCCATTTAACCCCAGAAAACTGTAAAGCAATTACCCTGCATGCATTCATGCCTCACTTGATGGAAAGTTGAACTATTTTTACTGAAATAACCAACTTGCTCCATGACATAAGGCATGTTTTAGGGAATCGCATGTGTATTATGCCTGAAAGAAATGCTGTTATTCAGTTTAAGGCTTCAAATTAAAATATTTCAATAAGGACAGTGGGTTGGTATTAAATGAATTGAGGTATGGGAATGAAGTAATAACCACTGATGGTAATCAAATAGTAGTTTGGCATTTATAATCACAATGCAGATGTTTCAATATCGGTTCTTCTCCTTCCACAGCTCTCTCTCTCTCTTTTGTTTTGACCCACCCTAATGAGTTGAGCAGTATGCCTTGGTTCTGATGTGTGTGGTCTTCTTTCTCATATCATTTTCACTCCATTTTGTCTGCAGGCTACGGAACAAACCTTGAGGCCATGATGTCAAGTTTCTTTTCGTTAACCATGGTGCCGCAGTGGCCCCAAGTGTGACCTTCTGCTGACCAACTCATTCCAAATCCCACCAAAACCACACAAGCCATTACACATTCCATTTTGATTTGATGTAACAACATTTGTATTACCAATTTTAAATAACGTCTTACCTTTCCTCAACAACACTGTAGTAGAAATCTAATTACTATGAACACTGGGGAAATAAGTATAATTTTGAAACTCATATGGTCTCAAAGGTACCTTGCAGTTGCACTTAGTGAACCCAATTTTAACCCTTTTTTTTTTTTTTTATCTTCCACCTCTCATCTTGTGAGTTTTGCACCACAAGTATGCAAAATGTAGGGGTTCACTGAAATAGACATGCATAAAAAATGCTTGTGTGTTCTTGTTCCTTTATTATCTGAGGTAAAACACTAGCATGTGATTGAATCTCCCAAGTGAATGTGTGTGCTCTGTTTTCATTTCTGCACAATTTGCCTTGAAACTATGGTCAAACTGCAGAGGTTTGGCTTATCTGTAGACCTCAAGGTAATAAAAAAATGCAGAATAAAAATGACCAGAAATAAACCCATGATTGAACTAATCACACACATAATCAAAACATGTCAATCTTCTAGCCAAATCAGATAGTCTTAAAATCACAGGATAGAGTTAATACATAGTACTGTAGTCAATACATGTACTGTAAGATATTATTGTATATGTCTATGTGTGTAACTGCATTTTTCCTTGTGCATACGCATTACTGTAAATGAATAAGCATAAAACTAACATGCTTGTCAAAATAGATCACTTCTCATTGCAGCTTACTATATGTATTTTAGTGTGATAAATTAGGGGCATCAAGAAGGACAGACAGACAAATGAGATAGACTTGAAAAATCAAAAGGATGTTACAATTCAGAAGCAGTCCAATAATTTGTGTCTCTATTAGAAACATGAATGCCTGGTATAAATGCATTAGCAAGGCTAAAACCCCCTTGTCTTTCCAAAATAAAAAGAGATTGATATAGGGTTTCATTTTTGGCATCCGCATCAGATTATTTGCAGGTAACAGATGTCTTAAAGTCCCCATGAAATTATTATTTTTGGGGGGCGTTTAGCATGAATATGTTAGCGATAAGGTTTTTACAAGCTAGTGTGCTCCAAAACAATGACAAAACTTCAGGTTCAGATCAGATTTTCTGTCCAATCAAATGCGCTCTAGAATCTGGTGTGTCCTCAACATTATAAAAATTCATGGCATTAACTGTCAAGTATGACTTGCTGTGAGGTAGCCGGAACGCTACTGATCATTTAAAAAGGAGGAGCCACTCGATATGTCCTGTCATGACTTTTCCTCAACACATTGAATAATGCTGTGCTTTTCAAGGCACTTCATGGGGACTTATTTTTTATTTTAGGGTTATAGTTATAGGGTTGTTTTTAGACTTTTGTGGAATCAAATGCAACAGCACCACCAATTTTCATAAGAGAACACAGAAGGGTATGAAGAAACAAAGCTGGCCCTGATTCTAGTTCAGACTGTAGATTTATACAGTCTATCAGTGACTGCTGTGATTTACACAAAGTTTAAAGGGGCAGACGACAATCAAAATATTTTGCTTTCTTTTGCTTTGTTTTCAGGAAAGGGTTCAAATGTTTCTGTTTGTCATGTCTTATTCTGAGGAAACAATGATATGTAAACTGGAGGGCATTATGGACTTGAACCACTAATAATAAATAAACAAATCACAAATGCAGCTGCTTAACTGTATTTAAGTGCATGTGTGTGTGATGCTTTTTACAAATCATTCTTATTATAACATCGATGAGATCTCATAATATAATGCATTGTCCAACCATTTATAGTTTCACTGTCAAGCTATTGTTTTAGTCACATTTTAGTCACATTTTAGTATGTTTTTAGTATGTATGAGTCTTAAGTATTTTTATTGGTTGTAAAGGATAAAAGAGTAAACAAAAAGGGAAAAATGGCTTTTTTGGTGTATTACTAGACAAGCAGCACACTCCAATTGAAGCTGGTCTGTTGCTGTGGAGACACCGCAGTGTCAGCTGGCATGAGAGACGGAACAGAAATGCAGCACAGCTGAAAGATAAAAATGAATGGGGATAAGATGTGGCTGAATAAAGAAAAGGAATGAAAAGAAGAACTGTTATAACAGATTCTCATCCCCTGATTTTAAAAATGTGTGAAAAGAAAGAGAAAGCATTAAACCACAAACGGGACATTTAATCAGCGGAATAAGAAGTTACATAACGTAAATTCAATCTAAACAGTAAAAGGTTGACAGCATAGGAAGGAATAATCATTTCAAGAAATGTTGCATTACACATTAAACAAACAAACATAAATAAATAGCATTATTGATGACAAAATTACCTTTTAATGCATTGAGTAGAATCATTTGTTAGCAACTGACATAATTTTATTGGTTTTTTAAAAATAAAATGTTGCCAAAATTATAGTAACTGTCAGCAAAATGTAATCCAAGTTTTCTAAAGCCAAATTTCCAGTCCCATCACAATTAGTCAAACGTTTGACATTTTCTGTGCTAGCAAAAAGTCTAAATGCTGAATATTTTGTAAATCTGATGATAATAACTAGAAAATAAAGCAAAATATATTGCAGAATAATAGTCTGGATATTACAGATCAATGATTTAGATATATGGAGTATTCATTCACCTCGAGTGTTATTTGGCTCTTGAAGCTCTCTGGATGTAAAATTCCTACCACTTCATTTTTCAAAATGTCACTAATTTTGGAGAGACAGGAAAATATGGTTAAGGGTGATATTGTTCATTAGCAATGGTCCATGAAACGGTCCAATTTTTCTATGAAATGGGATTTCTCATTTTTTGCTCCTCACATAAGCACACAGACACTAATTCCTTGTGTAGTGCAGAATAAGAACACTGCTCTCTCTACTTGGGTCACGTCTGTCTGTCTCGCAACATCCTAATGGAGTGCAGATGTGCATAGAGGCTGTGAACATATCCTCCTGCAGTGTGAGTGAAAGCCCTGGTATTTGATTGAATGTTACAACACACACACACACACACACACACACACACACACACACACACACATGCAGACATCATGCAACTCTTCACTGTATTTTTAAGGATCATTTTATTTAAAAAAAAAAAAAAAAAACAGGACTAATTTCTCTCATTATAAGGCAAAGCTCATACAGAACCACTGACATTTGAAGACTTTATAGTCCAGGATCACAGTTGGATGGTTAACACATGAAAATTTTAAATATTTTTCTAAATAATAATTGCTTTTCTTGTTTAAATACAGTATATTTATGCATAATATTCATTCTTTTTTATTTATTTAAATACATTAATCCTCCTGGAATTCATGATTTAACAAGCACACCAGCAATACTCCAGTTTGAATATTATCATCATTATATTTATTTCAGTATTTATGAATGTCCATGAAAAATGGCCATAAACATAAATTCAAAAGAAAAAAGAAAAGAGAAAAAAAGAAAAAAAGGAATCTCCTTGAGGATTAACCATTCTCTTTATGTTTTCTTATTTTGCTTAGTGTCAGGAGTTGTTTACATCATCGCTTTTGCATGCTGAATCAGCTTGAGGCTGGCCAAGCTGATCCATGGGTATAGGGGTTGAGGAACTCTCGTCACCTAGGAAATAGTGCAACTAACAAAGCAAAGAATGTTGCCATTGCAGACGGAGTCAAGTTTAACGCCTGGCCGCATTCCATAGAGTTTTCCTACAGACAAAATAGAACAAGACAGATTACATCAAAATGGTCATATATCCATTCATCCATCCATTTTCCAAACTGCTTATCCTAGACAGGTTAGCGGTGAGCCTGGTGCCTACAACACATGTCATTGGACTGTGGGGAAACTGGAGTACCCATAAGAAACCCCCGAAGCATAGGGAGGACATGCAAACTCCGCAAATGCAGGGTGGAGATGGGAATCTAACCCCCTGCCCTTGAGGGGCGAGGCAACTGTGCTAACCTACAGGATTTTTAATAGGTGTTTTTTTTATGTAGATATAATATTCATTCATTCATTAATCTTCCATGTGTTTTATCCTGGTCAGAGTGGATTACAGAGTATGATTAGATCAAAATGTATAATGTTATATTTATGAACAGAATTTATAAATGAACTTTATTAGGGAATTTTTTATTTTTATGTAGATTTAACATGTATATTAAACTATTTATTTATTTATTTATGTATTCATTCATTCATCTTCTGTGTCCTTTATCCTGCTCATGGTAGATCCAGAGTCTATCATGAGAACACTGATGGGAATACACCCTTCATATTAAACCGGGCACTATGCACACATGCATTCACACTTACAGGCAGTTAACCTACATATTCCCTTTCAAAGGGAATTTCAATGTTGCATTTAGCATAACAGTATGGGAAGCGCCTTGTGCGTGTGACCGGTATCTGAAGCTTGTGTAAAATCATGCCTCTACTTATAGGCCTGCCATGATCAGGTGACGTGGCAATTAAGCGCATCACATGATATATACAGTGGCAAGGAAAAGTATGTGAACCTTTTGAAATTTCATGGTTTTCTGAATAAATTTGTCACAAAATGTGATCTGATCTTCATCTAAGTCAAGGATATTGACAAATATAATGTGTCTAAAATAATTACACAAAAAAAATTCTGATCTTTTATGTCTTTATAGACAATAACCAAAAAAAACTCATAGTGCTTGTGGAAAAAGTATGTGAACCCTTGAGTTAATGACCTTAAAAAAGCTTTTTTTTTTTTACCTGGAGCCTCGTTAAGAAAATGAGTTTGGAGGTGCCGACTACAACTACTTTGACTGATAAAAACCCCTCAAACTTTTGGAGTTTGATCTCACAAGAAGCACATGCTTATGTGAGATATGCCTCGCCAAAAAGAGCTTTCAGAGGATCTACGATCAAGAATAGTTGATTTACATAAAGCTGGCAAGCTTACAAAGTGATTTTAAAGACTTTTTAGAAATTCACCAGTCTACAGTTAGGCAAACATTCTACAAATGGAGACAGTTTAGGACTGTTGCTACTCTACCAAGAATTGGGCGCCTAGTCAAAATGACACAAAGAGCACATCGAAGACTCATCATAGAGATAAAGAAACAACCCCGAATGACAGCCAAAAATTTGAAGGCATCATTGGAACTGGCTAACATCTCTGTTCATGAGTCAATAATACGCAAAACATTGAACAAGCAGGGTATCTACGGCAGGACACCACGAAGGAAGCCACTGCTTACTAAAAAGAACATTTCTGCACGCCTGAAGTTTGCAAAAGAGCACATTGACACTAAAAGTTGACACTGTAAAAGTTGACACTAAAAGTTGACACTGTAAAAGTTGGGTGATGAAACAGGACAACGACCTAAAACACCGGAGCAAGTCCACAACAGAATGGCTTCAGAAAAACAAAATCCGCCTTTTGGAGTGGCCAAGTCAGAGCCCAGACCTCAACCGAATAGAGTTGCTATGGAATGACTTGAAGAAAGCCATATACATGAGACGTCCTAAGAATATGACCGAGCTAAAGCAGTTTTGCTGAGAAGAATGGGCTAAAACACCTCCTGAACAATGTGCAAGTCTGATCCACAGCTACAGGAAGCGCCTGGTTGAGGTTATTGCTGCCAAGGGGGGTCAACCAGTTATTAATTCTAAGAGTTCACTTACTTTTTTCTCTACCATTTTGAATGTTGAATGAGTGTGTTCAACAAAGACATGAATGATCAGAATTTATTCTTTTAGGCACATTATATTTGTCAATACCCCTGACTTAGATAAAGATCAGATCACATTTT
The DNA here is from genome assembly GCA_012411365.1 of Ameiurus melas. NCBI lineage: Eukaryota > Metazoa > Chordata > Actinopteri > Siluriformes > Ictaluridae > Ameiurus > Ameiurus melas. The sequence goes on along the minus strand of CM022780.1, from coordinate 10,758,950 downwards.
ATGACAAATTTATTCAGAAAACCATGAAATTCCAAAGGGTTCACATACTTTTTCTTGCCACAGTATATGGCACCTGTGAACCACGCTGCCAGCCTTATTATTTTCAGCAAGACTGCATGTCTGTTGTTTTTGTGACAAAAAATGCTTCATTTCTACTGTATATATATGTTCGTGGGATCTCTTATGCATCCGGAAGAGGAGCCGGAGCCAGAGCCAGAGATCTCTTGCTCTGTCTTCCGGGTTCGGCTCTCTGCTGGATTTTGGAGCTTGCATCGCGACTCCTCCTTCCGCTATGGAAAGCCAAAGGGGGAAGAAAAAAAAAAGTGGAAAAAAACACACACGCAAAGATAATAGTAATAATTCCAATCTGATTCCGAGGAGCCAAAAGGATGTACTAAAAACTGAGAGCAGCATATAAAGAGCTGCTTGAAGTGATTACTACTGCAGAAACTCCCCTTTCTCCCAGAAGTGCATGACAAAATATCAGGCTTCTGGGGGAAAACCATGCATGCATAAGCCATATTTATAACCCCACGATGTTGGACTATTCTGTCTTTGTGAGGAATGAATGGCATAGCTATTTAGCTAGGCTGAAGGTGGAGGGTGTGCTTGTGAGCTACCTCTCTCTATCGACGGCAGGTAATTAGGGGGGCTGGCTTTGCCATCCAAACCACCGTGTAAGTAGGTGGTTATGCAGTAGCAGTCTTGCTTGTGGGTCACTGCAGACAATGACAGAGTGGAGCCTGATCCAGCACAAGAGCGAGGGAGACCCAGAAGGCGAATATGACAGCCCACCATCTCCCGCAATCAGTCAGGGGAATCGGGCGGCCACAGTCACGGTCTGATACTAGGCCTGATCTGAGAATGGTCATAAAGGCCAAGCAGGAAAAGAAGAGCAGTCCTGAGGGGCCATGGAAGGACGTATCAGGTTGTTAGGGCAGGTAGCCCCCAATACTACTGTAGGGCCCCCACTAGCCAAGGCGGTGCCCAAGTTTTCAGTGTTCTCTGGTCAGCAAGCTGTCACAGGGCAACGAAAACCTGATGCTTTCAATCTAACAGAATGCGGAATAGTTAACGTCACTAAAAGATCATTGGGCCGTGTGGAAACTACTGGAAAATATGTATTCATGGGTTTTGTCTACCGTAGAAAAGGGTTACTGGGTTCAGTTTACAGCTCAAACCCCCAATCCCCCCTGGCTCACCACAGTAGTCAGCACAGACCAGAGCCTGACGTTAACGCAGGAAGTAAGATCCCTTTTGGACAATGGGGCCATAGAACATGTACCCTGTTCCCTAAGGGAGGGAGGTTTTTACAGCCGTTATTTCCTGGTCTGCAAAAACGATTGGCATATGCGGTCAATTTTAGATCTGCGTCATCTGAACCGTACTCTTCGGACATACAGGTTCAAGATGCTGATGCACAAACTTATCGTGCCACAGATTCAGTTCAAGGACTAGATCTGAAAGATGCATATTTCCACATAGGAATATTGCCCAGCCACAGGAAGTTCCTGAGGTCTGTGTTTGGAGACAACACATAGAATTTTCGGGTTCTTCACTTTGGGCTAGCTTTATCCCCTCGCACCTTCACAAACTGCATGGATGCTGCCTGGCTCCCTTGCGACTCCAGGGCAACCGTGTACAAAACTACTGGGACGAATAGTTAATTCACAATCCAGGGAACAGGCAGTTCAACATTGAGATGTTGTTCTCGCCCACATGCGGATCTTGGGGCTCAGGTTGAACCTCAAGAAAAGTATGCTTTCTCCAGTACAGAGGACAACTTTTTTAGGGGTTATATTCTACTATGATGAGGGCGTTTCTATACCCAACATGCGCAGGATCGATTCAATCAACTTTGAGCAAGATAAAGCTAGGTCTGGGCATCCCCTCCAGTATCTACGAGAGACTGTTGGGCCTTATGGCAGCAGCAGCCAACGTCATACCATTGGGCCTATTGCACATGAGACATTTTCAGTGGTGGTGAAAAGTCGAAAAGCCTCTGAGAGTAATCAGAGTCACGTGGCGATGCCTACGTGCTCTGAGTATTTGGAGGTGCCCGCAGTTTCTAGACTCGGGTCACACTCTAGGGGCGTCTCCTTACCACAAAACAGTATTGACAGTCATGTCGCTCACAGGCTGGGGTGCAATCTTAAAGGGCTGTCCAGCTCATGGTTTTTGGAGCGGCCCTCATCTGAAGTGGTATATAAAACGCCTAGAGTGGTATTCCTAGCACTGAAATTATTTCTTCCTCAGTTGAGAGGTCACCATGTGCTAGTCATGTCAGACAACACAGCGGTAGTCTCGTATATCAACCACCAGGGAGGGTTACGTTCATGCCCCCTGTTCAGGCAGGCGCAAGTAATCCTTCTCTGGGCAGAGGGAAAGTTCTTGTCAGTGAATGCAATGAACATTCCCATGCAGCCAGAATGTAGGGGCAGGCATCCTGTCGAGGCAGGGGCTGAGGCTGGGGGGTTGGAGGCTCCATCCACAAGTGGTGGAGTCCATATGGTGGAGGTTCGAACTAGCGGATGTGGATATGTTTGCCTCCAAGGAGACAACACACTGCCCGTGGTGGTTCGCCCTCACTCCTCCCGCACCACTGGAGCTGGACGCCATGGTGCACAAGTGGCCAGGGTCACGCCTATATGCTTTCCCCCCGATCACTCTGCTCCCACAAGTTCTAGCAAGAGTTTGCCAAGATCATCTACGTCTGCTGCTATTAGCACCTTATAGTCTAACTCGAATATGGTTCTTGGAGATAATTTCCCTGCTGGCACTCCTTGGGATATTCCCATCCACAGGGATCTACTGTCTCAAGCCGGAGGGCTGATTTATAACCCTCGGCCAGAACTATGGAAACTGTGGGTCTCTCCACTGATGGGGAGCAGCTCATAGATTCTGGTCTCACAACTGATGTTGTAGAGACCATGTTAAACACTAGAGCACCATCCACAAGGAAATTGTATGTGCTCAAGTGGTGGCTTTTTGTCTTGTGGTGTGAGGATCATCAGCTAAACCCAGTAAACTGCGCAATAGCTACAGTCCTGGGGTTCTTACAAGAATGTTTCTCAGCAGGGTTGGCTCCTTCTACAATCAGGGTTTACGTGGCTGCCATTTTGGCCAGACATGCCCCTGTTGATGGAGCCTCTGGGGCAACATCCTCTAACTTCGAGATTCATGCATGGTGTCAGACGGCTGAGGCCCATCTGCCGGCCACGCGTTCCTTTCTGGGACCTTTCTGTGATCTTGGAAGGTCTGTCAGGGGCCACATTTGAGCCCTTACAGTCAGCCTCTGTGAAGCTTCTGACTCTGAACGTAGCTCTTCTGCTGGCACTGACATCTCTCAGGCGAGTGGGAGGTCTATAAGCTCTCTCTGTTGCCCCTTCCTGCCTTTACTTTGCCCCTGGATTTGCCAAGGCCTTCCTGTATCCTAGGCTGGATTATATTCCTAAAGGGCCTACATCGGCTGCCCACCCTGTTGTGTTGCAGGCTTTCTGCCCTTCTCTGTTCCTCACACCAGAACAAGAGAGGATGCACCTGCTGTGTCCAGTAAGGGCTCTCTGTACTTACGTCCACCGCTCCGGCCAGTGGCGTAAGTCGGAGCAACTGCTGGTTTGCTTTGGCGGCGACAATAAAGGGTGATGCTTTGTCAAAACAGCATATCTCTAATTGGAAAGTGGAAGTGATCTCTATGGATTATGAGGAGCACAGTCTTGCCACGCCTCATTCCACTAGGGCGGTGACCTCCTTGATGGCTTTGTCCAAAGAGGTATCCTTGCAGGATGTATGTGCTGCTGCAGGATGGTCTATGCCACACACATTCATTCATTATTACAGCCTGGATATTTAGTACACCCTGGGCTCGAGTGTCTTGCAGTGACCCTCAGGCTTGGGTCTTTTTGAACAGGCCATACCCTCAGTATGACGGAGTGGGTATCCCCGTTCCTATACAGTTACGTTAAATGCAACTTCTCAGGGAATGATACGTTGCATAGCTCTGTCATACCAGGGCAGGCCTGTGAATTGCATCTTTGCTAGAGGTTGGTGTTATGGTTCACAGGTGCCATATATATATCATGCGACGCGTTTAATTGCCTTGTCACCTGATCATGGCAGGCCTATAAGTAGTGGCATGATTTTACACAAGCTTCAGATGCCGGTCATGCGCACAAGGCTTCCCATACTCTTATGCTAAATGCAACGTCTTGTTCCCTTCTCAGGGAACAGGGTTACATGCGTAACCCCGGCGTTTTGGAGAAGAAACCAGAGAGGCCAGAGGAAACCACATTGACTCAGTGAGAACATGTAAAAACAAACAGTCAGTAACCCAAGTGCATAATCTGACTGAATAATACAGTGCCCTCCACTAATATTGGCACCCTTGGTAAACAAAGAAGGCTGTGAAAAATGCTCTTTATAGTTTAAAGGGTCATGAAACCTCCCTCTTTCAGCTCAAGTCTTCCTTTCAATGTTTTTGAAAAGTGCAGCTTAAATGTTCGTGAATGGCTGTGCGAAGAGGGGGTGTGTCAGTGAAAGGCAAGAGAGGAAGAGGGGGGTGAGCCTTCATAACACTACAAAAAAAAAGATGGACAGTGACAAAGTTTGCAGATGAGGCAGAGGACTTCTCTGAATCCCCAGGGCCAAATGGAGACACAATATATAGCACTGCAGGTCCTATGCCCTCTTTATTTGAATCCTTAGCTCTTGGCGTGACTATGGAGGAAAACATAACAAAACCAGAGACAGCATAGATGAGAGAAGTGTTGGAATAGTAGATAGCTAATAGGCTAAGGTTTTCACAAATAAAAAGGCAAAGGTTCGGGGGGGCGCTGTCGAGCGGGTAATGGAGTAGGTTGATTTTGGTTGAGCTCCTGTTGAATTTATGTGTTTTTTAAGTTAATAAGTGTTTTTTCATTGTTAAATACTAGCACACCCTGTTCCTAATATGTTTTCTTAATTTGATGGTGTATATTTGTGTGAAGATGGCAGCAAACTTGCGGAAGTATAAATTCATTGAGTCAACTAAATCTAGGCCCAGTACTGCTTCACCCGCGAGTTCTGCTGCCTCCCCGGGCTCGGTTCCCCCGCCCCCGTCGAACAGCCAGGAGTTAGACACTGGATCTTTGAAAACGAATATCCTACTTTCACTTAGGGCTGACATTGCTGCGGTGATAAAACCTGAGCTGAAAAGTGCACTTGCTGAAGGTTTCGACATTCTTAAGAGTGAGTTGCAAGTAGTGAAAGTGGAAATTGAGAACAATACAGCCGCAATTCACTCCGAAATTGACCAGATGAAAACCGCAATTAAAGAGGTGGAAGGTGGGCTAACGACCTGGTCAGATGAGGTAGCAGTCTTACACACTACAGTGAAGGACCTGGCAGTGGAGGTTGGAGGACTCAGAAACAAGTGTGAGGACAAGGAGGGCAGACTGAGGAGATGTAATATCAGAATTCTGGGGGTAGCGGAAGCGAATGGATCCAGCTCCACAACATCAGTCTCGGAGTTACTGAGAGAAATACTACATCTGGATAGGGATGTGCTGGTGGACCACTCTCATAGAAGCCTGGGTCCTGTGAGGAAGGATGAGAAACCACGTGCCATCATAGCCAAACTCCACTACTACCAGGACTGCGTTGAGATACTGAACCAGGCGCGCTCTCGGGCTCCGCTCCGGCGTAACGGTGAGACGATTGCTATCTTTCCGGATTATACTGCGAGTGTCGCCTTGGCCAGGGCGGCCTTCAATGAGATCAGAAAGTTGCTCCGTAACCGGCAGGAGGTTTGTTATGGCATCCTGTTTCCAGCCCGATTACATATTACATTCAATGGAGAGGAAAAGGAGTTCATTGCTGTGAGCAAAGCGATGAGCTACGTCAGGAAGAATATTATTACTATGGTAGAGGGCTGAGTGAGTGTTGTTGCCCTGGCTAATTCATTGTCTCTGAACTTTGACTGGATGATAACTGTTTGATCAGACTTCTACTGTAACAAGTAAGATGATCAACTCCTTTGTCTTATTTTCTGTTATATACGCTATGATAGGGTGTATGCTTCTACATTGTGATAGGATGCACTTTTTCAATTTACTTTTCGTACCAGGGGTTCGGTGGGAGCTTGAGCAGTAGGCTCTATAGAGTTCCTCCACACAAGCACTGAATGTGCAGATTTGTTTTGGGTGGGTACGGTGAGCACCATGTTCCTGTAGGTGCTGTGGCGGGTGGGGTGGGGGTGGGACTATGGTGTGGGTGTGCCAGACTTTGTCATTTATTGTGTTTAATTTGCCAGACATCTGTGTTGTGGCCCATCTGCTGTCATTCTAGGTTCCCTGCAGGGCTCAGATATCTAACCTTTTTCTTTTTCTTCTCTCATTATGACTGGCTTCAGTAGGATTGGATGGTAGTGTGGTTAATTTCGTGAGCTGGAATGTTAAGACACTTAATCATACTTTGAACTGGAAGAAGGTTTTTACACATCTGAAACGGCTTAATATAAATATTGCATTTCTTCAGGAGATGCATCTACAGTCATCAGACCACGCTAGATTGGGAGGGGAATGGTCAGGACAGATATTTCATTCAAATTTTAATTCAAAGGCAAGGGGGGCAGCTATATTAATTGATAGAAATACACCATTTACTATGACAAGTGTAGAAGCTGACCCCGCTGGGTGCTATGTTATTGTCGTTGGGCAAATTTATACTTTCACTGTCATCTTGGCCAGTGTTTACGCACCAGACTGGGATGATTCAATGTTCTTCACAAAAAATTTTCACGCCTACCGAATATGTCATCGCATTACCTTATCCTCGGTGGTGACATGAACTGTACACTTTCCCCCATGTTGGATCGTAGCTCACCAAGATCCTCATCCCTGTTGGGGGCGGCACGTTCTATCCAGCTCTTCCTCGAGTCGTATGGAGTGGTGGACGTATGGCGTTTTTGCAACCCTGCTTCCAGGAGTTACTCCTTTTTCTCCTGAGTTCATAATACATATTCCGTATAGACTATTTCTTTTTGGAAAAAAGAATGCTTCCCCTCATAGACAGATGTGATTATGGACCCATATTTATTTCAGATCACTGCCCCTTGACTATGAGAATGCGCATGGCAGATACGCAATCCAATTACTGCCCTTGGAAACTTAATCCTCTGCTCCTGTCAGACGATGTTTTTACTAGTTTTATTGTATCTGAAATTTCTTTTTTTTATATTAATCAAACACCTGGAATGACCTCCTTGATAATTTGGGAGTCACTGGAGGCATATTTACGAGGTCAGGTCATCTCATATTTTGCTAATAAGAAGAGAGTGAACATGGCTCGACTTAAAGAACTGGCAGAAGAGATTCTTGAGCTGGATAGGGCACATAGCCAACTAACTTCTGCAGATTTTAGGAAGAGGCATTTGTCACTGCAGACAGAGTTTGACCTTTTGTCGACAAAAAAGGCTGAGTATCTTATCTCCAAATCACGATACAGGTTTTATGAGCATGGGGAGAAGGCTGGACGGATTCTCGCCCACCAACTAAGACAGCGGACTGCTAATCTGACCATCTCTGAAAAATATGATGAGCAGGGCTCAAAATATACAGATAATCATCAAATTAACTCCAGTTTTCAAGCTTTTTATGTCACTATACAGCTCCGGCCCATCTGTAGACCCTTCTGCATTGGAAGACTTTTTTAAGACCCTGCATGTTCCGTCCTTAGATCCAAGGAAGGACGCAGAGCTGGAGGAGAACCTCTCAGTGGGGGAGATAGCATCAGCGATTGGCTCTATGCAAAGCGGCAAGTCCCCAGGACCGGATGGTTATCCAAACGATTTCTATAAAAAGTTTTCAAGGCAACTCTCCCCTTTGTTATTATCAGTTTTCAAGGAGTCGTTCTCCTTGAGGGCCCTGCCATCTGCTATGCGTGAAGCAGTTAAGAAAGACAAAAGCCCTCTTGAGTGCAGCTCTTACCGGCCAGTTTCTTTACTAAAGAGCAATGTTAAAATCCTTGCTAAAACTCTGGCACGTCGCTTGGAGGGAGTTCTTCCATCCATTATATCACTGGTCCAAACAGGTTTTATTAGGAATCGATACTCTTTTTTCAACATTAGATGCCTTTTGAATATCCTCTATAGCCCCTCCCTACCTGGCACCCCAGAAGTGGTGCTTTCACTTGATGCTGAAAAGTCATTTGACCGGGTGGAGTGGGGCGATGGAGAGGTTTGGGTTTGGTCCCAGGTTCATATCATGGATCAAACTTCTATATATGTCTCTGAGGACTGCTGTTCGTACTAATAATAATTTGTCCACCTACTTCGAGAACCAGAGGGGTACAATACAGGTTTGTCCTCTATCACCACTGCTATTTGCCACTGCAATGGAGCGACTTGCTGTGGCGCTAAGACAGAATGCTGACATTAGGGGGATCTGGTGTGCAGGGATAGAGCATAAAGTTTCTTTGTACGTGGACGACATGCTATTGTTTATTTCAACAGCCTTTTAGAGTTTCCCTGAACTAATGACCTTAATAAAGGTTTTTGGTAGAATATCGGGCTATAAGGTCAATATGAAATAAGAAATTTAAGTATCTCGGGGTGTGGGTTATGCATAGTTATAAAGACCTATACCTTGCTAATTATCAGCCCCTGTTAACTAATCTGAAGCAGGATATTGAGCGGCGGGATCCCCTGCCTCTCTCCCTGGGGGGCAGAATCAATACTATAAAGATGAATGTGCTGCCTAAATTTTTAAATGTTTTTCAATGTTTCCCAGTGTTTCTTACAAAATCCTTCTTTTCAAAACTGAAAAAGGGAGGGATGTCACTTCCAAACTTCATGTACTACTACTGGGCAGCTAATATAAGATCAATGTTGTACTAAATGGGGGAGAGTGCGGCAGCACCTGTGTGGACACTTATGGAGGGGGTGTCTATCATGTCCACCTCCCTGGCAGCCTTACTGTGTGCTAAATAACCATTCGCACAACCTCTGTCTAGCTTTACCTCTAATCCAATTATTGTACACTCAATCAAAATTTGGAATCAGTTTAGAAGATCTTTCTCTCTTGGAGACTTGTCACTCATGGGGCCAATTGGAAATAATCATCTGTTTCTCCCATGCTTGTTGGATAAGACTTTCGTTACTTGGTCTAGAAAGGGAACTGTCTTACTGTCTGATCTCTATTTTTGTACATTTTTTTTTTGTACATTCATTCAAGCAGCTCATGCAGAAATATGACATTCCCAGATTGGCCTTAAATTCGGACACTTTCCCGTTGTACCCTTCTAATTCACTATTAGATGCAATTTTACTGTAAACTGGCCAGGAAGCAGACAATAAGGGTTATCTATGTCCTACTCAGCATGCATTACTTGTCGTCCCTGGATCTCCTTAAGAATAAATGGGAGGTGGATTTAGGTGAATCAATTTCTGATGCTGATTGGTGCAAGGTAATAGAGGGTATTTTCTCCTCCTCCATATGTCTCAGGCATGCGGTTGTCCAATTTAAAATTGTTCACCGCTTGCATTGGTCCAAAGCTAGACTCTTGAAGATTAATTCTGATATTGATCCCACATGTGACCGATGCAGAGAGGCCCAGCTACTCTGGTGCATATGTTCTGGACATGTCCAAAGCTGTACACATTCTGGCATTGGGAAGAGTAGTACAGCCACCCCCCAAGAAACCTCGATCAAAAAAAGGCAAAGGTTCTTCCCTTCAATACAAACTCTTGTTGCATAATTTTATATATAAAGCCCATGGAGCTTTACTATTATCTTACATATTTGATGTATAGTTTTTATAATATTGTTTTCCTCGAGCTGGAGGCAGCACGGAGGAGAGAAATGTTGGAATGCTAGTTAGCTAATAGGCTCAAGCTTTTCACAAACAAAATGTGAAGGCTCTTCCTTTCAATGCGGACGCTCTTTGTATTCCACCTTTCTCCAATTCTCATAGCTCTCCCGAGAAAACACACTCAAACTCTTACACCACTGAAACAAACACCTTGGGTACAGACAATGACTGTACCACTCCTGCGGTCAGGCACTACACCAGCCAGCAGCTCAGGTGTTGGGAAGCATTTACATCAGACCCCCGGGTTGGATCACCCTGTCACAGGGCTACAACATTCAATTCAGATATCGACTGTTGAGGTTCCATGGGGTCAAAATGACCATAGTCCAGGACCCAAACAAGGCTCTGGCCTTACAGATGTTTTACAGAACAGTGGATTTTATTCCACTTATTTTATTATCATAAAAAAGACGGCTGACTTTGCCCCATACTGGATTTAAAACCTCTGAACACACATCTCAAGGTTTTCAAGTTCCACATGCTACATACAGTGGATGTGCTGCCAGGGATCAGGCAGAACAATTAGTTAAAAACTATCAACATGAAAGACGCATATTTTCACATTCCGATTGCACCGCATCACAGGCAATTCCTCCATTTCACCTTCAAGGGAAAGACTTAGCAGTTTTGTGTGCTCCCATTCAGGATCTAGCTGGTGCCAAGGGTCTTCGCCAGGTGTGTAGCAGCGGAAATGTCTCCATTAAAGGCCAGAGGGATGCAAATTTTACTGTACCTGAATGATTAGTTGATCTGTTCCCAGTCAAGGGTAGATACACTCAGCGAATAAGCATTGCTGATCTCCCATGTTACAAAGCTAGGGATTACAATGAATTATGGAAAGAGCTCTGTGATACCCAGTCAGCAAATAGTGTTTATTGGCATCCAGTTGGACTCGTGGTTTATGATGACTACCCCCTCTCAATGGAAGGTCAACAACATCCTCCAGCTCACCAGTCAATTCAGAAGAGGCAGGGCTCTGATCCTCAAATCGTTTCTGAGACTACTAGATATGCTCACAGCAGCCTCAGTGGTGGGCCTTTTGGGCCTTCTATCATTACTGCCTCTCCAATTTTGTCTGAATCCCACTCAACACAGGCACAAGCTGGTCAGAGTCATCGGCAGTTACCTAAGGTGCCTGCACACATGGAGGAGAGAAGCATATTTTACCAAAGGGGTTCCTTTAGGGGCCATACTTTCTCGCAGAGTACTAGTGACCTTAGATGCCTCCCTGGCAGGCTGGGGAGCTGCATGGCAATGCAGGACAGTCACAGGCCAATGGAGTCCTTGACAGCGGGAACAACACATAAATGTGTTGGAGCTACAGGCAGTGCTGCTCGCCCTCAAACATTTCCTCCCAGTGCTGGTAGGAAGGCATGTCCTAATAAGAACAGACAACACATCTGAGGTCTACCATATAAATCACCAAGGGAGCACTAGATCCAAAATCCTTGAGGCTGGTCCCACAGCTGTTACTGTGGGCCCATCCTCACCTATTGAGCCTGATGACAATGCACTTACCAGGCACTCAAAACACAGCTGCAGTTTTCTTATCCCAGAAAAGCCCCCATCCTGGGGAATAGAAACTGCACCCCAAAGTAGTGCAAGTGATCTGGCACAGATATGGCAGAGCAGAGCTGGATCTTTTTGCCTCATTGTCATTGACACACTTTCCTGATTGGTTTTCATTGGGGAAATCAACAAGCCCCTTGGGCCAAGATGTTCTGGCCCATGCATGGCCAAATCAACTGCTGTATGAGTTTTCTCCACTACCATTGATACTGCCCACCCTAGACAGGATCCTTGGGGGGAATCACAAGATGCTACTAGTAGCCCTCAAATGGCCAGGGAGAGTGTGGCTCACAATATTATACAGATTACTGTACAGGGAGCCTTGGTGCCTCCCTGTGAACATGGATCTCATCTCACAGCTGTAGCGTCAAATCTGGCACTGGAATCGAGTCTGCCATCTTTTGAGCAACCAGCTCAGGAGGATGAGCAGGGGTCAAGTGAGAACTTTTGTGCCCAGTGAAAGCACTAAATTTTTATATTCAAATGACTGCTGAACTCCGGCAGTCAGAACCACTGTTTGTCTGTCATGCAGGACATATCCAAGGTCATGCTTTGTCCAAGCAGCGTCTGTCAAATGGATTGTAGATGCTAGTGTTTATGCCTATAAAGGTAGTGGTCTCCCAATCCCTCCTTAGGTTCGAGGTCACTCAACCAGGAGTGTGTTTCCTTCATGTGCAGCCCTACAAACGGTTCCCTCTTTCAGATATTTGTGCAGCTGCATCATGGGCATCAACCTGCACATTTGCAATATTTTATAGGATTAATTTGGCCTCGCACAAGCCGGAAGCTACAGCCATTTTTCCTCCATCTTCACAGCCTTTCTATAGAGCATGTAGGACTTCCTTGTAACCTTGATGGCATTACTCATCCAGGTGCCTAAAGCACCGCCTCTGGCAGTCAGTCAAAATGAAATAGAATGATGGTTACGTATGTAACCATGGTTCTATGAATTTTGGATGACTGCCAGAGGTTGGCAGTCACTCAGTATATTCGCAAGAAGATTGCCAAGAGGTCACTTCCTGGGTAAACGTGCCTTTAGTACTGGGGCAAAGGGCATACATTACCCAGGTCACAGGTGACTTTGTTGATAAACACTCGACCTGCACGTACACGTGATGGACATCTAGGTGCTTAAAGCACCATCTCTGGTGGTCATCCAAAATTCACAGAATCGTTTTGTTTGCAATTGTTTGATATCCATGAGAGTAGAATATTTTTGTGAATTTTTTAACAAATGATCAAAGATTAAACAATACAGACAATTTTTCACAGTCCTCTTTGCTCAAATTTACTAAGGGTGTAATGTTAGTGGAGGGCACTGTATTTGTTAAAACATTGCTTGATTTGGCTGTTATAGAACAAATTAAACATGGTGCGCAAGTCATAGATTTAATTAAAATATTTAACAAATATTTTGAATGGATTGTTTAGTATATTTTTCTCATTGACATTAGAGTTTATATAAAAGTATTTTAAATGCTATTACTTTTACCTCAGGATGGAAAGGGTGGCATGTGTCTGGACGTCTTCTGTCCTTCTGCAATTTCAAGCGCTCACATTTCAGTGACTCATTATGTGCACTGGGATTAAGGAAAACACACATGTAACAGGCATTGCATAGAATTAAATATAAAAAAAATACAAACTGGATGTTAGCAATATGATTTTTTTTTAAGAAACCAGCTGTGTTATAAAATGACAGCTTGTTTGCCAAGTTAGACAATGCTAAGTAATTTAACTGTACTCAAATCAGTTCCAGTTACACTTGCATATTTATCATTTGCAGCATCTTCCTATGATACACTCAGACAGACATCTATAGAGCTGACAAAGAGCAGTGATAGGAAATTATGTTGTCAGATTTTATGCCTCAGAAACACACTGGACCCATATGAGCATTTTTACTGAGAGTGAACGTCTGGTATTGATCATCGTTTCATTCTAGGTCATTGTGAAACACACCATCTGTTTTGCTCAAGAGAGAGTGCATTGTACTTAAAAACCTCAGCATATTCACTGTGGAGAACTATTAATTTCAGCACAAACATCTACTAGCCTTTTCATCTCTATTCAAACAATGAATCCAAATATAAACTCTCTTCAAGAACCCCCTCCCCCACACACACAATTCCTGGACCAAATAAATAAAAATATACGTTAACAAGTACTACAGACTGAGCACCCAGGACCTTTATATGAAAGAGGAAAAAGGACAGGTAACTGTGTGTGTCTGTTAAATGAATACATGAAATAACATCTCAACATATTTGATTCGGCCCATAAAGAGGTAAAGCAAAAAAAAGTTAAACAGACTTTTAAGCACCTTATACTGAAATAATAACAGCAAATTGTATTGCAAGTATAACAAAACCAAATGAAAATAATCTGTACTGACCACAGGGCAAATATGCTGCATAATTTCTTATATGTTGAGATCAATATTATTACAACAACAAAACAACAACAATAATAATAATAATAATAATAATAATAATAATAATAATAATAATAATAATAATAATAATAATATGCTCATTCATACAGTTATCCTATCAGCCAATTATATGACAGCTGAAGAAGTCGAAAAAGAACATGCTGTCCATTTTGGGTGAGCTTGTTCCCATTGTAGCCTCAGGTTGCTGTTTGTGGCTGACAGGAGTAGAACCTGATGTGGTCTTCTGCTGTTGAAGCCCATCCACCTCAAGCTTTGATGAGTTGTTCATTCTGAGATGCTTTTCTGCTCACCATGGTTGTAGGGAGTAATTATTTGACTTACTATTGACTCCCTGTTAGCTCAGACCGGTCTGGCCAACAAAGCATTTCTGTCTGCATAAGTTCTGCTTGCTGAATGTTTTTTGTTTTTCACACCACGCTGTGTAAACTCTAGAGAATGTTGTGTGTGAAAATACCATAAAATCAGCAGTTTCTGAAATACTCAAACCAGCCCATATGACATATTTACCATGCCATTATTTTTTTTGTCTGAATCTGATGTTTGATGTGAAAATTAACTGAAGCTCTTGATCTGTATCTGCATGATTTTTTACATTGTGCTGCTGCCACATGATTGGCTGATTGTATAACTGCACGAATGAGCAGGGTACAGGGGTTCCTAATAGACCTCAGCAGACTTCACCAGTCCTTTCAGCTTTAAAGTAAAAAATTTAAAAAAGATACGGCTTAATGTAACATACCAAATCATTGTGGCAAATGGAAATTGAAAATGAATTTAAAATAGATAACTGATCATTTATTCGCATGCGCGTGGGTGTTCTGAGGCTTCTTCCTATCTGCTTACATTTCTTAAAGGATATACATAATTTCGATGGGGTCCATAGTGATGGGTCCAAAATCTTTGCAGTGACACTTATTATCCACCACCACCATGAAAAGGTTACTGCTTGGAATTTGCTGAATGACAAATGACCTTAAGAGACACAGGGATAGAATGAGCAGATAAGAAGTGGGGTATGTATGTATATGTGCGTGCCTTGTGACACACTGCATATATCAAAAACTTGACTCCACTCATACTGTTAGAGATTTTATATGTATATGCCAAAAAGATAACATACATCCTTGGTCACCTCATCTCTCAGCTTTCTCCATCTCTCTCTTATACACACACACACACACACACACACAGGACACACACCACATATATCAAACGGCCTGAGAGGGTGTGATTTGTATACGTATTAATGAGGTTGTGCTTGCCAAGTGGATTGTAGCTCTCCATACTACGCTTTGCTCCACCAGATGTGCTGCCATTGTTTCATTCTCGCTCACCACTTTAATCAAACTTCACAGAGTAAAGTCAAAGCCTGGCCAGTTATGTGTTGCAAAATATAAAACACTCAAATGCAAAGAGAACCGCACTCAAATACAGTTGTTTATTTATTTTTTTAATACAATGTTTTTTAATAGGTTGGTGTGATGGATTCTGAGCTCGCTGATTTATGCATTTCTGTGAGACTTATGAGGAAGAAGATAAGAGAGGATGATCCCTCTGTTCTTTCTTTATCTCTGTCTCCCTATTTTTCCACAGTGTGAGTGATTTATAGTTTTGCCTGTGCAGTGGTTTATCGCACAATTGGTGAATTCTTGTCCGCTCAGCTAGGACCTCAGCACCAACACTCTCAATCTATCCCAGATATACACTGTCTAGGGCTTGATTTAACCTGAGACCCAATCATGACCTAACTGTTATCTAAATCAAGCACAGAGACGCACTGCTTAACATGTTGTCTCAATTAATCAGATATGAATGATATGTAAATGCATCTAAATCTCTGCTGAAATCAACTAAGAATACTTTTATTTTCGAAATAGACATACGTCCAGCACTTTATTGCATTCCACGTGTCCGTTCTATTAAACACTGACGTAATTGTTTGTGGAAAAATGAGTTCTGCCTAATCTCATGTTTTCATATTTTTTATAATGAATTGCTTCTACAAAATCCAATAGTTTCTCCTCTAAAATATCTCTTTTGAAAAGCATGAACAGACTTCAAATTTCATAATTGCCAACACATTTAGCATGTGAACAGCTACAGTAACACACTACTGACAGATAAAGAACGCAACTGCCAAAATCAATACAAGCTATTGTCTGCTTCATGAAAATTTTTTTATTAAATTATAATAGACATTGTTTTGTATGTATATTTGCTAGCTTTAGGAACGCATAATTAGTATGCAAGAATGAGATAACAAGAGATAATGTCTCTGTCCATGCAGGATAAAATATTCAAACCCGAACAGAAGTGACTTTATTTAAAAATGCAGATTTCTAATTTTCTAACTGCCTTTTTGTCACAAAGATTTGTTCATGCTGTAAACAGATTATCATAGGGCATTACATATATAGGTGACATTTTATGTTTATGTTTATCTTATCTTAAAAACTATTACTATTTTAAAGCATCCTGCAAGACAAAATTCAAACTAGCTTCTGTCTGAAATCCTAAATTAGAGCAAAGTTTGGAAAGTTAAAACAACTAAATATATTATAAAAAAATTAGTTAATTACCTCAAGCTTCAACATGGCCATTACTGTTGTACTTTTGTTAATGCATAAGAATTCAGCTTTTATTTATGTATTTATTTATTTATTTAATTTTACAAGCTTACATGCAATATTAAGTAAAATGTTTAATAAAAATCTTATTTTTGCTAATCTTCATTTGAAGGGAACTGACTCTGGACATTCATGAATATCAAATAAATACTTTATAAAGCAATAACGGGGAAGTTTTTTTTTTTTGTACAGAGCTTTGTCATTACAGCATTGAAAGAAAAAGAACAAACCTCAATTAACAGCACATATTCCTCCTATACCCCAGCAATTTGCCAAGGATTGCAATTCAATTTTATTAATTAAAGAACAAGTTTGACTTTTTATTTGTTTATAGTTACATTTAATGTTGAGGGATGTCCATGAAGCGAGTAATTTTCTGTTACAACTTACATTAAAGCAGACATAAATAATCAATACCTTTCCAACCTCTCTTGATGTTAATAAAACAAACAAATAAAAAATGCAGCTTGTCATGTTATTGAGAAACCACTGTCTTCACCAGCCTTCTGTCCTCAAGACTTTCACTGTCCAGCTTCACGTCTGACAAAGGTGACTCCTTCCAAAAATCTCCTCACAAAAAACATCACCATATAAATAATTGCAATTTTTATTTTATTTTTTATTTTTTATACATGTTAGGGCCCAATACTATGGATGCCTGTTTCCACCACAGTTGAGTAAAATATATACATATATATATATATATATATATATATGATTCTGTAAGTCATAATAATGAGAAACTATCTCATAATAATTACTTAACTTCTTAATAATGAGAAACTTTCTTGTAATAATGACTTAATCCACGCATGCACAATGCGCATGCATGCAAGTGAGGCGATCATGTGCCGACACTATGCAAATGCTGAACGGCTTAACTGTATTGAAAGTACCTGTATAACAGCCGAATACTTTTGGAAGTTAAACCGTACTATATTAATGCTTTGAGCAAATGTCTGCGTTGTTTAAAGATGCTGTTCGAGAACACAAGCGCCAGACTGTGATTTGCTTAGTTCGCATTTTGGTCGATGAATGGTTGATTACTACGTTGACTAGTTCTCAGTGTTCATGTGCTTTCTGTACGCCAAACACTCAAGTGATGAGACAAAACTGTGCTATCTGATTGAACTGCGCAGCACGAGATAATTATGTACACGATTCACCTGCAGAGTAAGTGCGTTTAAACTTGTATCCCACTCACCCGCGCAGCACATAGCCAACCATTATAAACACTGAGTTCAGAGACACCCCCCGTTCGGGCAATGTTTATAATCGTTGCCTAGGTGCTGGTGAATCATGCACGTAATTATCTCGCGCTGCGCAGTTCAAACAGATAGCATCGTTTTGTCTCACTCTTCACTTGAGTGTTTGACGTTCGATGTTTACCATACACGACAGAAAGCACATAATCAAAGAGAATTGGCCAACTGTTAATAATCGACCAAAATGCAAACAACAACTAAGTGTATCTCAGTCTGGAGTTTGTGTTCACACAACCGCATCTTTAAACAACGCAAACGTTTGCTCAAAGCATTAATAAGTTTTAACTTACAGTTACTTTCAAAACAGTTCAGCCATTCTGCATTTGCAATGCACATGCGCACCTCGCTTGCATGCCTGCGCACATTGCGCATTCGTGGATTAAGTCATTATTACGAGAAAGTTTCTCATTATTACTAGGTTAAGTCATTATTATCAGAAAGTTTCTCATTATTATGAGGTCATTATTACGACAGTTTATCATTATTATAAGATGTATAAGTCATTATTATGAGAAACTAAGTCATTATTACGATAAAGTTTCTCATTATTATGACTTACAGAATCTTTTTTTTTTTTACGCAACTGGCAGAAACGGGTTTCCATACTATACTGTTTGTCGTATTGAAAATGCTTTTTTTTCTTCTTCATACCACTTCCACTTGGGGCCCATGAGTAGTCAGTCCCACTGTGCCTTTTGTGGTGACACCCCTAATAGTTATGAAGAATCGTTCTACAGAAACCATTAACAGTCATGCCTTCCAGACCATTCATGTAACCCTGGTTTCCCTCATCTTTGTCCAACTATTGACATGAAAATAGAACAAAAAACTAAAACACCCAATGTAACTGATGTTCTAAGAAATCTATTAAGTCCAAGGTTTTCTAGGATACCCCTACATCAAGTCATACCACCAACCACAAAACAAGATCCAACCAACAATAACTTAACTTTGGTGTAACCTTAAGTAACCTTTGACTATTTCTATTCAGCCTAACTTTCAAAAAGTGTAACAGGCCATACACAAGCCTCTATGTAGCCAATATGTCATGAAATATCCAGCAAACAGTGATTCAAAACAGCCTACACTGAACTCTAGTCAACTTGGACAGGAAACAGCCAGAGTTTAGATCAGCTTCACAAAAGCTTGATTAAGTTCAACTTATTTAAAGATATAAAACAGAGATAGTAATCCTGGCAAGAGAAGCACGTCTTGATGGGAAGTGATAAACACACTTCCCACTTGAGCTGCGTCTGGTCTTGTACTCCAAATGAAACAGACGCATATGCATATACACATGTGCAAACAGACAAACACACACTGACACACAAGGACACACACAGACCCAGATACAGTCAATGATGCTAATGGCTGGGGAAGAAGTCAAGCAGTGCAGCAGACCAAAATACACACCACACACACACACACACACACACACACATACACACACACTTACATTATGATGAAAAGTGAGGTATTTTCCTGATTTGATCATTTCACTTCTGACTACTTATTATATTATTTTATAATGTAGAGTAAAGCTATTTAAATATAATTCACAAATGATAAACTATCTCAGTCTTTATTAGCCTTGGGAAGTCATGCCCTTTAGCAAATCTGATCACAATCCCGATGTTAAAGTGTACACATCATTTATTTCAAGCTAGTACATATAACATGCACATCCAAATAAGTGCTTTTACACAATGATCTCAGACTCTTAATTAAATATTACTTTGTCAAAAAATTTTCATGTAGAGCATATGAGCTACGTTTCCATCCAAGGCATGACCTCAGTTTTAACTTAATCCTATGATTTAAAATTAATACCACTCTATTCAATACTAATGCACCACACTAAAGCTAAAGTGGTCCATTAAGGTTTCATTTTTAAACAAAAACCAGCATGGCCCCCTGAAACACAATCAATACTTAGCATGCATATTGTAAATTCATGTTTTTAGTATTGGATCAGAAGTTAAAGGTTTGAGTGAAATGCCTCTCTGCACATTCCACCCAGTATAAGTGCACTTAAATTAGCTTTATAAATGTTGGCGGTGGAGGGCTGATGTATATCATTGTGATAGGGGCATGGCGGCTGTAACCGAAAGTTTATACTCCTTGTAAAAATGGCTTTGATGATAAACCACCCACATCCCCTTCTGACAGCACTCTTAGGAAAGTAAGGACAACAATGTTCACAGGTGTGTGACTGCAATGAACATCACCATGCTTCAGTGAGCTCTCGAGCTCTCTCTCTCTCACACACACACACACACACACACATACACACACGCACACGCACACACCTGCCATTGACATAGTTATGAATGCAGATATTTAATGCTATGCCTACATCTAAATTTAACCCTAACCTTAATCTCAGTAAATAAAAGGAAAGGAAACCTTTTGAGATTTTTGGTATTCCTGCTGGACGAAACAACAGAGAAGGTCATACGAGCATAAGGTTTTAACTTTAATGTGGAGCTTCAAGGAACAGCTTACTCAAACAGCTCGTGGAAGGGTTGCCAGGTTATTTAACAAAATTCCCACCTCAACTACAACTCAATAACCATACACACACAAGCATTGAAACTAGTCCGAAATGTCTGGGAATAGTAAAGGGACACACTTTTTCTTCTTTTCTCAGTTGGTTTGGAGGAAACAAGTTAACAAATGGTGTGCATTTCTGATTTGCAGTATTTTTCAATACACAAAACCTGGCAACCCTGTTTATAGATCACAAAAAATCACACTACATATCTCTGTGGTACACTCCACAAAAAATATTTTTTTAAATCTTTAAAATATTATAAAACTTGTATGTTTGTTGTGCACATTTTCTCATTCTTAAATTATTGTTCTTTATCATTATTAAAGGAAAATGTTCTCACAAGTTCACAAGGGCGTATATAATGAAATGCCACTTAAATGATCCCGTTTTGACTCGTAACTGCACTGTAGATGCGTCCCAGCTTTATAATACATTTTGATAGCAAGTACAGCAAATTTTCCTTATTTTTCTGGAATGTAACCCAAAAACAAAAGTAAATCTGGCTGTTGTCAACTATAGCTTAGGAAAGACGATGTTGTTTTGAAACATAGTTAGCTTGCTTACTCAGACATGTTAGGCAGAAGATAGAAAGCTTTCCAAAATGTTCTAGAGGGTATAGGAATTAAAAAAAAGTTATGCTCTGTAAATGTTCTGTAAATTGAACATAGTCATAGGAATGAAATAAAATAATAAAACTTCTGGTACAGATCACACCCACATCTGATATAAATCTGTATACAGAAATAGATATGAATATTTTGAGCACTAAACTCATACAAATACAGATAATGCATTGCATTACACCGCTTGGACACATTATACTTTCTTACAATTTAAGCAATATTTCAGGATAAGACTTACTCAGTGATAGATATAGATATACTCAACGACTCAATGTAAAATATTATATTTATATTATATTTAACATATTGTATTTCTAACATGAACTATTTTTTTGTGCAAAAAAGTCAAATTAAACTTTCTAACTCTAAGGTTTCAATTGAAAGTAATGTTTTGGGTGAATTACACATGGCCTAAACATAGCTTAACACATTAAAATGTTAATTGGCATTTTTCTCTGGGTTTTAGAGACCCATTAGACAGTTAATGGTATCAGAAAAGGGTTCTTTCTGATAGGGAAACACTCTGGTGCAGGGGGCATACTGTAGAACCCAGTAAATTGTAGACATGTTGCGTCATTTAGCTAGATAATTCAGTGAAGGTACCTCACAAAGTAACTTTAAAAAAGTGTGTGTGTGTGTGTGTGTGTGTGTGTTTCTAATCAATTTCCTCCATCCAAATTTGATTAAGGTAATCTTAGCCTCTGGGCACACACACTTAACCAGATTACCTTGATTTCATATTGTACAGGCCTTGGGGAGGTCGAGTGGATGCAGGCCTGTGGGATGTCTTTTGGACACACTTGACAAATCCATTCAACTGGCTGTAAATGTGTCATATCTCATGCCACATATGTTATTTGTTGTTTTAATTATGCACAAGTTTATCAGTTGTGATGGTCCTGATTTGAATATCGACATTCAGGAAGATTCCTAGGCTCCTTTGTGCTCCTTCACTGCAATTTTGTCACCCGGTTTTTGAGGTGCATGTGTTTGTTGTAGTTGTTTCAGGAAATGAAGCAAAACAGTTCAGGTACAAAAATACATTACACACAACCTTGTGTAATACACACTTCTCATTATATGTACATGTGCACACACTCATGCCTCACTATGCCATAACCGAGAATATGAGACCATTTAAGGTTCTGTGTTACAATTCTGTGAATTTAATGTTGTCATAAAATTGACTCTCAAAAAAATCATAGCAGGTAATATTGAAACTTTATATTTCCTTATACTTTTAGACAATACTAACAATGTTTTTTTTTTTTTTTAATAGTTAGAACCAAGGTTTCAAATGAAAGTAACAATTTCCAAATGAATTACACACAGATTAAAACTAGTAAACACATTAAAAATGTTCATGGATTTTTTTTAAGTAACTAACTCACCCCAAACCCAAACACACTCATGCAATAAAATATTGCTATAATTTCCTTCCGAATAAATAATTTCCCTTTCCAAATAGCGTAGTTTAAATCATACTGTAAAGCAATACTCTGCATCCCTGTGTTTTGCTATTTTGCGGTGCAGTCGAGCCAGTAAAAGTGAAATATGGACCGAATTGGGACAAAAGTGGACACTTCTCAAAAATAAACAACTTCACTGTTCAATTTTGGTGTCTCAGCCCTTGACGAGTCCAGAGATTGAAATGTCAGTGTGAGTTAATAAAAGCTTGTGATGTTTATTATATGGTACCGGCAGAGGTGTTGTGCTTTAAAGTGGCAGCCATTTGTGCAGACAGGAGAAATGGCAGTGGTTACGAGTGTATAATATTTCTGCAGAATAGGTCAGAAATCATAGAGCACAATACACACAGACAAACTGTCTCTGATTTAATTTGCAAAGCTAATGCCTTTACATGGAGGTGTATGGCTCATGTTCGGCACTCAATACCCAACACACACTGATAAAATCACACAGATACAATACACACAAGTGTTGAGGATTTTAGGAAAGTATCTTAAGAAGTGAATTAAACGCATACTAACGGTAGAAGGAGATTTACCTCCAAATCTTGGCATGTGTTCTTGTTTTGAAATTCATAGCCATGGCCTGTGAGTGTGTAATCTGCTTTACGAGATGGAGTATGTCCTCTCTGTCTGTGTTTAGAATTCCACTCACTTAATGCAGTCCTCGCAGTCTATATTCCCTGTGGTCTCCTTAATGGTTCGCTCTGAGATGAAGGCCGGGTATTCGGTATCGCATGGAACCAGCATAGTCCGACCATCTCTCTGGGCTAGTAAGTGGACAGAGAAACAGAGAGACAGACAGACAGAGAGATAGAGAGAGAGAGAGAGAGAGAGATAGAGAGAGAGAGTTAAATTGTTAAAAGTGTTAAATTTCATATCTGCATCTCAGGCAAAGCATCATGTAAAAGGCACAATATACTGTACACAGAAACTGACATCTCTTAGCTGCAGGCAAGCCAAAGCATGTTTTTATTTAGATCTGATGCCACCTAGTGCTCTCAAGAGTAACTATACCTTGTTTTCACTATAGCTGACCTTTTTATTCAACATCCCTAAATCTACATAAATGCTACAAACAAATATCTCACATATGAGCTGACATTTGAGTCAGAGTATACACTGCTTGTAAACACCTAAATACATAAAGAAATAATTAAGGCTTGCTCTTAAATATATATCTATTTACATAAATTACTTGTCTATGACCTTCACAAAAATAGTCAGCTTTTACCAGGGACTGATTTAATACCCCTTGTAAACAGAATGGAAAAGGATTTAGAGCTTTAAATGTCAGGGTTCCATTTCTTTTTGCCATGTCTTACCCAATGTGTTTAACTTCATGACAGATTTGAATCCAATTGACAAGTAAATACATATATCAAAATGGGGTCCCTTATTAATATGTATAACCAAGGGGTGTGACGACCCATTATTTAGTATTGAGTTCTTATATGTAATTAGCCTCTTCAATTAGTCAGTTGAATTGAATAGGTTTAACCCAAAGCTAATTACTTGAAAAACAAATCAGCCTGTAAATAATGCCAAGTTGGACTTAATGTGTTCTGTCAGTGGAAAGGAATAATAAGCTTCAGTAAATAGCTGGAATATTACATTTGAATAATGAATACATTTGAATAACTGGATTATGTTCATTTAAATACATCTGTGCTGAGATTGTCAGTGGAATTTATTTTCCAGTTTATGGGATTTCTGGCTGCAAAAACTTTGAGAACCCTTCAGCAGTGGTGTGGGAATGGCACTGATATGCTGAGAATTCATTAGTGATAATGAAATGTGCTGCAAACTGTCAATCAACTGTATTTTGATTTTCTTTATTTGAATGTAACCTACACATGATGAAAAGGGTATTATAGAGTCTGGATTGTTAATCATGGTTGCGAAACTGTGCTTAAAACAAAATAGAATAACAACAGAGAGAGAGAGGGGGGGAGAAGAAGTAGAAGAAGAAATTAGGATATACGTGATATATAAGGGAGATATGTTGTACGACAGAAACCAATTGAACCAAAGGGAAACTTGGATTTGCTGATGTTTTAATCCTCAGTGGAAGCATGTTTTTGAGTGGCAGGTCATGGGAAGGAAATTGAGAAAGACTGTGAAATATGTTATGGCTTAAAATAGTTTCACTGTAAGCATTTTCTTGGCAAAAACATGTCTGCGGTATTAAGCAGCAGAAATTGCTTCTTAAAATATACAGCTAAAAATAAAGCATAGGTTAGCGTAGGTGGCCCACAGGTTAGCTTAATTGACCAGCATTTAGCATTACTGCCCGTTATAGAAAAAAATCCCACATGAAAAATGTGAAGGTGCATTTCATCATGTTACACCCTGAAATTGCACTGTGTAATGCAAGTAAACACATGACATCATGTGAATAATATGTGTGAATAACACCGTAATAGAGAATTATTCATGTGAGAAATTAACAGAAAAATTAAACCACATATAAAAATAAATGAATTGTGAAAAAAACACTAATGTGAAAATAAAAACACATGCAGTACATATGACCTAAAAAGTGTGTAAAATAAATAAATAAATGAAACACATTTTCACATTAAAATGAGGACTGTTCAATAAAAGGATCTTTTGGATTTTCCATAAGTAATTTTTTGTACCTACTACTGTATAACCAAAAAACATGGCAGACCTTGGGTGAACAGAAAAGACTTGCTTATGGGTCTGGGTTTCTCAAACTGTACTGGACAACTTTAGAGAAAGGTTTAAAAAAAAAAAAGTACACTGATGGTTTCAAAGTTGAAGATCTTTTTAGGAATGAGCACAAACTTAGCTAGGCCAATAATAATTTCACACAATGATAGTAAAGAAACAAACCCTGTGCTGTAACATCCAAGTGCCACCAGCTGTACAAGCTGAACTCCATCAGAAATCTGTTGGCAGAAAAGAAAATGGAATGTAAGATAATGATAAAAAAAAAGTAAGGTAAAATGTTTGATGAAGCCTACTATAATAGTGAGAATCAATATAACTGTGCTTATAATTATTTGTTGATAGTGATTCCTTGTAAACATTTTTTTATTTTTTATATTTTTATTAAAAATGCCTTATAAAGTTCTAATAACGGGTTATAAATAATTGATAATTGATCATGTTGCATCACAAGTATCATTCATTATAATGCCTGTATTACATAATTATAAAATAACAGTAAAATATATCAACAATTATAAGCATTGAAAATGTCATCATTGTAGGGCCTTACTGCTTATAAAAAAAATAATGATTATTTATTTGAATTGATAATGCATATTTACATTTTAAGTTTTTATGTTTTTTATAATTAATAAATAGTACAGTTGCTTTCTAATTGATTATTTGGATTCCCAAATATTTACAAAAATGTGAGGGGCGTACTCACTTTTGTGAGATACTGTATGTGTGGGATACATGTCTTTCTATAGGTTGATAAGCAATAAGGAATCAAATAAAAATTGTTCGAACTAATTACATACAGTGGTGTGAAAAAGTGTTTGCCCCCTTCCTCATTTCCTGTTCCTTTGCATGTTTGTCACACATAAGTGTTTCGGGACATCAAACCAATTTAAACAATAGTCAAGGACAACACAAGTACACACAAAATGCAATTTGTAAATGAAGGTGTTTATTATTAACGGTGAAAAAAAATCCAAACCATCATGGCCCTGTGTGAAAAAGTGATTGCCCCCCTTGTTAAAACATACTATAACTGTGGTTGTCCACACCTGAGTTCAATTTCTCTAGCCACACCCAGGCCTGATTATTGCCACACCTGTTCACAATCAAGGCATCACTTAAATAGGAGCTGCTTGACACAGTAAGGTCCACCAGAAGATCCTTAAAAGCTACACATCATGCCGAGACCCAAAGAAATTCAGGAACAATTGAGAAAGAAAGTAATTGAGATCTATCAGTCTGGAAAGGGTTATAAAGCCATTTCCAAAGCTTTGGGAATCCAGCGAACCACAGTGAGAGCCATTATCCACAAATGGTGAAGACATGGAACAGTGGTGAACCTTCCCAGGAGTGGCCGGCCGCCAAAATTACCCCAAGAGCGCAGCGCGACGACTCATCCAAGAGGTCACAAAAGACCCCACAACAACGTCCAAAGAACTGCAGGCCTCACTTGCCTCAGTTAAGGTCAGCGTTCATGCCTCCACCATCAGGAAAAGACTGGGCAAAAATGGCCTGCATGGCAGAGTTCCAAGGAGAAAACCACTGCTGAGCAAAAAGAACATCAAAGCTTGTCTCAATTTCTCCACAACACATCTTGATGATCCCCAAGACTTTTGGGACAACATTCTGTGGACCGATGAGACAAAAGTGGAACTCTTTGGAAGATGTGTGTCCAAGTATATCTGGCGTAGAAGGAACACTGCATTTCATAAAAAGAACATTATACCAACAGTAAAATATGGTGGTGGTAGTGTGATGGTCTGGGGCTGTTTTGCGCTTCAGGACCTGGAAGACTTGCCGTGATAAAAGGAACTATGAATTCTGCTGTCTACCAAGAGATCCTGAAGGAGAATGTCCGACCATCTGTTCGTACTCAAGCTGAAACGAACTTGGGTTCTGCAGCAGGACAATGATCCTAAACACACCAGCAAGTCCACCACCGAATGGCTGAAGAAAAACAAAATGAAGACTTTGGAGTGGTCTAGCCAAAGTCCTGACCTGAATCCTATTGAGATGTTGTGGTATGACCTTAAAAAGGCCGGTCATGCTCGAAAACCCTCCAATGTAACTGAATTAGGACAATTCTGCAAAGATGAGTGGGCCAAAATTCCTCCAGGACGCTGTAAAAGCCTCATTGCACGTATCGCAAACGCTTGGTTGCAGTTGTTGCTGCTAAGGGTGGCCCAACCAGTTATTAGGTTTAGGGGGCAATCACTTTTTCACACAGGGCCATGATGGTTTGGATTTTTTTCACCTTTAATAATAAACACCTTCATTTACAAATTGCATTTTGTGTTTACTTGTGTTGTCCTTGACTATTGTTTAAATTGGTTTGATGTTCCGAAACACATAAGTGTGACAAACATGCAAAGGAACAGGAAATGAGGAAGGGGGCAAACACTTTTTCACACCACTGTATGGGTGAACTGTTGCACAAATTTCTTGTGTCCATAACTCAATGGAACATTAACCTATGGATTTGATCTGTGTCACAAAGAGACAACCTCATATCTCCAAAAATAATGACATTAAAAGGAATAATAATTTATTGCTAATGCTAAAAACCTATTTTTAACACCAGTTACTAGCATAAAAATAAAACACAATACAGAAACATAAATGCTATTTAAACATTTATTTGACGTAGCACTGAACAGATATCAAGTCATATATGTTTAATAGGCAAACAGAAACAGAAGAACAGTGTGACAATGAATAGTTCTGTCACGCCACCCCTGACAGAGGGCACTGCGGCGCTTTACCTGAAAGGACTTTGTTATGTCCGCTTGCTTCCGGAATAGCGCAAGTGTTAATGCGGATTTGTCACAGGTGTGTGTACTTTCTGTTGATGACATTTGTTATTTAAATGCCTGAGTTTCGGAGCACATTGCTCGTTAATGTTTATATGTTTATGTTTTGTAGCGGTCGTGCCGTCTATGTTAAGGACGAGTGTGTTATATGTCCCGTTGCCAGTTTTCCTGTGAAGACCGCATATACTTTGTGTTAGTGTTTCTGATTAATAAAGACCTGCACCTGTATCCGCCTCCAGTCTACGTGTTGTAACAGTTCTGCTTTTGCAGAACTGCAATTTGCCTTCACGCCAAAAAAAAATATTGTTGCTTTCCTCTTGCAGAATTATAATGATTCTTTATTCTTTATATTATATATGACAATAATTCCATTAAAATATCCACATATACAGCTATGTGCAATCATTTTCATATTTATATTCCATTTTTGGTGGAATATAATTGTGCTTTTAATGAATGAGTAATAGTATTCCAAACTCAAATAATAATCCAATAAAAGTATAAAACTCCCTTGAAATACCATTATTAATTCAAGTACCTATAAACATCGGGGTTATGCATGTAACCCTGTTCCCTGGGAAGGGAAAGGGGCGTTGCATTTAGCATAACAGTATGGGAATGCCTTGCAAGCATGACCGGTATCTGAAGCTTGTGTAAAATCATGCCTCTACTTATAGGCCTGCCGTGATCAGGTGGGATGGCAATTAAGTGTATCGCATGATATATATATATATGGCACCTGTGAACCACGCTGCCAGCCTCTATTATCTGAAGCAAAGACGCAATTAACAGGCCTGCCCAGGTATGACAGTGCTATGCAACGTCTCATTCCCTTCCCCGGGAACAGGGTTGAATGAATGTGTATGGACCACCCTGCAGCTGCGCACACATCCTACAAGGATACCCCATTGGACAAAGCCTTCGAGGAGGCGAGTAGTGGAGTGAGCTCTTATGCCCAGAAGTGTGGCAAGACCATGTGCCTCGTAAGCCATAGAGATTGCTTCCACTATCCAATTCGAGATGCACTGCTTTGACACAGCATCACCTTTACTGTCACTGCCAAAGCAGACCGGCAGCTGCCACTGGCCAGAGCGGTGGGAGTAAGTATAGAGAGCCCTTACTGGACACAGCAGGTACATCGTCTCTTTTTCCGATGTGAGGAACGGAGGAGGACAGAAAGCCTGCAACACCACAGAGTGGGCAGCTGATGTAGACACTTTAGGAATATAATCTGGCCTAGGATACAGGAAGGCCTTGGCTAATTCAGGGGCAAAGTCAAGGCAGGAAGGGGCAACAAGAGAGCTTGTAGATCTCCCACTCGCTTGAGAGATGTCAGGGCCAGCAGAAGAGCTACCTTTAGCGTCAGAAGCTTCTCAGAGGCTGACTGTAAGGGTTCAAATGGGGCCCCTGACAGACCTTCCAAGACCACAGAAAGGTCCCAGAAAGGTATACGCGGCCTGCAGATGGGCCTCAGTCGTCTGACACCACACATGAACCTTGAAATTAGAGGATGTTGCCCGAAAGAGGCTCCATCAACAGTGGCATGGCTGGCCAAAATGGTGGCCACGTAAACCTTGATTGTAGAAGGAGCCCACCCCGCTGAGAAATGTTCTTGTAAGAATTCCAGGACTGTAGCTATTGCACAGGTCACTGGGTCTAGCTGACATTCCTCACACCACAAGACAAAAAGCTGCCACTTGAGTGCATATAATTTCCTTGTAGACGGTGCTCTAGCATTTTACATAGTCTCTACAATCTCAGTTGAGACCAGAATCTATGAGATGGTGCCCCTCAGGGGCCAGACCCACAGTTTCCATAGTTCTGGCCGAGTGTTACAAATCAGCCCTCCGGCTTGAGACAGTAGATCCACTCTAAGGGCTCAAATGGGGCACATGACAGACTTTCCAGGACCACAGAAGGTCCCAGGAAGGTGTGTGCGGCCTGCAGATGGGCCTCAGCTGCCTGACCCCATGTATGAACCTCAAAGTTAGAGGACAGTGCCCTACAGAGGCTTCCTCAACAGGGGCATGGCTGGCCGAAATGGCGGCCAAGTAAACCCTGATTGTAGAAGGAGCCCACCCCGCTGAGAAACGTTCTTGTAAGAACTCCAGGACTGTAGCTATTGCGCAGTTCTCTGGGTCTACAGTGGATCCCTGCGGATGGGAATCACCCAAGGAGTGCCATCTCACAGGGATATTATCTCTCAATACTATATTCGAGCTGGCCAATAAGGTGCTTCCAGTAGCAGACATAGACAGTCTTGGCGACCTCTCACTAGAACTTGTGGGAGCAGAGCAAACGTACAGACATGACCTCAGTCAACCTGAGCCCCAAGCTTTTCTTGTGGGTGAGAACAACATCTCGATGTTGAACCACCAGTTCCCTGGATCATGCTAGAATTAACCAGTCATCCAGGTAGTTTAGTACACAGATGCCCTGGAGTCACAATGGAGCCAGAGCGACATCCATGTACTTTGTGAAGCTGTGAGGGGATAAAGCTAGCAATATTTCTATGTGGAAATATGCACCTTTTAGATCCATCTAAAACCAGTCCTCGAACTGAATCTGTGGAACGATAAGTTTGAGCGTCAGCATCTTGAACCCGTATGTCCGAAGCATAGGGTTCAGATGACGCGATCTAAAATTGCCCGAATACTCCCATCTTTTTTGTGGAACAGGAAATAATGGCTGTAAAAACCTCCCTTCCTTAGGGAATGGGGTACATATTCTATGGCCCCATTGTCCAAAAGGTAACTTACTTCCTGTGCTAACGTTGGGCTCTGGTCTGTGATGACTTCCCCTGGCTGCCTGTGGGGGTTGGCCAGCTGCCATACTCGTGTTCTGGGTCTCCCTTGCACTAGTGCTGGCCCGGGCTCCACTGGATGCCTGGGTGAGCTCGAGTCAACAGGGAAGGAACTGGCTTTTTTGAATGCGGCCATATGTCAAGTTTGTTCAGCAGGTTTGCTTGGTAGGCCTGCAACACTGTCATTGTCTGCAGTGACAATGCAGACAATGACAATGAAACTAGACTTTTTCTAGTGTACAGTAATGGATATTATGGATAAATATATTGATGCGAATCTTGTTTCTCCAAGTAAATCTAACAGTATATCTTTTTGAAAACTGCTACCTCCACCTGTTGCGAATTCAAACAGTCCGCGCTGAGTTGATGTGACCCAAGGAGCTGGGCTGATGCATTGGGCTGGGGGAGGGGTGCATTGATTCAATTGTCACTGAAAATGATCCTGCCACTAACCTAGCAGTTGGGTTACACAAATATACCCAAAAACAAGACTGAGAAAATAACCCAAACGTTTAGGTAGAAAAAATAACCAAGCATTTTTAGAGTGTAATAATATTGAATAATATAATCGTGTCCTTGTATAGGCTTTGTCTTTTTGTTTAAACCATAAATAGAACTTTACAACAACAACTCATAGCTGGAAACAAAATTATCGCTTTGATCACATCAGTTTGTAACCTCAACAAAGGTAAAAGTTCAAAATGGCATCCCAGGATTCCCCTGACTATCTCCATTAGGCTTTTGGTAATTTGTGATGTTTTGGAAAAATCAACTGAACAAAAGCAGATGAATCAGAGGTTACTTACATGACGAGCTCGGTCAGCAGCCATTTAACAGTCGCAAAGAAGGCAAAGTATGGCTGTGAGGAAATGGAAAGCCATCAATCACAAATAAACAGATGACAGTAAACAACAACAAGTGTTGGGCTCATGTGGTTGGGTGCACACGTAGAAACGCAGTAAATAAAGAGAAGTGATTAGGACTAGGGTGCAAGACATGAGAAGATCGCACACACACACACACACACACTGGAGAAGACTGCATTGATATGGTTGCTCTTCATCACTGTGTGGCTAGACCACCCAAGAATGAGAGAACATGAAACAAAAGAGAGGAAGAAGAGAGGTTGAATCAAGCAAGGAAAAGAGAAGATGCTGCACATTCACACAGACCTAACTTAATAGTAGTTCACAGTTATTGTTGCGCTTTGTATCAGTGCCTCTTTTATGCTCACATCGAACAGACGGTTTGAACTGTCACTGCTTTCTGCGTAGATCCTGCAGATGGCCTGATAGTCATACAGAGTCACCCTAAAAGAGAGAAAATGAAATACACACACACACACACTTTTTCAATGCTACTTTGTGAGGTATCTCTCACTGACTTATCTAAATGATGCTACACTTCTACAACTTCTACCGGGTTCAACAGTATGCACTCTGCACCAGAGTGTTTCCCTATCAGAAAGAACCTTTTTCAAGAAATTAGAACCATTAACTCTCTAAGACCCAGAAAAATTGTCCTTAACCTTTTAAAATGTGAAGCTATGTTAAGGCCATCTGTGATTCACTCATAAAAAATTCACCTTCATTTGAGACCTTGAAGTTACAAAGTTTTATTCAACTTTGAAGTCTTAAGGACATGAGTATTAAGAAAGGAAAAATGCATACTGAAATGGGCCAACATTCCAAATTTCAAGCTTTCAATGTGGTTCATTAATAATTAGCCAAAGTTTGTACAGCTTTACTGAAGAGAAATTAGTAATTTTCTAACACAGTATCACAGTTGCCATAAATTGTAGGGTTTGTACAAAACGCAATAGTTCTAAATGAGTTGAATAATATTATGAATACCTTGAAAAAAATGCTAATTAGTTAACATTATTATAATTTTTTTTTTAAACAATAGTATTTAATAATGTCTATATGGAAAAGGCTATAATGGAAAAATCTAATGATTTTCACTTTAAAATGAATATATTTTTAAGCACCTAGTTTAACATCTACAGTATCTTCACTTCTAATAACTAATATTCATGCTATTCTGTGAATATCCTCATCTGTTAAATCCATAAATGGAATTTTTTTTTCTGACAATATTTCATGTGTCAACAACT
Organism: Ameiurus melas; assembly: GCA_012411365.1. Classification (NCBI taxonomy): domain Eukaryota; kingdom Metazoa; phylum Chordata; class Actinopteri; order Siluriformes; family Ictaluridae; genus Ameiurus; species Ameiurus melas. The sequence continues at coordinate 10,726,116 of CM022780.1, read as the reverse complement.
GGTCAGTGCGCTGTAAGAAAATCATCTCTGCAGTCCCCAAAACACAGAGAAGTCCTGTGTTGAGGATAAACTCAAGGTGAGATGTCTAGACTTGATTTCACTCTCACAATGATGGTGATTCCATATTATGAAAGGCGCCCGATGGAAAATATACGTGGATAAGGAAATGTGCTGTGTGTGGAAGCATAATAGATGATGTTGTGTGCAGTAGGTGGAGAATATCTTTCATAACCTGGGCCTCCAGGCTAGGAAAGGCTGAACTGTCTGTGTGTGAATGAGTGTGTATAGGTGTGTTTAAAAGCATGTCAGGTGTTTGTATCTTAGTTTTTGTCTGAACTTTAATATGCATGTCAGACTGCATTTTTGAGGCTGCGGTTCCATCTGTGAAAAATGTATGACCACATCTGATGCGTGTGACTGACAGGGCAGGTGTGTGGAGGGGATTTGACCGGCTTTGAGGCATACAAACCCGTGTGTGTGATTACTGTCTGGGCTGCTAACAGATGGAGTTTGACACCGCCCCACACACAGCCCGAGGACTGGTTCGACCTAGAGCAACCACCACTGGAGATGCACAACTATGACATAGCGTGCAGATGAGATTATGGCTAATCCCTCAGAACTGATGGGATTAACAACCTAGCTCGGCTTTAGGCATGCTGGGAGATGTGAGGCACACATTTCTGGAAGTTATTATCTGTTGCCTTGACTGTTCCTCTTTTACCTTTTAATTGTATAGATATTTTGGTAACACTATATTTTTAAGGAAAAACATACAAGTAGTAAACGGCAATATCATTAATCATCGATAATTATCGGTATAGCTAATTGGAGATCTGTTATGTGAATTTGCATTATTAGTTTTCATAATATGCTATAATCACTATTAAAACGTTTTGTTCAAACTATTGAGCATGAAACAACCTAATATTATTAGTCTTAATTGTTATAACTGTAGGTTCCATGTTCTAACAAGTAACAAAACCATAATTAACTCCTTATGTTTCACCCTATTTGTCTATTTGCTAATTATCATAGTTGTGGGGGCATTGTGGCTTAGTGGTTTGCCTCACACCTCCACAGCCTTGTGTGTGCGGAGCTTGTATATTCGGGGGTTGCATGTTCAGGGTTTCCTCTGGTTTCCTCACCCAGTCCAAAGACATGCATTGTAGGCTTATTGGCATGTCCAAAAGTGTCTGTAGTGTATGAATGTGTGCGTGATTGTGCCCTACGATGGATTGGTTCCGCATGCTCCAGGTTGCCCATGACCCAATAAGAATAAGCGTTACAGAAAATGGATGGATAGTTTATTGTACATTTAATGGCATAATACTGATTAGATGAAGAAACTAACAAATAAAGTCATTTTAATATATGAACATTAATAAGTTGCATAATTTATTTTAGATATCCATCCATCCATTTTTTGTCAATTATCCTACACAGGGTTGCAGGGATCCCGGAGAGTATCCCAGGGACTCGGGGCACAAAGTGGGCCCTTTCAGATATCTAATTGTGTTAAATAATGTTTACAGTATAATGATTTCCATGACTATAAATGTAAGTAAAAAGCAATAAAGTATTAGTACACGTATAAGGCAGCACACTGTGCACTGCAAAATAATTCACCACCTTGAAGATTTCCACATATTGTAACATTCTCTGGATAATGCCCTCCTTTCCAACTCACAGATTTTTTGCTCGATCTCCTCAATGCAGACCTGCGGTCGTTTCTTAATACTTTTCCAGAACTTTGTTCCTGACTTCTTTTGATTGCTCCTTGGTCTTCATGACACTGTTTGTTTATGCATGTTTTCTAACAAAGTCTGGTAACTTACAAGAACAGGCGTATCAATATAGAGCTAAGTCAACTCCAACTGACTGTATAAATTCTTATGGCAAATGCACTGAAAAAAGCTTGTTCAATGTACTTAATTCAATGTGCACATTGGTTACATGTGACTGAATTGGCTAAGGTCCAAACCAAGGTAGTTGGCATTCTGCAACTGGGACATTACCACTGCATTATTCTACCACACACATTTTAATCATGTTAATTTAAATACAATAGTTAAAGTACCAAACATGCCCACAAGATTTCATAATGTAATTGGTTGATGTTAATACTAAGTAAATTGATCACACTGAACAATGAAATCACATTTTCATGAGAAACGTAATATTGTTTGTAAACAATATGTAATAATTTTTCTTAATCTAACAGACCACACACTAATTTTGTTGGTTGCACTAAAACTAATTTACATTTCAATGGGGGTAAATACTTATGCAGTCACCACCTTTACATTATTATTGGTTACTAATTTTGCCAAATATATTGATTTAAATTTCCACCTTAATATTTTGGGCTATTGTGTTTAGATGTATGTCATATAATCCTAATTAAATACATTTCACTTCCAGGCTATATATAACACGACAAAATATGTGAAAGATCAAGGGGGTGAATACTTACAGTATGCAAGGCAGTTAATGATTGTTTACATTTTCATATAGATTGATATTTGCTTTTGTATGCATTTTTCTAAACTCTAATACACATATTGTAATCAATATGCGTATGTGGGAATCAAAACAAGACAAAAAAAATGCAAAAATGAATCAGTGTGCAGATCCAGCATAACACATTTTTCACTCATATATCTGTCTGTTGAGAAGAGCATCTATATATTTGCAAATATTTTCTCTACTGAGGGATATTCTACGGAAGTATGTAGTCATGTGTGTGCGTGTGTGTGTGTGTGTGTGTGTGTGTGTGTGTGTGTGGTGGATTTGGTCTGTGTTTTAGGCTGAGGGCAAGGGCACACATCCTGCCACATGAGTGTAAATGGAAAACCCCGCAACATCACCTTCCATCTATCCTCCCTCTCCCCTGCCTCCTCCTCCTCCTCACATTCCACACTTAATCATAGCTAATCGTGTCACTGCCATTGCTCACGGCTATTCCCATCCCACAGCACACTTCAGAGGCCCCACTCTCCAGATGTCTGATTGTGTTACAGAAAGGAAATGTGTATGTTTTGCACGTGTATTTGAGTGTGTGTGTGTGTGTGTGTGTGTGTGTGTTATAAAGGGGCGAATCTATTTTAACAATCGATTTGAGACAGTTCAAGTTATATTTAAAAATTTACAATTTAACTAATATCTTTCTTTCTCTTACCCTGTGTGTGGGTGCTTCCAGGTGTACATGTATATTACAAATTCCACATATTACCTAATTTATTATTTCTTATCATAAATCCTGGCCAAATATTAAATGCTCTTCTCTGTTTTTATTTTTTTTGTAGGTCCCCTTAATATCTTTTGAAAATCTAACCTCATTTCCTCTCCTCTCCAATCATCACATCAAAATAAACTGCTCAAAAAAATAAAGAGAACACTTAAACAGCAAAATGTAACTCCAAGTGTTCCCTATATTTTTTAGCAGTATATTTGATGGAGTATATGAACAAAAAAATAACTATTCATTTGTTTATTTTTCCATGATTTTCTCCCTCATTTAGTTTTGGCCAACAGTTAGGTCTCCCCTATCATACAACAGCTACCAATCCAGGAGGGTGAAGGCTACCATGTGCTTCCTCTGAGACATGTGAAGCCAGCTGACCGCATCTTTTTTCGATCTGCTGCTAATGGTGCAATACACACAGCTGAGCTCACAGACACCCATGATTGGCTCGTGTCACTCTGATTGATGGGGGTAGAGAGTATTCCATCCCTCCGAACAAGAGAGGACTTCTGGCCATGGATGACTTTGGCATCGTTGTGATTTTAAGTCGAGACTCCAGATGACAGGGTGAACTCTACTTGGTAACCAAAAATTTAATTTAGATTACTTTTACTCTGTTGACTTTGTTACAATATTAGGCTCTGCACTTTATGGAAGCTAGAGCCGGTGAATTAGTATTTAACTGATTCAACAATATTCACAATATAAATAATATTGAACAGTATTCACAATTATTATAAATAATGTGTCAGAAGAACAAAGACTTATTTGGATTGTTTGGTCATTTAGACCACTGATTATATTATATATTATTATTTTATACATTCTGTTTTGGTAAGCTCTCTGTTTACCCCACTGGTTAAACATTTTTCTTATTTAAAATAAAAATTATCTAGTTCATACATAATCAGACATGGGACACGTTTCCACAGTTCAATACATAACTGGAATCGTTAAGGACTTGTTCTTCACAATTACGCTTTCAGGAAGTATTATCATATGATTTCGGCTGCTATGACAAAAATCAATTATGGTTAGGCAGGAGATATATATTTCTTATACAGTTCCTTTTTCATTTTAAACAAGCTCTGAGAGGCTGCATTACTTAGAACCATTTTTGAATAAAAGTAACTTGTACTTACAAATCTTAGTGAATAGAAATTAGTATATTTTCACACCTTTTAAAAGAACCCATGGATAGTAGTTTGCTCATGACGGCACCCTCTGCGACCCCAAAGAAGACACCTGTCTGAGAGAGAGAGAGTGATTGAAAGAGAGAAACGAGAACGATTAAATCAGATAAGTAGCAGAAGAATAATTTAAAACAAACACTGAGCAATGTGGAGTATGAAAATAGGATGCTGTGAACACACAGAGCAGAGACAAGATCCTCAGCGACATGTATACAGAAAAAGGTCAGGGGGCACATGAAAGCATGTGTGTGAGTGTATGCGTGTGTATTTGTGTTTGATCGGGTAGGGGGAGTTGGTTGGTGGGGGAGTTGGTTGGTAGAGGTGGGGGAATGGGGGATTGTGTAACACATGCAAAGTCAACAATGTAAAAAAACATGTAAATGTGCTAAAGAATTGCATAACAGAAGAATGATTCATTCTGCTATACATGTGATTTACAAACACAACAATAATATATTGTAGTAATAATATCTACTTTGTAATTGCAGACTGGGCAGTATGAAACAAAGGAAAAAGGAAAAAGTGTGTCCTCTGTCCTATTTCCAAAATAATTATGGATACAATATTTGTATACAATACAATATAATTAAAAATTAAAATCTAATTAAGGAACAAAGATATACAGTAAAGACCATGCTACTTTAATATTGCATTTTAAAAAATGACATGTTATTTCACTTATATAAAATGTTACTTTTTTAAAATGTATGAAGTGTAAACAATATACTTAACAACACATAATAAGCTGTCCAGACAAAAACAGTTCCATATGCCATTTCTTTGATTTGATTATACCACTCATCATCTTAATAACATTGCCAGTCCTGCCAGGTACAGTATGTCAAAGTGTCATCCTGGCAGCTTTAGTCCACTCTTTCACAGAGTATTCAGCTAGAATTTTAATCTATTTTGGTGTTCCACCTACAATTCCAAATAATCCCACAGAAAAAAAAATCCCCTTCAGAAAATTTAGGTCTGGTGATTTTGTAGGTGAGTCAAAGTGTCCTAACTGTTCCATTATGCTTGTTGAACAAATTGCTAAAGAGTTAGCCTTTTCAGCATGAACCAGAAAATAAGCTCAAAGTCTGGCCAAATATGCATGTGTCACGTATCGTGATGGCAGACAAGTAGATAGGATGCAATTGCAGTTCAAACAGTGAGTTTTATTTACAAAATGATGAAAGCAAAACAAAAACGGAAACAAGGAACATAACTCTCTCTACAACTAAGCTAAGCTAAACTAAACTAGGACTATGGCTAACGCTAATGCTAAGGTTAAGGCTAAGGCTAAGGCATAAACAGGACATGAAACCAAGACTCGCTAAAGTCGCACTCGAGCTATACATGGCATACATACATAGATACATACATATATTCAACGCATTCAACCGCGCCGGCTCATGGTATATATCCACACAGTCATTAGCCCGCAACCGCTACCAGCTGCGGCCACTTCCGCATACGTCACACATGACGCGAGGGGCGAAGACATGACATCACCCCGGAAGCAGCATGCACAGCAGCGCCCAAGGTGCACTGCTGCACGGGTGAATCGTGACAGCATGACAGTAAAGATAAAATACATTTTAAATATAGATCAAATGTACTTTGCAATAATCTATGTGCATGTTACAACCAAAAAACTTAAAACATTTATAAAACCTATCCACCGCACAGAATTTTTGACAATTTCACCCACTATAACAATACTTTCCACTGAAATGCAATCTTTAAAATGTATATCCATTAAAAATGTATGAAAAAAAGTACGTAAAATACAGGTATCTTACTATTTTTAGATTAATCTACTTAATATCACTTGCTTAAAATATCTGGTTACATTCATTATAGATTATGAAAAATGTCTATTTTAGTATATTTTTTCACTCAACCCTGTTACCTAAACAAAGTCACCCATGCAAAATATTTGGAATATTCTACTGTGAAGGAAGCTGCACCATCCACATTTTTGAACAATCTCAGGAAGAAGAAAATTAAGTTATCTCATTAGTTTTTTTTCTAAATCATAGACTGAAAGTAAATTATAAAATAAATTAGAACATTATGATGTCTAATATCCATGTGCTATTAGCATGAATGCTAGTTAATCACATTTTGTTAACTAACCATTGTCATATGTCAGTTGCAGGTAAATGTTTTATTTTAAAAAAGCAGGAAAAAAGATCCAAAACATTACACACACATTTGGTCCAAAAACAGAAAGGTCAGATTCCAACAACCAGAGAACAAAATCAAAAGCAGAATGTCATGCACAGGAATAGTAAGGCTTGCTATGTTGGCAGTGAAACACAGGGTGATAATTCACATCATGAGTCTGTTCCTGACTGGGTTTTGTAGCAAGTGAGTGAGTGCGTGAACATGTGTGATTGAGTCCAGGTACAGACAGTCAATAATCAGGTGACATAGAGCGTGTGTATTGGGAGGTGTAGTCTGTGGAGGCATGTTTATAGGACTCGATGCCTTCTGTGAATAAGAGTTCAATGCCAATTCCAGCATTGACATGACAGTAGCAAAGAAACCTTGTAAAAATTACATGTTTCATTTGTAAGAGTTAATAGAGGGCTAAATGACACCAAAATCATGGAATCATCATTTTTTATTTTTATTTTTTTTGTCTAGGTAGCTTATTATCACAAAAAATAATACACTAATTCAATAAAAGTCGTACCATAGAGGAGTCCTCTGCCACTAGGATAAAGCCGTTGTTGTCTATGAGGTAGCAATTTATATCCTGAAGAGAAAAATAGAGTCAGGAAAGCAGAAAAGTTGAATAAACATAAAACACAGATACTGCAATAGTGTTGAATATAACTGTGTCATGACAATGTTAGTTGCTAAAGTATAAACATAAAACCTATATATAGTGGGGTCCTTTAGATTTTTTAAATATTTAAACATTGAAAGTACAATGGTGCTTGAAAGTTTGAAATTATGTTCTATTTCTATTTTCTATTTCTGAATAAATATGAGCTAAAACATAATCAATGTTTTAAAAGTAGATAAAGAGAACTCATTTAAACAAAATAATTATACTTGGTCATTTATTTATTGGGGAAAATAATCCAATATTATATATCTGTGAGTGGCAAAAGTATGTGAACCTTTCTTTCAGTGTCTGCTGTGACCATCTTGTGCAGCAATAACTGCACTAAATGTTTCCGGAAACTGATGATTGTCTCGGTTATGCATATAACCCTGTTAATTAAAAAGAGAACAGGACATTGCTTGAGCTTCACACTAAGGGAAGCGCACTCGCGCATTACCAGTATGTGAAATCACGCCTATTTATAGGCCTGCCGTTGTCAGGTGATGTGGCATTTCGCGTGTCGTGTGATTATGAAACAGCACCTGTAAACCACGTCAGAAGCCAATATTAACTGAAGCAAATTTGTGACTCACAGGCATGCCCCAGTATGACAAAGCCACACAACGTCTCATTCCCTTCTCAGGGAACAGGGTGGCATGAGTAACCCAGATGTTCCCTTTCAAAGGAAACTCAATGTTGAGTGAACTTCACAATGTGGGAATGAGTATACCCACTCTGTCATACAGAGGGTATGGCCTGTTCAAAAATGTCCGGGCCTGAGGGTCACGGCAAGACACTCGAGTCCAGGGTGGAATCCATGTCCAATCTGTAATATCGAAGGAATGTGTGCAGCATAGACCACCCTGCCACAGCACACACATCCAGTATGGGTACAACTTTGGATAAAGCCTTTGAGGAGGCAACCCCCCAAGTGGAATGAGCTGTAGCAAGGCTGCGTGCCTTTTAAAGATAGAGATTGCCTCCACTGTCCCATAAGAGATGCGATTCTTTGACACAGAATCACCTCTACTGTGGCCGCAAAAGCAGACCAGCAACTGCTCTGACTTACATCACTGGCCAGAGTGCTGGACGCAAGTACAGTGAGTCCTTACTAGACACAATAGGTGCAATTTCTCTTGTTCCGGTGTGAGGAATGGAGGAGGACAGAAAGCCTGCAACGTTGCCAGCTGAGCAGCAGCCGTGGGCGCTTTAGAAATATAATCTGGCCTAGGATATAGGAAGGCCTTGGGTAATCCAGGGGCAAAGTCAAGGCAAGAAGGGGCAAGAGTGAGCTTGTAGATCTCGTACTAGCTTGAGAGATGTCAGGGCCAGCAGAAGAATCTTTAGACTCTTTAGAATCTGAGGCTCAAATGGGGCACCTGACAGACCTTCCGGGACCACAGAAAGGTCCCAGAAAGGTATGCATGCTAAACCACCTGACACCAGACATAAACCTCGATGTTAGAGGATGTTGCCCCACAGAGGCTCCATCAAAAGGGGCATGGCTGGCCGGAATGACAGCCAAGTAGAACCTAATTGTATAAGGTGCCATCCCTGCTGAGAAACGCAAGAACTCCAGGAATGTAGCCATTGTGCAGTTTACTGGGTTCAACTGACATTCCTCAATGTTCCCCTGACATACCACAAGATAAAAAGTCACCACTTGAGTGCATACAATTTCATGGATGGTGTTTTGGCGTTCAACATGGTCTCTGGAACCTCAGCTGAGAGACCAGATTCTATGTGCTGGTGCTCCTCAGGGGCGAGACCCACAGTTTCCAAAGTTCTGGTTGAGAGTGATAAATCAACCCTCTGGATTGAGACAGTAGATCCCTGTGAATGGGAATCTCCCAGGGAGTGCCATCTAGCAGGGATATTACCTCTGAGAACCAAATTCGAGCTGGCCAATAAGGTGCTACTAGCAGTAGATGTAGACAGTCTTGGCAAACTCTCGGTAGAACTTGTGGGAGCAGAGCATTCGGCGCGGACATAACCCTCCCTGGTGGTCGATATACGAGACCAAAGGTGTATTGTCTGCCACAACTAACACAAGGTGACCGCTCAACTGAGGAAGAAAGAATTTCAGTGCTAGGAATATGGCGAGCATTTCTGTAATTTATATGCCACGCTAGATGAGGGCCGCTCCAGATACCGTGAGTTTGATTGCCATCTAAGACCGCATCCCAGTCCTTGAGGGAGGTGTCTGTCATTACCATCTTGTGATGAGAAGATGCCCCTAGAGTGTGACATGAGGCTAGAAACCAGAGAAACTTCCAAATTCTCAGAGCAGTAGGTACTGTCGTGTGACACTGTAGGGGAATTTACAGTTAAAGACACAAGGACCAGATATGGTGAATAAAGTCAAGAGATGCAATCAAATTAAGAAAATTTGATTGAAGAATAGTTTGCAGTTTCATCAGCAGAAGTCAGCTTCCCACTTAGCAAGGAGTTCGTAGGCCTCTCTGCGTACACAGTCATTACAGCAACAATTATACTCTCACACAATCATCAAGCTAGTCATCACATAATGTTGAATAATTCTGATTGGTTAAGGCATAGACAAACTTAGAAAATGTCCACATATGTGCTGTAAGTCAGAAGAATATCTCCATCGATTAACTGTTGTTTCATCATATGGTCAGTTCACCTCCCCTGTGTGCAAGCTGTTCACCTCCGAACGTCCACAGTTGCTTCAAGGTTGGATTTGGTCAAGCTTTAGCTCTGATCAGGAAACTTTCCCAAAACAAACTGATTAGATACACTTTCTCTCAGTTAGAAGTTCACACAATATTCATCATTATTCTCTAGTGATAGAAGATAAAAAGTAAATAATTTATGACCTAGGCTGTCAGGGTCAGCTAGAAGAGTAAATGTAGGTCTTTAACAGGTGTTAGGTGGTTTTCGCACACGTTCTAGTAAATCTTATAAATTTGAAGAAGGCATTCAAATCATTTGATATTTTGAAACATAAATGTTGATAAATGACTCACTACAACTCACTCAATGGATATATATTGAAGATGAAGGGGATTCCAGAATCCACCCTTCAACACTGATTACTCTTAGGGGTTTTGTCCTCGAATGAAACCACAGACTTTTCAGTGACAACTGAAACGGTCTAATGTGCAATAGGCCCAATGGTATGATATTGGCTGCTGCTGATATAAGCCCCAACAGTCTCTTGTAGAGACTGGAGGGGATGCCCAGACCAAGCTTTATCTTGCTCAATGTTGATAGGATTGACCAACCACATTGTGGGTATAGATACACACTTATCGTAATAGAATCCCATATAATCCCTAGAAATGTCATCCTCTGCACTGGCGAAAGCATGCTTAGCTTGGGGTTCAACCTGAGCTCCAAGGTCCTCATGTGGGTGAGAACAGCATTTCATTGTTAAATTGAGAACTCCCTTTATCGCACTAGAATTAAAAAGTCATCCAGAGCGGCATCCATGCACTTTGTGAAGGTGCGTGGGGATAAAGCTAGCAAAGGGAGAAACTGGTTATTGGTACACATTGCCTCTAAACACAAACTTCAGGAACTTCCTGTCTCTGGACATTGTGTCTATGTAGAAATATGCATCATTTAGATATATCATAACAAACCAGTTCTCAAACTGAATCTATGGAACAATAATATTGAGTATCAACATCTTGAGCCTGTATGTCTGAAGAGCATGGTTCATAGCCTTCGGGCATATGGTTCATACTCTTTGATGGTGTGCCGCCGAACAGGCCAGAAGACTCAACAGGGGCCTTCAGCAGTGAGACCAATATGACATGCCACTTGCTTGGTCACCTAATACCCTCCACATTGTCAAGCTCATTCAGCAGGTCTGCTTGGTAGGACTGCAACACTGCCATTGTATGGAGTGATCCACAATCGAGATCCACTGCCGCATAGGCTTTGCCAACAAACGCTGAGGTGGCCTTACATGGCTTGGATGGCAAAGCCGGTCCCCTAAATTTCCTGCTGTCAATGAAAAGCTTACTCCACCTTTGGCATAGCCAAAATACCCTTACAGGTCATTCCCTATGATGGGCAAATAATCCGACATCACGGGGTTATAAACCTGGCTGGTGCATGGTGTTCCCCAGAAGCACAATATTTCATCATGCAATTCTGGAAAAAAGGGCAGTTTTACCCGGGCCAGTCTAAATTCAGCCTTTCTACAGCCCTAGTGATCATTCAAGCAGCTCGTTATATGAGTGAGAGCTGTTCTCCGTTATTGGTGCACTGGATCCTCAGAGTCAGAGAGGATGGGTTGACTCTCCATACCAGAAGGAGGAGTTGCAACATAATCTCCAAAACCCGGAAGCAGATGGTAAAGGGCTCCATTCATCGTTCCTTCAATTATATGAATTCTGCTAGTACCATGCGATGAAAAACAGCCCCACACCATGATGCTTCTACCTCCAAAACTTTGGTATAGTGTTTCAGGGGTGATGTACAGTGCCATTTCTTGTTTGTGTAGTTTGTGTAGTTTGACTGCCAAATGTTTGTGTAGTTTGACAGCTAAAATGTTAAATTTTGCTCTTGTCTGATTAGACTACACACTCCCAGTATTTCATAGGCTTGTCCAAATGAGTTTAAATGAGTTTCAACATGCCTTTTCCTTAGTAATGGAGTCATCCCAAGGGTGATCCTGAGCAGTGAACTGCATTGTTTTCGCTGTGATGATGGTACCTGCAGCCTCGAAGTGTATTTAGAGCTCTTTCAGTAGAGAGGCAGGCAGATAAATCCAAATCATGAGACGATAACATGGACGATAACAAAAACAGGAATTGAGAATGAGGGCGAGAACAAGATAAAAACAATAACACATGAACCAAGAAACAAATGTTTGGTATACGGAAAACTCAAGTAATACTTTGCGAGGAGCAGGAGTGTTACACTTTGCTCCCATGTTACGCCTTGCTCCCATTTCATCATGTGAAATAGTGCACACTTTCTGTGTAAAGTGTCTAGGGATGAAGCATGTGATGGCAGCCCTCGATAGGTCTGACCATGCATTGTAACACCTACATTAGGCAGCTCTGCTCGTAACTCGCTTTCTTCTTGGAAGCTGAAGCGAGTTGGGCTTTAGAGCCTCGCGGTCTCAGGTCCGGGGGATCTCTTATGGATCTGGAAGAGGAGCTGGAGATGAGCGCTGCTTTATCTTTTGCTCTCTCTTCTGGGTTCAACTCTCTGCTCTGCTCCTTCCACTATGGAAAGCCAAAAAATTAAAATGCACACAAAAATAATAGTAATAATTCCTCTCTGACTCCGAGGATGTGCTAACAACTTAGAGCAGCATATAAAGAGCTGCTTGAAGTGATTACTAAGGCTGGGTGAGCTTTTTTCTCCCCAGTGAAAGTATCTCACATACTGTAGAAAACTCCCCTTTCTTCCAGAAGACCATGGCAAAATATAAGGCTTCTGGGGAAAAACCATGCATATGCCTTATTTATAAACCCACGATGTTGGACTATTCAGCCATTGTGGGGAATGAACGGCATGGCTATTTAGCTATGCCGAAGGTGGAGGAGACGCTTGCGAGCTACCACTCTCCATCGACGGCAGGTAATATAGGGGGGCCGGCTTTGCCATCCAAGTCACCGAGTAAGGCCAACAGTGGCATTGGTGGGCAAGGCCAATGCAGTAGTAGTCTTACAGTGCTGCAGGCATACCAAGCAGACCTGCTGAGTGAACTCGACATACAGGCATCCACGAGTCACAGAAGGGAGACACAAAAGGCGAGCATGGTAGCCTGCTAACCCCCGCAGACAGCCAAGGGAACCGGGTGAACACAGTCATGGCCTGCTTCTAGGCCTGATCTGATAATGACAATCAGACTAAGAGAAGCGTTCATGAGGGGCCGTGGAGGGAAGAATCAAGGGGACATGAGGTTGTTAGGGCAGATAGCCCACAGTGCTATTGTAGGGCCTCCCCTATCCAAGGCTGTCCCAATTTGTCAGTGTTCTCTGGTCAGCAAGCTTTCACAGGGCAATGAAAATCTGATGCTTTCCCTCCAATAGAATGTGGAATAGTTTGTGGAATAGTTAATGTGGAAAAGACCATCTGGCAGCATGGAAACTACTTCCAAATGTAACTTCATGGGTTCTGTCTACCATAGAAAAGGGTTACCAGGTGCAGTTTAGAGCTCCACCCCAACCCCCAGGGTTTTTACAGTCGTTAGTTCCTGGTCCACAAAAAATAGAGTATGTGGCCAATTTTAGATCTGCATCATCTGAACAATACTCTTCAGACATACAGGTTCAAGATGCTCATGCTCAAACTTATAGTTCCACAGATTCAGTTTGAGGACTTGTTTGTGACGGTAGATCTAAAAGGTGCATATTTCCAAATAGAAATATCGCTAGCTTTATCCCCTCACACCTTCACAAAGTGCATGGATGTCATTCTGGCACCACTGTGTCTCCAGGGCATCCGTGTACTAAACTATCTGGATGACTGGTTAATTCTAGCACGATCCAGGGAATTGGCGGTTCAACATCAACATGTTGTTCTCGTTCACATGAAGAGCATGGGACTCAGAATGAAACTCAGAAAAGTATGCTTTCTCCAATACAGTGGCCAACTTTTCTAGGGGTTATAAGGATTATGATGACTATGATGAGGGCGTTTCTATCCCCAGCACGCGTAGGGTCTATGCAATCAACAAATAAAGCTGGATCTTGGCTTCCTCTCCTGTCTCTATGGGAGACTATTGGAGCTTATTGCAGCGGTAGCCGACGTCATAACATTGGACCTATAGCACAGGAGACCATTTCAATGGTGGCTGAGAAGTTGTGGGTATCGTCCAAGGTCGAAACCTCTGAGAGTAATCAGTGTCACATAGCAATGCCTACGTGCTCTGAGAATATAAGTGTCCATAGTTTCTAGCCTTGGGTCACACTCTAGGGGTGTCTCCTTAGTGCAAGGCAGTAATGACAGATACCTCCCTCATGGGCTGGAGCAGGGTCTTAGACAGCTGTCCAGCTCACGGTCTATGGAGCGGCCCTCATCTAGAGCGGCATATAAATTGCCTAGAAATGTAGTCCATATTTCTAGCACTGAAATTCCTTCTTCCACAATTGAGAGGTCACCATGTGTTTACAGGTCACAGCGATGGTCTCATATACTGACCACCAGGGAGGATTATGTTCGCACTCCCTGTTCAGGCAGGCACAACTAATTGTTCTCTGGGCAGAGGGAAAGTTTGTCAGTGAGTACAATGTACATTCTGGGCAACTGGAATGTGGGGGCAGACATCCTGGTGAGGCAGGGGCACAGAGATTGGTGGCTACATCCACAAGTGGTGGAGTCCATATGGCAGAAGTTTTCCAAGCGAGACTGCATGTGTTTGCCTCCAAGGAGACAGCACACTGCCCGCTGTGGTTCGCCCTCACTCCTCCCGCACAATTAGGGCTGGACGCCATGGTGCACATCTGGCTAAGGTCACATCTGTATGCTTTACCCCCGATCGCTCTGCTCCCACAAATTCTAGTTTGCCAAGACAGTCTACGACTGCTGCTAGTAGCACCTTATTGGCCAGCTCGAATATGGTTAACAGAGATAATATCCCTGCTAGATGGCACTCCTTGAAACATTCCACTGTAGACCCAGTAAACTACACAATAGCTACAGTCCTGGAGTTCTTACAAGGACGTTTCCCAGTGGGGTGGGCTTCTTCTACAATCAGGGTTTACATGGCCGCCATTTCAGCCAGCCATGCCCCTGTTGATAGAGCCTGTGGGACAACATCCTCTGACTCCGAGGTTTATGTGTGTTGTCAGGCAGCTGAGGCCCATCTGCAGGCAGTGCATACCTTCCTGCGACCTTCTGAGGTCTTGGAAAGGCTGTCGGGTGGCCCATTTGAGCCCTAAGAGTCAGCCTCTGAGACGTTTCTGACTCTGGAGGTAGCTCAAGCGAGTAGGAGATCTACAAGCTTTCTTTGTTGCCCCTTCCTGCCTTGACTTTACCCCTGCATTAGCCAAGGTCTTCCTGTATCCTAAGCCGGATTATATTTCTAAGGTATCGGTTGCCCACCCTGTTGTGTTGAAGGCTTTCTGCCATCCTCTGATCCTCAAGAGAGAATGCACCTGCTTTGTCCAGTAAGGGCTCTTTGTACTTATGTCCATCGCTCTTGCCAGTGGCGTAGGAGCAGCTTCTGGTCTGCTTGGCGGCGACAGTAGAGGTGATGCTGTATCAAAGCAGTGCATCTCTAATTGGATAGTGGAAGCAATCTCTATCGCTTATGAGACATGCGGTCTCGTTACGGCGTAAGGGCTCGTCCAATGGGGTATAGTTACAGGATATGTGAGCTGCTGCAGGGTGGTCTACGCCACACACATTCAGATATTACAGCCTGGATATTCATAACGTCCCGGGCTCGAGTGTCTTGCAGTGACCCTGGGGCTTGGGTCTTTTTGAACAGTTCATACCCTCGGTATGACAGAATGGGTATTCTCATTCCTACAGTGTTATGTTAAACATAACTTGGAGTTCCCTTTGAAAGGGAACGTCTGGGTTATGCATGTAACCCTGTTCCCTGATAAGGGAACGAGACATTGCATAGCTTTGTCATACTGGAATAGGCCTGTGAATTGCGTCTTCACTTCAGATAATAGAGGCTGATGGCGCAGTTCACAGGTGCCATATCCATCCATCCATCCATCCATCCATCCATCCATCTTCAACCGCTTATTCCTGCTTCAGGGTCGCGGGGAACCTGGAGCCTATCCCAGGAAGCATCGGGCACAAGGCGGGGTACACCCTGGACAGGGTGCCAGTCCATCGCAGGGCACAATCACATACATACTCACACACCCATTCATACACTACGGACAATTTACCAAGCTGCCAATCAACGTACCATGCATGTCTTTGGACTTCCCGGAGGAAACCCCCGCAGCACGGGGAGAACATGCAAACTCCGCACACACATGGCCCCGGCGGGAATCGAACCCCGGAGCCTGGAGGTGTGAGGCGAACGTATATATATATACATATATATACATATATATATATATATATATATATATATATATATATATATATATATATATATCAATCACGTGACACGCTTGATTAGCATGTCACCTGATCATGGCAGGCCAATAAATAGGCATGATTTTACACAAGCTTCAGATGCGAGGGGCACTCCCATAGTGTTATGCTAAACACAACATCTTGTGCTCTTCTCAGGGAATAGGGTTACATGCATAATTCAGACGTTTTATTGGGTTCTGCAGATATATAGAAAATTCTAACTTTCAAGCACCACTTTAAATGTTCAATATCTTAAATATATAATATTCAATATTCTACACTATTTCTAGGTCACTATTTAAATGGAAGCAAATGTGCGACACTGAGCATGTTAACTGCTTCGTACAGAACATCAGATTTTCCTCAATCTCTTCTATTGAAGCATGTGTTGAAACGACACTCTAATAGATTTGAATTGACCATCAGGTTTTGCACAAACTTGAGGAGTCTCTACCAGCTCAAGTGTACACTGTCAAAGCAGAAAAAGCAAAAAAAAGGGATGTATCAAACGTTAAGAAACTCTGAAATTCATGTAAATATTCAAGGTTGATGTCAATAATATACATTTTAATGAAAACTGTTGTATTAAAAATTTTAAAATAATGCAAATGGAAGCATTTTCATTAGTGCTCTCAGACTTTTGGATCCCTATTATATGTACAGTATCTCACAAAAGTGAGTACACCCCTCACATTTTTGTAAATATTTGATTATATCTATTCATGTGACACCACTGAAGAAATGACACTTTGCTGCAATGTAAAGTAGTGTGTATAGCTTGTATAACAGTGTAAATTTGCTGTCCCCTCAAAATAACTCAACACACATCCATTAATGTCTAAACCGCTGGCAACAAAAGTGAGTACACCCCCAAGCGAAAATGTCCAAATTGGACCCAAAGTGTCAATATTTTGTGTGGCCACAATTATTTTCCAGCACTGCCTTAACCCTCTTGGGCATGGAGTTCACAAGAGCTTCACAGGTTGCCACTGGAGTCCTCTTACACTCTTCCATGACGACATCACAGAGTTGGTGGATGTTAGAGACCATGTGCTCCTCCACCTTCCGTTTTAGGATGCCCCACAGATGCTCAATAGGGTTTAGGTCTGGAGATATGCTTGGCCAGTCCATCACCTTCACCCTCCTCTTCTTTAGCAAGGCAGTGGTTGTCTTGGAGGTATGTTTGGGGTCATTATCATGCTGGAATATTGCATACTGATCATGATCTGTTTCAGTATGTCACAGTATACTGTGAGGGAAAAAAGTATTTGATCCCCGGCTGATTTTGTATGTTTGCCCACTGAAAAAGAAATGATCAGTCTATAATTTTAATGGTAGATTTATTTGAACAGTGAGAGACAGAATAACAACAAAAAAATCCAGAAAAACGCATGTCAAAAATTTTATAAATTGATTAGCATTTTAATGAGGGAAATAAGTATTTGACCCCTCTGCAAAACATGACTTAGTACTTGGTTGCAAAACCTTGACGGCAATCACAGAGGTCAGACGTTTCTTGTAGTTGGCCACCAGGTTTGCACACATCTCAGGAGGGATTTTGTCCCACTCCTCCTTGCAGATCTTCTCCAAGTCATTAAGGTTTCGAGGCTGACGTTTGGCAACTCGAACTTTCAGCTCCCTCCACAGATTTTCTATGGGATTAAGGTCTGGAGACTGTCTAGGCCACTCCAGAACCTTAATGTGTTCCTTCTTGAGCCACTTCTTTGTTGCCTTGGCCATGTGTTTTGGGTCATTGTCATGCTGGAATACCCATCCACGATCCATTTTCAATGCCCTGTCTGAGGGAAGGAGGTTCTCACCCAAGATTTGACGGTAAATGGCCCCGTTTATCGTCCCTTTGATGCGGTGAAGTTGTCCTGTCCCTTTAGCAGAAAAACACTTCCAAAGCATAATGTTTCCACCTTCATGTTTGACAGTGGGGATGGTGTTCTTGGGGTCATAGGCAGCATTCCTCCTCCTCCAAACACAGCGAGTTGAGTTGATGACAAAGAGCTCCATTTTGGTATCATCTGACCACAACACTTTCACCCAGTTATTTGTCCTCTGAATCATTCAGATGTTCATTGGCAAACTTCAGACGGGCATGTATATGTGCTTTCTTGAGCAGGGGGACCTTGCGGGTGCTGCAGGATTTCAGTCCTTCACGGCGTAGTGTGTTATCAATTGTTTTCTTGGTGACTATGGTCCCAGCTGCCTTGAGATCATTGACTAGATCCTCCCGTGTAGTTCTGGGCTGATTCCTCACTGTTCTTATGATCATTGCAACTCCACGAGGTGAGATCTTACATGGAGCCCCAGGCCGAGGGAGATTGACAGTTCTTTTGTGTTTCTTCCATTTGCGATTAATTGCACCAACTGTTGTCACCTTCTCACCAAACTGCTTGGCAATGGTCTTGTAGCCCATTCCAGACTTGTGTAGGTCTACAATCTTGTCCCTGACATCCTTGGAGAGCTCTTTGTTCTTGGCCATAGTGGAGAGTTTGGAGTCTGATTGATTGATTGCTTCTGTGGACAGGTGTCTTTTATACAGGTAACAAGCTGAGATTAGGAGCACTCCCTTTAAGAGTTTGCTCCTAATTTCAGCTCATTACCTGTATAAAAGACACCTGGGAACCAGAAATCTTTCTGATTGAGGGGGGGGGGGTTCAAATACTTATTTCCCTCATTAAAATGCAAATGGTAAATGTGCACTTATATAGTGCTTTTATCCAAAGCGCTTTGCACTGTGTCTCATTCACCCATTCACACACACACCAATGGTAGCATAGCTGCCATGCAAGGCGCTAGATTGCCATCAGGAGCAACTTGGGGTTCAGCGTCTTGCCCAAGGACACTTCGGCATGTGGAGTCACCCGGGCCGGGAATCGAACCGCCAACCCTACAATTAAACTGCGCCACAGCCGCTTTAACCAATTTAATCAATTTCTGGATTTTCTTGTTGTTATTCTGTCTCTCACTGTTCAAATAAACCTACCATTAAAATTATAGACTGATCATTTCTTTGTCAGTGGGCACACGTACAAAATCAGCAGGGGATCATATAGTTCTTTCCCTCACTGTATGCTGGCATTCCCTCTATGGATCCCTCAATGAACTGTAGCTCCCCAGTGCCGGCAGCACTCATGCAGCCCCAGACCATAACACTCCCAACACCATGCTTCACTGTAGGCAAGACACACTTGTCTTTGTATTTCTCACCTGGTTGCCGCCACACACGCTTGACACCATCTGAACCAAATAGGTTTATCTTGGTCTCATCAGACCACAGGACATGGTTCCAGTAATCCATGTCCTTGTCTTCAGCAAACTGTTTGTGGGCTTTCTTGTGCATCATCTTTAGAAGAGAATTCCTACTGGGACAACAGCCATACAGACCAATTTGATGCAGTGTGCGCTGTATGGTCTGAGCACTGACAGGCTGACCCCCCACCCCTTCAACCTTTGCAGCAATGCTGGCAGCACTCATACGTCTATTTCCCAAAGACAACCTCTGGATATGATGCTGAGCACGTGCACTCAACTTCTTTGGTGGACCATGGCGAGGCCTGTTCTGAGTGGAACCTGTCCTGTTAAACCGCTGTATGGTCTTGGCCACCATGCTGCAGCTCAGTGTCTGGGTCTTGGCAATCTTCTTATAGACTAGGCCATCTTTATGTAGAGCAACAATTCTTTTTTTCAGATCCTCAGAGCGTTCTTTGTCATGAGGTGCCATGTTGAACTTCCTGTGACCAGTATGAGGGAGTGTGAGAGCGATGACACCAAATTTAACACACCTGCTCCCCATTTACACCTGAGACCTTGTAACAGTAACAAGTCACATGACACTGGGGAGGGAAAATCTCTAATTGGGCTCACTTTGGACATGTTCACTTAGGGGTGTACTCACTTTTGTTGCTGGCGGTTTAGACATTAAGGCTGTGTTGAGTTATTTTGAAGGGACAGCAAATTTACACTGTTACACAAGCTGTACACTGACTACTTTACATTGTAGCAAAGTGTTATTTCTTCTGTGTTGTCACATGAAAATATATAATCAAATATCTACAAAAATGTTAGGGGTGTACTCACTTTTGTGAGATAATGTATGTTTTGTTTTGTTTGTTTGTTTTTTTGTTTACTAAATCATGCTTACAGATACTTCTCATAATGGTTTATAAATAAAACAAGTGTGCCAGGCAGGATGGACTGGAGATAAAGTGTGCACACTCACATCATCATCACAGCTGATGGAACACTTCCCATCTAGGGTAGCACACTACAACATGAAACATGAATTTTTTTAATGGTGGTTACTTACACAAATATAGACATATAAATAACAGACATGTTGTGGTGATTCCTGAAATTTGTGACTGTCTTATTAGTGCATATTATTTTTATCCACTGATGAATGACTGCTGATTCCAATATACTGTATTCAACATAATAAACAAATGGCCGTGTATCAAAAATTAATTGTTGATGACTTAAACAAAATCTGCCACTTAAGCAGGGAGTGAAATCTTTAAAATGCCTTGGTATTTTTTCACTTTTTTATTAATTATGTTAATAATTATGTTTAAAATATAATAATTGAATTTTTAAAACGGTTTAAATTTCAAATTCCCCTTATTTCATCTATCCATCCATTTTCTATACCACTTATCCTACTGGATCATGGGGAATCTGGAGCCTATCCCAGGGAGTATTGGGCACAAGGCAGAGTACATCCTGGATAGGGTGTCAATCCATCGCAGGGCATAGTCACATACACACTCACACACCCATTCATACACACTATGGACACTTTGGACATGCCAATAAGCCTACCATGCATGTCTTTGTACTGGGGGAGGAAACCGGAGTACCCAGAGGAAACCCCTGCAACACGGGGAGAACATGCAAACTCCACACACATAGGGCTGTGGCGGGAATCGAACACCCAACCCTGGAGGTGTGAGGCCCCATTATTTCAACTATCTGATAATACTCTTCAATGGTCAGCAGGGGACAGCAGGGATATTAAATTAGTTGCATATTTAAGTGATTTTAAATGTATCCTGTATCCTCTGTGGAGTAATTATTTTCTTACCATTGATAAACTGAATTTATGTAAACTGAATTTTAATGAAACTGTGTGTGTGTGTGTGTGTGTGTGTGTGTGTGTGTGTGTGTGCGTGCGTGCGTGTGTGTGTGTGTGTGTGTGTGTGTGTGTGTGTGTGTGTTTTGTGGATGTTTACCTGTCTGCTGGCAGTCCAAAATTTTCTTTGAAAGAACTCCAATTTCATCTGTATCCCCACAGCTGGAGCACACATTCAAAACATGTCATGTTCAAGAATAGTCAAAGTGACATTTACTTAACACAAACATGAAGGTTACTGTATATAATTTTGCAACCACCACCATAATCATTAATAATGACAAATCAAGAAGTCATTAATCTTCAAGACGTTTATGAATACAACGCCTTAACTGAATAATATTTAGTAAGGCAGTATGACCTGACCCATCAAATATAAAAAACGTTTTCCAGTCTTCTACATCCTGTTCATTCAGGGAATATGAAATGCATTCCTTCTCACGTCCAGCTCTTATATTCTCAGATTCAGTTCACTCATACAATCATGTATATAAAAACCACAACATGATGGTGTAAGGCCAAGTTAAATATGTCATGCAAAAGACTTATGAGTTACTGAATTACTGATTATGGTTTTGAACTTGTTGACAAAGGCATTTCTCCTGTCCATGTAGAGTAGAAATATTTTCTACTCTGTGAGAAATAGAGCTAAGAGAGAGAGGTCTGGTTGTCAAAGGACACCCCAGAAGCATTCAGCAATACCTGTTAGGTATCAAATATCAATAAGATATGACAGGAAAAGATGGAGGAGGGGTTTGCTTGGAAAGTGTGATCAAGGGATTGTGCAGATTTTCCAACAGTACAATATATATCAAAACGACATATAAAATAAAACCAGCTTTCCAAATGGTCTTGCAAATTCTTTAGTCCATCAGCCTAAATGTATGGACAAAAAAATCCCCAGACATTTAGGGGATTAGGTGGATCAGAGGATTATGAGGGTTAATAAAATGTAGTGATTTGCCCAAAACAATTTTAAATGAGTGTCTACTTATATGTTTATGTGAGTTAAAGAAGAAAATACTACATAGTACAATGATGGTAATGATATGTTACTCTGAACACCCCTCCCCACATTCCCTTGTTAGCACTTTCATTGTTCCTGTGTTAATACCTTTAAGTATTCTCTACCAGGTACAGATAGAAAAAGCCCCTCAACATTTGCGCATTCCTTTGTCTCCCGGAATACCATGTGCATGCATTTACATACCTTCCTGAATAACATTTGCCCATATTCCTATGACTTCCTGAAAATAATATATGGAGTTGTTCCTGTCCTACATTGATATGCTCCCAGTTTTATGCAAATATGCCCTTCCACCTAGCCAATCAACAGTTCAACCATTGTCTCTGTTGTGTGTCAAGCATGATATATACTCTACCTTTCTTGGAATTGTAGGACATCAGTGCACAATCATCAGACTTTAGCCAATTACAGCTCATGGCTGATTGCTGAGATCTTACTGCCCTGTGAACAATGGATGATCTCTCACAGATTAGCAAACCTTTCCTAAAATTCATGGATCTAGGCCAGTGGCCAAGACGTGATGGCTGGCCTACAAGATGAAAGCCCTGGCCCTCAGCTGATAACTTTGGGGTTAAGGGGGGTAAAGCACCCAAACAGGCCCCATGGACAATCAAAAAGATTTGTCACACCTTTGTCACACCAATTGAATCAGGACACCTTATATATTCTATATTGCCTATTTTCTTCTATTTTCTTCTATGTGTTACCCTGTAATTATCATTCTTTGGTAACTGGTATCGAAAATATTACATAAATTGTATGTGTAGAATTACACAAAAGGAAATTTATACCTGATAGTAGCAGTCTATTTGTGTGAGTACTTTCCCTTTTAATTGTAATGATGTCATTGATTTGGTTAATTTCCGGTTTTGGCTCCTCCTCTTCCCTTTCCCATTATGGTTGGATGGGAGAGGTAGGTTTAATTTTGAGTTCTCAGTAATCTTGTTTTATCTTTATTTAAATCATCATTTATATACTTATGTATTCATTTTAATTTGTGTGTATAATGTTATTTTATTTACCTGTGTAATTATTTTTGTTGTTTTACCCCACTTTTTGTATTTTGTTTCAACATGTGACCATCGCACATCATGTTTATTTTATAGAGCAATGTTTAAGGGCGATTCACTTACAGAGACTGCTTGTTTGTGTTGTCAAGTATGGTTTTTGTTTTATATTATTTTAATTTGTTACTTGGGTGAATACTTCCCATTTAACATTATGGTTGAATGGGAGAGAGTACCGTTTAAGGGCTATTCAATCAGGGAGACTGCTTGTTTGTGTTGTCAGAATAAAAGAGTCGACCCAGTTGCCATCCACCTATTTTATTTGAATAAAATAAAAAATTTATTTGATTTAAGCAATATGCAGGTTATAATTCGTCAATGCTTGTCTGAATTGTTGTCAAGGTTGTTTCAGAGCAACACCTGCAAGTGACCACTAGGTGTCACAGTGGAGAAGGGTGTCAGATTGTTTCAAATCCTCTAACAATATGGCACATTTGCTTCAACTGTTTCAGTGTTCCATGAAGACTCACTCTGCACACCACTACTAAAAGCCAGAGCTCAAAATGGCTCCTGGGCTTAGACCTATTGAATGACACCTCATTTGAACCAATAGGAGCTTCCATGTCCTGTCTACAGGCTTCAAAATCCGATGAGAGTCTGTGCTTTAGCAAGCTCCTTCCCCGTTCCTATGTGAATAGAGCGAGCTATGTAATGGCAGCTGTGAAGCTGACTGGACTATCATGTACCAAATGAACTGCTGAAATGAATGATATCTTGCTTCACGGGTGTGTTTCAACACTTCAACTTAAAAGTCCCTGCGTAAAGCTCTGTAAACAATGGCACAGGAGCCCGTAAAAGTGCACAAAAGTTTCAATTATGAATATACATATGAAAACATAAATTATATATATAAATATACATTTTGTGTATTGCTGGATTTGTGATATGATAATTATAAGGAAAATTAAGAGTAGCAGCCTTTTTATCCTAGTTATGTATACATGGTTACCAAGGGTCCTTTGGAGTCTCCAAAAGGTTTTGGTAGAAAAATGCATGGAGATACCCTTAGAAAAACATATATAAAATAATTTTATTTGGTATTGTTATCAAATTTGGACTTGGACTAGGAAAAGCTTCAAGCTATGGTCCAATTGTGTGTTCCAGCTAATAGCTTGTGCTGTTAGGCATCTACGCGCCTCTATAAGCAAAATATATATATTATATATATATATATATATATATATATATATATATATATATATATATATATATATATATATATATATATATATATATATATATATATATATTGCTTATGGAGGCCTGTAGATGCTTATAGAGGCCATAGACTCTTTTTTTTTTTAACCCTTCTGTGTCAGTGTGTTCAACTCTCTATTACTCAGTACCAGTAGCATTTACAGTGATTCTGAGGACAAAACTTCAGTGTCCCCTTTGAAAAGAGACCATGTGTTGTTACAGAAAGAGCATATTCACAGTGTGATTTACACATCCTGACTATCATGGACAGTTGTGTATTTATGTCATTTTGTGCAGATACAGGATGTAATATTATGTTTATTTTGTGTGTGAATCTGATTAATCGCTTAGCGGGTGCGTTTGGGTGAGTTAATTAACCTGCTAGTAAAGTGCTTTAGTTTACTGGTTTTTATTCACTCAGCTCAAGCCAGTCATTCCTGCTGATATTTAGTTTCCATCCCACGTCTCTAACTCCACCACTTTTCAAAACAAAGTGGCGCGCATGTATTGCCTATGCAAATAAATTACTGACCACTTTTTAATATAATTAAGCCTTTATTAAATATAATTTGCAAAGAGTATAGAGTAATTAGTATCATAATTATTTGAATCCAATGATTTTAGTGGTAGTTGTCATTTGTTTTGGAAAAATTGGATAAGTCAATCCTTCCATTCACGGTGTTTGACGTGGAAATGCTGACCAACCGGTTTTGCCGGTTTCACTCACCAAAAATTGGTGGCGTTATTTCCCACAATTGAAAAAATTTAAGTTGAGTTTAGGCTGCATCTCAATTGTATGTATTTTATGTACATATACCTTATGTATTTATTGTTACATAATCAATTAGAAGTTACAATTTTCATCAGTAGCCACATTTCCATCCAATGTTTTTTTGCAATAAAAAATTTAGCACATTGAAATATTTACTGATATGGCTGATGGAAATACAAATTATCTATAAAATTTCAAGTGTCGACATAATCTTTTTATAGTTTAACTTTAGCACATAAACTCTATACCGATACTTTAAATGCTGCGGAAAAATAGTTTGGAATCCGTTTTTGTTGATGAAAATGACAGTCGCACAGAAAACTCTGCTTGCGAATGTAACCGTGGTTCTGTGAATTCCGGATGACCACCAGAGACAGTGCAACAGTAGTGGATGATTGCACTGCCAGCCAAATAGGTCGAGAAAATCACCACTGAAATCACGTGGTGATGTGAGCTGAGCGGAGGTGATATAAGCCACTGCAGCTCAGCACTCGACCTCAGAGTGTCTTCTCACACACTCTGAGTGACCGGGAACTATAACGGTCATCCAGAATTCACAGAACCACGGTTACATTTGCAAGAAGCATTCCGTTTCATTCCTCCTGATTGCCACAGACGGTGCAACAGTAGTGGATGACTCATACCAGAAAAGTCACAAGGAGTAATGTTCTGTTCCCCGAGTTATAAAAATATAGAGAAAATCTTGGAAAGTCTGTCTTCGTAACCTAATTAACATAAAATTAAATCACACTGAATGCACATCCAGCACTAGCATCACCTACCACTACCCTTGTTTACGTTTCACATTTCTCATTTATCGCTGTTTTGTTTAAAAAACAAATATGTCTGCTGTTTCTCCGGTTTTGAGTGCAGATGAGGACTCGCTTGAGCTTCACATGGTGCGGTTGGAACTGGAGGATGTGGAGAAGCAGATCCGCAGCCTACTCGACAAGCAGGCCTATCTGCTGGAGCAAAGGACTACGCTGGAAACATCTTGTGCCTCTGCCTACAGATCCAAGGTCAGCACACAGCGTGGTATTTCCACTCCCAGGCCCTCTATGCCATGTGGGGCATGCAGGAACTCGTGCACCTAGGACTTTCCCAGCCATGGTCTTTGTCACGCCGGTGTCAACACACCATGGGCCTTGGGTGAACCAGCGGAGGAAGGTGCGGGCTGGACCCCAGGCGAGGACCTCTCCACCTCTGGTATTCGAGATTCCAAACAGGAACTGCTTCGCCCTTTCCGTCAGACCAGACCTAACACTGTGATTGTCGGGGACTCCATTGTGCGGAACGTCCGTGTAGCTTCATCTAAACATAAGGTGCACACACACTGTTTTTCTGGTGCTTGTGTCCTTGATGTTGCTGCGCAGGTATCCGGGATCCTGAAGAAGAACGAGCGCATTCGAGCGGTTGTGCTGCACGCGGGGATGAACAACATCAGGCTGTGGCAGATGGAGGTTCTGAAGAGGGACTTCTCCAGACTGATCAAGATGGTATGAGGCAGATCACCCACCGCGAAGATCATCATCTCTGAACCTCTTCCCACATACAGATGTGGAGCCGAAAAGTAGACTTCTAGCTTTAAATGATTGGTTAGTTTCTTGGTGTAATGAGCAGAATCTGGTGTTTGTCAATAACTGGAATCTGTTCTGGGAGCGTCCAAGGCTGTTAAGTCCTGATGGCCTGCACCCCAGCAGCCTCGGAGTGGATCTCCAAGGCGCTACATTCCAAGTGACTGCCTAACATAAGTACATCTACCGACAATAACAACGTTCATTATAATCAATGTTCAATTAATAGTCCAGCACCTATAATACATACTATAGAGACTGTGTCTGTTCCCCGAGTTATAAAAATATAGAGAAAATCTCGGAAAGTCTGTCTTCGTAACCTAATTAACATAATATTAAATCACACCGAATGCACATCCAGCACCTTTAATCTAAGCTAGGACTATTAAACATTAGATCTCTTGCATCTAAGTCTCTTATTGTTAACAAAACCATTATTGATCAGGAATGTAATTTAATGTGTTTAATGGAAACTTGTATTAAACCAAACGAGTACATAGCATTAAATGACGTACATCAGCCTCGTTCAAGTGCTAGAGGAGGAGGTGTTGGTCTCATCCATAGTAAAACACAAAACACAAAAAACCTAGTTATAAATTTAATTCTTTTGAAATTCTTTATACCAGTATAAGTTATGTAGTCACAAAAAATAAGTCAATTCCTCTAATTATTATTTACAGACCCCCAGGGCCATATGCTGAATTTCTTAGTGAATTTGCATACTTTGTCTCAAACCTGGCTGTGTCTGTAGATAAAGCATTAATCGTCTGAGATTATAATATTAATTTTGATAACCTGGAAGACCCTCTAAGAATAGCAGTTGTGTCCATCTTAGATTCAGTAGGGATTAATCAGAACGTAATTGGTGAGGATGAGGATATGGTACTCTTCTGAGTCTGGTTCCTCTCAAGGTTTCTTCCTCTTAAAACATCTTAGGGAGTTTTTCCTTGCCACCATCACCACTTAGTGGCTTGCTCAGTTGGGATAAATTTGCACCTTTAATATCTGAATACTGTGTTGATATATCTGTAAAGCTGCTTTGAGACAATGTCTTTTGTAAAAAGCACTATACAAATAAAATTTAATTGAATTGACCCAGGCATGGGTTCTTGGGGTTGCTTGTATACTAAGGCAATATGACAGCCTCTGAGGGGCACTCTTCTTAACATCACCATAACAGACAAATAATTTTTCCGACCGTCTTAACTGTGCTGTAGCCTCTACATAGCACCTCAAGGCATGTACGGGGCACAGGAGCAGAGAATTTCTGTTTGCTGGAAGAACACAGATCGATTGACCAATTAATGAACTGGTGGAGGAGCACTTTAGGAAGGAAAGCTGGAATGGGCAAGAAGACAACTCTGGTACTCTCCAGTTTCCATCTCATGCATGTCTGACTCACAGACAGAGCCTGAAGCTCACCCTTTTTGAAGATGCCACAGCCAGAAGAAAAGCTGCCTTCAATGACTTCCATCTAAGACCTGCCCCCTCCAATGATTCAAAGGGGGATTGGCAAATTGAGTCCAAAAGCAGGGGTAAACTCCACATTGGAGAATAGGGAGAACAAGCCAGATTGAGGTGCCTCGCACTCTTTAAGAAACTGCAAACCAGGTTATGGGAGCCCAATGACAAGCCATTCACAGGCAAATGGTGCAGAGAGATAGCCGCCACATAAACCTTTAAGGTGGAGGATGCTCTATCACTATTCAAAAGACCTTGTAGGAAGCCCAAAACTACAAAAACAGCACATTGTACAGGGTCAAACCTACAAGTCTTGCACCACATACAAAAAGACTTCCATTAATAGGCACAAAGTGCTCACATGGAAGCAGCCATCGCATTGAGAACAGTGTGAATGACAGAAGGCTCACAGTCTACTAAGAGGGAGTCATGCTCAGAGGCCAGATCCATAACTGTAGGCGGGCTGGGTACAGATGTCAAATATGGCCATCCAGCTGAGACAATAGGATTTCTCCTGGGGGGAAGCTGCCTTGGTCTGTCCCTCAGCAAGGTTAGGAGCAAGGTAAACCATGGTCTTGAAAGCCACCATGGTGCAATCAGAAGCAAACTGTGCCTGCAATTCTGTGAAGTGTCTCCTACAGCAGAGGAATTGAACGAAAGGCATACAGGACACAATCCAGCCAATCATGTGACAGCGTATCCTGCCTCAGTGGACTAGAAGTTTCCATCTGGGCCAACAACAAATGGGAACCTAATTCCAAAAAAGTTGGGACGCTGTGTAAAATGTAAGTAAATGTACATAAAAACAGAATGCAATGATTTGCAAATCTCATAAACCCATATGTTATTCACAATAGAACATGAAAAACATATCAAATGTTTAAACTGAGTAAATGTGTCACAACTTCCCCTTTAAGCAACGTGCTGAAGAGCATGTGAATGTATGCTGCCATGCAAGGTGCGTAAGCACCTGCTTTTTCAGCCAAGTTCTGTTCACACCCAAGTTTTTGCTGACACAACCTACAAAGTTAAGCCTGCAGGTGCTACTGAGAACATCGCTCTGCTTTCCTGCTCAGCTGAGGTCATCGCTCTGCCGCCCTGCTCAGCTGAGGTCATCGCTCTGCTTTCCTGCAACACCGAGGATGACGCTCTGCTTCCCTGCAACGCCGAGGACGACGCTCTGCTTCCCTGCTCTGACAAGGACATTGCTCTGCTTCCCTGCTCTGACAAGGATGTCACTCCACTTTCCTGTTCAGCTGTGAATGTTGCTCTGCTTTTTTGATGTGCCAAGAATGCCGTGCGGTCTCCTGGCTCTGCTTGGGACATTCTGCCCAGGGGGCCAGGGCCGCCAATCGAGATGGATGTTTCATGGCACTCTGGGAGGAGTGCCCTTGGGGGGGGGGGGGGGGGGGCTTCCACTTTAAGCAGTGTGCTGAAGAGCATGTGAATGCACGCTGCCATGTTTCACGCCATTTTTCGTTGTTGACATTCGTGACATTTGAACACGTGCATTTGTTATGTTTTGTTATGTCTCCTCCCTGTTCTGTCATTGGCTATTGTGTCCCATGTGTCTGAATTGCCCTCAGCCATCAACCATTACGAGGCGGATTATGTGTGTATATATACCGCGCGCCTCCCAGCACACAGGGCAGAATAGATAGAATAGATTATAGTCATAGTCATAGTCCGTTTACGCTGGCTTCTCCACTCCCGGAATCTCGCCATTGTTTATGTTTCATGTTTTGTGTCTTGACCCTGTTTTCCGTGACCACGACCTTGATTTCTGCCTAGCCCTGTGAATGCCTGTTTGCCGATCGCCTGACCTCATGCATGTTTGTGGATTACGTTGTTTGGATCACATTTTGGATTTACCCGTCTGTTCTTCTCTTAAATAAAACCTGTTCAAACTGTGTTTGCATCCATCATATCTCTGTTACGTCACGAAACATGACAAAATGTAGCATTTTAAGAAAAAAAAAGGAATTTTGAATTTGATGGCCACAACACATCTAAGAAATAGGGCAACAAAAGGTTGGAAAAGTAAGTGATACTGAAAAGAAACAGCTGTAGGTTAATTGGCAACAGATCAGTAACATGATTGTGTATAAAAAGAGAATCTTAGAGAGGCAGAGGTAAAGGCTTTATTAGAAAGGCAGAGGCTGGAAGTGCATTTCAGAAGTAAAGATGGGCAGAGGTTCAACTATCTGAGAAAAACTGTGTCTACAATTTATGGTACAATTTCAGAATAATGTTCCTCAACATAAAATTGTGAAGACTATGAAAATCTCAATATCTACAGTACATAATATCATCAAAATATTACAAAAATATGGAGAAATCTCTGTGCACAGGGGACAAATGTGAAAACTCAGATGTTCCCTTTCAAAGGGAACTCCACGTTGTGTTTAGCATAACACTGTGGGAACGAGAATACCCACTCCGTCATACTGAGGGTATGGCCTGTTCAAAAAGACCCAAGCCCGAGGGTCATTGCAAGACATTCGAGCCCGGGGCTGAATGAATATCCATAGAGATTGCTTCCACTATCCAATTCGAGATGTGCTGCTTTGACACAGCATCACCTTTACTGTCGCTGCCAAAGCAGACCGGCAGCTGCTCCGACTTACGCCACTGGCCGGAGCGGTGGGAGAAAGTATAGAAAGCCTTTACTGGACACAGCAGGTGCATCATCTCTTGTTCCGATTTGAGGAACAGAGGAGGGCAGAAAGCCTGCAACACCACAGGGTGGGCAGCCGATGTAGGCACCTTAGGAATATAATCCGGCCTAGGATACAGGAAGGCCTTGGCTAATTCAGGGGTAAAGTCAAGGCAGGAAGGGGGAACAGAGAGAGCTTGTAGATCTCCCACTTGCTTGAGAGATGTCAGGGCAAGCAGAAGAGCTACATTTAGAGTCAGAAGCTTCTCAGAGGCTTACTCGAAGAGCTCAAATGAGGCCCCTGACAGACCTTTCAAGACCACAGAAAGATCCCAGGAAGGTATGCGTGGCCTGCAGATAGGCCTGAGCCACCTGACACCATGCATGAACCTCGAAGATAGAGGATGTTGCCCCAAAGAGGCTCCATCAACAGGGGCTTGGCAGTCCAAAATGGTGGCCACGTAAACCCTGACTGTAGAAGGAGCCAACCCCGCTGAGAAATGTCCTTGTAAGAACTCCAGGGCAGCTGTGGCACAGTTGGTAGAATGGGTTGTCCACTAATCGTAGGGTTGGCGATTCGATTCCTCGGGCAAGACACTGAACCCCAAGTTGCTCCCGATGGCAAGCTAGTGCCTTGCATGGCAGCTCTGCTACCATTGGTCTGCTACCATACGAGTGTGTGTGTGAATGGGTGAATGAGACACAGTGTAAAGCGCTTTGGATAAAAGCGCTATATAAGTGCACATTTAACTCCAGGACTGTAGCTATTGTGCAGTTCACTGGGTCTAGCTGACGTTCCTCACATCACAAGACAAAAAGCCACCACTTGTGTGCATACAATTTCCGTGTGGATGTTACTCTAGCATTTACTATGGTCTCTACAAACAGTTGTGAGACCAGAATATTTAAGTTGGCGCCCAGACCCACAGTTTCCATAGTTCTGGTCGAGGGTGATAAATCAGCCGTCTGACTTGAGACAGTAGGTCCGTGCAGATGGGAATCTCCCAAGGAGTACTGTCAAGCAGGGATATTATCTCTGATAACCATATTCAAGATGACCAATAAGGTGCTACTAGCAGCAGTGAGGGCAAACCACAGCGGGCAGTGTGTTGTCTCCTTGGAGGCAAACACATCCACTTACACTGTCCGAACTTCCGCCATATGGACTCCACCACTTGTGGATGGATCCACCAATCCCTGGGCCTCAGCCCCTGCCTCAACAGGCTGTCTTCCCTCACAATCCAGTTGCCCAGAATGTACATTGCATTCACTGCCAAAACTTTCCTTCTGCCAGAGAAGAATTAGTTGCGCCTGTCTGAACAGGGGCAACTATATAATATATAGTTGCCCCGATATAATCCTGTGTTGTCTGTAAACACATGGTGACCTCTCAATTTACGTTGGCTGCTACTGCCATAAGCTCCAATACTCTCCCATAGAGATTGGAGGGGATGCCAAGATCCAGCTTTATCTTGCTCAAATGTTGATAGGATTGACCCTACGCATGTTAGAGTTAGGGTTATATAACCCATAGAAAAGTTGTCCATTGTACTGGAGAAAACATACTTTTCTGAGGTTCAACCTGAGCCCCAAGCTCTTCATGTAGGCGAGACCAACAACTCGATGTTGCACCACCAGTTCCCTGGATCATGCTAGAATTAACCTAAATTAGAATTAATGTAATTAAGTTTCAGCATCAGCATCTTGAACCTGTATGTCCGAAGAGTATGGTTCCGAGGACGCAGATCTAAAATTAGCTGCATACTCCCATCTTTTTTGCGGACAAGGAACTAATGGCTGTAAAAACCTGCCCCCCTCAGGGAACTGAGTACATGTTCTTTGGCCACTTTGCCCAAGAGAGAACTTACTTCCTGCACTAACGTCAAGCTCTGGTCTGTGCTGACTACTGGGTTGAGCACAGCTCTGAACTAGGGGGGTTGAGCGCTAAACTGGAGCCGGTAACCATTTTCTACGGTAGACAGAACCTATAGAGACACATTTGGCAATAGTTTCCATGCTGCGAGATGGTCTTTTAGTGAGGTTAACTATTCCACATTCTATAGGAGGGAAAGCATCAGATTTTCGTTGCCCTGTGACAGCTCACTGACCAGAGAAGACTGAAAACTTGGGACAGCCTTGGCTAGGGGAGACCCTATAGTAGGACTGGGGGCTAACTGCCCTAACAACCTCATGTCCCCTGATACGTCCCTCCATGGCCTCTCAGGATCTTCTTTGTCTGCTTGGCCTTTATGACCATTCATTGATTACTGTTTTACCTCTGTTACTCTGTTTGCTGATCGCTCGACCCAGGATTGTTTATCACACTGCTTTTGCCTTATGTTTTGGAGGTTCTAATAAACTTCCATTTTACCTGCATTTGCATCCAGCTCCGAGTCTGTGTTCTAACAGTCAGCACATGCACATTCCTGAACTCTCATTGATGCATGCCCCAAGGGCATGGCCACATGGCAGTACAAGGTGACAGATGCCACCCTTGAAAGTACTCTTGGTGCCCCACTTACCATCCACACTCTAATTTCAAATTACAATTACTATTACTGTAATGCCTGTTATTACTATGCAACTCTAATGCACACTTTAAAATAGAATAGAAAAGAATAGAGTAGATTAGATAGAGTAGGCATGATGAAAACAGTTATGGAAACAATGATTTACTTTTACTACTTTTAAATATTGCCAAGAAGAGAATTTAAAAAAAAGAACAAAGAAGTGCATGAGAGGGAAAGACAGCAGTGATTGGTAATAGGTTGTTGAGAAGAATGGTGATTAGTGATTGGTTATTGAGAACAATGGTATCATTAGTTTGTCATTGGGAGCATTGGAGATCAGTGATTAGTCAATGAGAACCATTGTGATTTTTTGGTCAATTTTGGTCATTGATTGGCTGTTGGGAAGCAATGGTGATCGGTAATTAGTCATTGAGGACAATGTTGATTAGTGATTAGTTGTTGGGAACAGTGATAATCAGCAATTGATCATTGGGGCAGTGGCGATCAGTAATTGGTCATTGGGAACAGTGGTAATCAGTAATTGGTCATTTAGAATAATGGTTATCAGTGATTGGTCATAGGAAACATATGCTTGCACAAGCACAACACTGGTGTTGAATTGACTAAACCTGCCCTTTCCACTCATATAACCAGCAGCTGTGATGTGAGCTGGAGAGCCATATCAAGTCAAAAACAGTTGCTAACATCTGCTCAAAAAGTCTCTAGGCTCTTAAAAAAAAAGTCAAAGTCAAGTGAAGTGCTGTGAATACTTTCCGGATACACTGTATATAGTAGGTAAGTATGCAGTTTCGTTCGCAGTGAAGCTCTCTTGTTTGCCATGAAATGGTTGACCACTGCTGTGTGTGTCCTGTTGCAAAATCTGTCTAAAACTCCCACACAATGTTAATAGTATGATTAAGTTGTGTACATGTCTATAATGCACTTCGATAATGAGACTAATATTGTGACTAATGTGGAATACTCCACGTCTTAATTCAATTGGTGTTTACTTCGAGTATGACTTGAACCTGATTAAGTTAATCAGAAATAGCTGTGTACATGGTAGTTTCTTAATCAGAGTATTGTTTTAATCGGAATATTGTTGTCCATGTAACCATATTGAGTGGTGTGTGAATGAGAACTGGTGCGTGTCATTAAAAGTCCAGTGAATGTGGGAGATTGTGTGTGTGTATGCCGCTGTGCATGCTAGGAAACTGAATCTGAGTTGCAGTTTAACCTAACTTATATTAATGGCATGAAAATGGTTTTGCGATCTTGGTATACTATGAGTGAAAATAAGTGCTTTTCTCAGGGGCATTTTTTGTATCAAGTATGCATTTCAACCTCCAGGATATATACTCTGCATCATCGACAATTTGTTGCATGCAGTACATCATGGATTTCTAAACCAGACCTATGTGACATATTTCATGTGTCAGATTATGAGTGAGCTGAGAGGTGAGGAAGTAGCAAATAGAAGGTATGCAGGGACAGCATATGGGCTAATTCAAAAAGCACCATCATTATAATAAGCATTGCTGCTCAACAAATAGCAAGACAATAGACATTAGCTAAATACCAAACCAAGAACAGTCCAACGATACCATTACTAAGATGGAACAGAAAGTAGATAAAAACAAAAGGAATAACTAAAAAAAAAAAGCCAAGACATAAATTAAATAATGGTGTGTCTCGTATATTCAGAAGTGTGAAGTATAAATAGGTGTTATGTATTTACAGAATTTACAGACAATACATGGTGTAACTCTGTTGAATCTTTTACTGGAAAGAATTTCTTGTTCGTTACATGAAATGCAGTTACATAAGTGAACTTCTAGCACCCTCTAGGGCATGTATGACATGAGTAAAACACTCATCACAAGAGGAGTCTTAATGAGTCTTTATCAACAGACGTGGGGTTGATGAGTAGGAGGTGAATGGCGGTAAAATAGGAAAGATCCAATCGGCCTTGGAAGAATTTTTATGGAGTCTTCCAAGGAAATGGCACAAAGGGAGGGTTGTGAAAAGGGAAGACGGAGGAACTGTCAGCGGGCATCTATGACTGACACGTAACACTAGTGAATCTAAAGTAGCCTGGTCCTACACACACGCTGTATTTTTGCCAGATTAGGTGGATCAGGTGTCTTAGAGCAGTGATACTCCAAGACAGTCACTACTTTATGGCATCTTGTTCAGGTCACTCTGCACATAGACACTATTCCTGTCTCCTGTCGACATTCTTGGCTCAGCAGAGTCATAATTCGTAGAGGTGAAGCAAAATCTGCACACACAATTTCCAACCAAGATTCAAGCCTAGGGCCTGTCCATTCATCCATCAACGCAGCTCCTCCATTTCTGAAGAACACCAAGCTACACTAAACAGCCTTACAAAAGAGCAATTACCCCTGGAGAAACTGATGCTGTTCCAGCAATGACCACACAGAAGAAGAAGGTCTTCCAGCACATATGGAATCAGTCCAGAGTTGTCGTGTCCTGACATTTGCGTCTAGCTCCAATGCAGAGAGAAAGGTTGCACATGTTGCAAACACTGACAAGCTGCATCACAAATGAGTTTTAAAATCCACATCTTCAACCGACAAGCATTATTAATACAATATGGTGATTGAATAAATAAATATATATATATATATACTCAGCAAAAAAAGAAACATCCTTTCACAATCAACTGCTTTTATTTCAGGCAAATTTCTTGACGTGTAAATATTTGTATTAAAATAAAAACATTCAACAGCTGAGACATAAACTGAAGAAGTTTCGCAGACATTGGCTGAACATAAATGCAATAATGAGTCCCTGAAGGGGGTGGGGTGGGGTTGGTTAAATATCAAAAGTAGCAGTCAGTATCTGGTGTGGCCACCAGTTGCTATAAGTACTACAGTGCATCTCATCCTGGACTGCACCACATTTGTCAGTTCTTGTTTGGAGATGTTATCCCAATCTTCCACCAAGGCAGGTTCTCAATCACGTCAGGGGGGACACATGGTAGTATGTAGTTTGCCACTGCAAGGATGATCACCTGTCCTTCCAGTCTCCCTGTAGCACTGTCTCCTGCATTACAGACATTGCAGTTTATTGGTCTGGCCCCATCTGCAGTTCTCATGCCTCCATGCAGAAGGTTTATGGCATGTTCATCCAGGTGAGCAGGCACACTAGGTATCTTTCTTCTGGTCTTTTCAGAGTCAATATAAATGTCTCTTTAGTGTCCTAAGTAATTGTACCTGTGACCTTAACTGTCTACTGCCTATAAACCTGTAAACTGTTAGTGTCGTAAGGACTATTCTACAGGTGCATGTGCAATAATTGCTTATGCTTCATTGAGCAAGCATGAAAAACATTGTTTAAACCCATTACAATAATGATCTGTAAAGCTTATTTGGATTTCACAAAATTATCGTTAAAATACAGTCTACTGATAAAGGGACGTTTATTTTTTGCTGGGAATAAATTATATACAGTATCTCCCAAAAGTGATTACAACCCTCACATTTTTGTAAATATTTGATTATATCTTTTCATGTGTGTCAGGGGTCGGAGGTTGAGGCAGAAACAATCGCAGATTTAAACATTTAATAATGAACAAACAAACGATGAAATAAAGACAACTTGGCAAAAACTCTATAGTGTGAGACAAAGACACTGACATAAACAACGTGGGTCTAAGACAACGAAAGACCAGGAGAAAGTGCAGACAAGGACTATAAATACACGAGTGCTCATTAACAAAAACGTGAATCATGTGCATGAGGTGGCGCATGTGGTCATGTGGTGTAGTGCAGTGGCTGATGGGAAATGGAGTCCAGATTTCC
Source organism: Ameiurus melas (assembly GCA_012411365.1). Classification (NCBI taxonomy): domain Eukaryota; kingdom Metazoa; phylum Chordata; class Actinopteri; order Siluriformes; family Ictaluridae; genus Ameiurus; species Ameiurus melas. The sequence continues at coordinate 10,688,582 of CM022780.1, read as the reverse complement.
CAGATACGTGACAATGTGATGACACTGAAGAAACGACACTTTGCTACAATGTAAAGTAGTAAGTGTTGCTGTCCCCTCAAAATAACTCAGCACACAGCCATTAATGTCTAAACTGCTGGCAACAAAAGTAAGTACACCCCTAAGTGAAAATGTCCAAATTGGGCCCAAAGTGTCAATATTTTGTGTGGCCACCATTATTTTCCAGCGCTGCCTTAACCCTCTTGTGCATGGAGTTCACCAGAGCTTCACAGGTTGCCACTGGAGTCCTCTTCCACTCCTCCATGATGACATCACGGAGCTGGTGGATGTTAGAGACCTTGTGCTCCTCCACCTTCTGTTTGAGGATGCCCCACAGGTGTTCAATAGGGTTCAGGTCTGGAGACTAGCTTGGCCAGTCAATCACCTTCACCCTCAGCTTCTTTTGCAAGACAGTGGTCATCTTGGAGGTGTGTTCGGGGTCATTATCATGCTTCTCCGATCATGCTCTGCTTCAATATGTCACAGTGCATGTTGGCATTCATGGTTCCCTCAATGAACTGTAGCTCCCCAGTGCCGGCAGCACTCATGCAGCCCCAGACCATGACACTCCCTCCACCATGCTTGATTGTAGGCAAGACACACTTGTCTTTGTACTTCTCACCTGGTTGCCGCCACACACGCTTGACACCATCTGAACCAAATACGTTTATCTTGGTCTCATCAGACCACAGCACATGGTTCTAGTAAGCCATGTCCATAGTCTGCTTGTCTTCAGCAAACTGTTTGCTGGCTTTCTTGTGCATCTTTAGGCGAGGCTTCCTTCTGGGATGACAGCCATGAAGACGAATTTGATGCAGTGTGCGGCATATGGTCTGAGCACTGACGGGTTGACTCCCCACCCCTTCAACCTCTGCAGCAATGCTGGCAGCACTCTTCCATCTATTTCACAAACACAACCTCTGGATATGATGCTGAGCATGTGCACTCAACTTCTTTGATCGACCATGGCAAGGCCTGTTCTGAGTGGAACCTGTCCTGTTAAACCGCTGTATGGTCTTGGCCACCGTGCTGCAGCTCAGTGTCAGGGTCTTGGCAATCTTCTTATAGCCTTGGCAATCTTTAAGTAGAGCAACAATTCTTTTTTTTTTAGATCCTCAGAGAGTTCATTTCCATGAGGTGCCATGTTGAACTTTCAGTGACCAGTATGAGCGAGTGTGAGAGTGATGACACCAAATTTAACATACCTGCTCCCCATTCACACCTTAGACCTCGTAACACTAACACGTCACATAACACCAGGGAAGGAAAATGGCTAATTGGGCCCAATGTGGACATTTTCACTTAGGGGTATACTCACTTTTGTTGCCAGCGGATTAGACATTAATATACTATACTTTATATATTATTCAACCTCCTATTATGAATCAGGTTTGCTGTAAAAATTTACAGACTTTCGGCTGTTTGCAATGAACAAATCAAACAGAAGCAATTGAAATAGTCCAACACAACGAATGCTTCAAGTGGTTTCCCCAAATACAAGTGAAAATGCAACTTATAATGACTTGAAAAGAATAGAATCTGAAGAGAATCCCTCACAACATCAACATATACAAAAGAGGTATTGTCTCAATATCTGATGCAACTAATCAAGGGCTTTATTAATTGCACCAGGAGTGCTTAAGATGGAACACATAAAATACCTGAACTGGCTAGGAGTTTGTTTAGTGTACACTACCTGGATAGGGCAGAAATACGAAGCTATCAATGGCTGCAACAAGATTTCTGAGAAGGCAGGCTGTGAAACATGCCTCAAAAGGATGTCTGCCCCCGTGTTCCGGCTGCACAGAATGTACATTGCACTCACTGACAAAAACTTTCCCTCTGCCCAGAGAAGGATTAGTTGCGCCTGCCTGAATGGGGGCGTGACAGTAACCTTTGCTGGTGGTTGATAGTGACCACCGCTGTGTTGTCTGACACAACTAACACATGGTGACCTCTCAACTGAGAAAGAAAGAATTTCAGTGCTAGGAATACAGCCCGCATCTCTAGGCGATTTATATGCCACTCCAGATAAGGGCTGCTCCAAAGAAAGTGAGCTAGACAGCCATCTAAGACTGCAACCCAGCCCATGAGGGAGGCATCTGTCATTACTGTCTTGTGATAAGGAGACACCCTTAGAGTGAGAAAAGATATGCATCTTTAAGATCTATCATCACAAACGAGTCCTCAAACTGAATCTGCTGCAGGATAAGTTTGAGCATCAGCATCTTGAACCTGTATGTCCGAAGAGTATGGTTCTGAGGACACAGATCTAAAATTGGCCGCATACTCCCATCCTTTTTGCGGACCAGGAAATAACGGCTGTAAAAACCTCCCTCCGTAAGGGAACAGGGTACATGTTCTATGGCCCCTTTGTCCAAAAGGGAACTTATTTCCCGCACTAACGTTTGCCTCTGTTCTGTGTTGACAACTGTGGTGATCACACCTCTGAACTGAGGGTCTCAAGCTCTGAGCTGGAGCCGGTAACCCTTTTCTATGGTAGACAGAACCCATGGAGACACATTTTCCACACTGCCAAATGGTCTTTTAGTGACGTTAGCTTTTCCACATTCTGTTGGAAGGAAAGCATCAGATTCCCATTGCCCTGTGACAGCTTGCTGACCAGAAAAGACTGAAAACTTGGGATGGCCTTGGCTAGGGGAGACCCTACAGTAGCACTGGGGGTTAACTGCAATAACAAGATCATGTCCCTTGACATGTCCCTCCGTGGCCCATCAGGACCATTCAATCTTTGCCTGCAATGCTTTTATGATCATTCTTAGATCAGGCCTGTTAGCAAGCTGTGGCTGTGGCCACCCGGTCCCCCTGGCTCTCCGCAGGGGGAGGCGTTCAGCCACACTTGCCTTCTGTGCTGCCCTCGCACTGGCCCGGGGTCCAGCATGGATGCCTGGGCGAACTCGACACGACGGGGAAGGAACTGGCTGAACACTGTCGTTTGCTGTTTTGCCTCATGAAACCTGTCAGCAATGGCACTAACCGTGCCACCAAACAGGCCAGAAGGTTTAACAAGGGCATCCAGCAAGGAGACCTTATCTTTGTCCCCCATCCCTGAGAGGTTGAGCCATAGCTGCCTCTCCGCCACAACCAAGCTATCCGTTGAGCGGCCAATATGATGGGCCGTTTGTTTGGTCACCCAGAGGGATAAATCTGTGGCGCAGCACAGCTCTGCCACTGCCTCGGGCCCAATTCCCTCCCCAGTATCGAGCTCACTCAGCAGGTCTCCTTGGTAGGCCTGCAACACTGCCATTGTATGCAGTGACCTACGAGCAAGACCCACTGCTGCATAGGCTTTCCCCACCAACACCAAGCTGGCCTTACATGGCTTAGAAGGTAAAGTTGGCCTCCCTAAATTACCTGCCATTGATGGAGAGAGGTGGCTCACAAGTGTCTCCTGAACCTTCGGCATCGCTAAATAGCCGTGCTGCTTACTCCCCATGATGACTAAGTAATCAGACGATGCAGGGTTATAAACACGGCTAGTGTATGGTTTTCCCCAGATGTGTGATATACAGTAGCATCATGCACTTCTAGAAAAAGGGGAGTTTTTTGCGGTGTGAGGGAGATTTATATTTATTTTCACTGGAAAGGAAGCACTCATCCAGCCTGTTCAAGCCACTTCCTCTTCCCCTGACCAGCCTATATTATACTATATACTATTCAACTGCCATAGTAATCACCTCAAGCAGCTCTTTATATGCTTGAGAGCTGCTCTTGGTTTTTGGTGCAATGGCACCCTCTACCGATTCCTCTGTCAGCGAGTGTGTTTTGGCTTTCCATAGCGGAAGGAGTAGTCGCAACGCGAGTTCCAAAGTCAGGTGGAGAGACTGACTCAGAAGACAGAGCAAGAGATAGTGCAGCGCTCATCTCCAGCTTCTCTTCCAAATCCATACGAGATCCCCAGGACCTGGGCTGGCCTCTGAAACCCATCTGCCTTCGGATGAGAAGAGAGCGAGACATGAGCGGAGCTGCCTAAATGTGAAATGTTCACAATGCTGACAGTCAGACCCCTCGAGGGCTGTCGTCGCATGCTCTACGCCCAAACACTTCACATAGAAAGCGTGTCCATCTACTCCCGTGCAAGGCATAACACACTTTCTGAATCCTTTCTTGCTCATTCTTTCTTTCTCTTTTCTTTTCTTTTAAAAAGGGATAGAAAAGTTTAGAGATTTAGAAAAAAACTGAGGAGAAATGAAGCGTCTTTTTGTCACACAAACAGCTGACATGCAGTCTCGCTGAAGATAATAAGGCTGACAGCATGGTTCACAGGTGCCATAATATATATATATATATATATATATATATATATATATATATATATATATATATATATATATATATACACATATCGATCACACGATGTGCTTAATTGCAACTTTACCTGATCATGGCAGGCCTATATATAGAGGCATTTTTTTACTCAAGCTTCAGATACCGGTCGCACGCGCAAGTGCGCTCCCAATGCAACGTCGAAGTACCCTTTGAAAATGAACATGAATGTCTAAATGCTGTCAGGGAAAACTGGAACTGGATTTCAGGCATAGTATTAATCATTATCTCAGTGTATTAGTCTAATGTACCAATGTACTTATGATTGTTAGGAATAACATTTTATTTAGAGCTTTTAACAAAAATCTCTCTATTTGTTACAGTCTATAGGAAATATTGATGTTTCTGGATAATAATGATAAAATAGGATGCTTGCTGCTGGAACTGTTTTCTTGTTGGATTTGCATGTGCTCATGCATATTTAAAAGTTAATGCACATATCTGTACACACAGCTTTGCTTTAGGCTTGTATGATTTCAGTGTGTGCGGTGATGCGTGTGTGTGTGTGTGGGTGTGTGTGTGTGTATGAGAGAGAAAGAGAGAGAATGAGAAAGAGAGAGACAGGAGTGCAAAGTAAAGATAGATACAGAAAAAGAGAAAGTGATGCTGGAGGCATGTTCTGTCCGTTCCCTGCTTGCCATCAGAATTTGACATCCGTGCAGTGTAACGGCTAATAGGAGCTAGAGTGCTGGACAGAAATATCTGTGTGAGCGTGACTCTGTGTGTGTGTGTGTGTGTGTGTGTGTGTGTGTGTATGTGTGAGAGAGAGAGAGAGAGAGAGAGAGAGAGAGAGAGTGATACATTCTCAGTTCGAATGTGAAGATATTTTTGTGCTCGTGTGGGAAGCACACATTGGATGTACAGCAATGATAAAGAAAACACGAATAACAAAGACAAGGAATGTAAAGGTATTCTGTATAGTGGGGGTAGGGAAGAGGATTAATCCAGTGAGTATGTAAAAGCCTTGGCCGCATTTCCAGTGTGTTTTTGGAGCACAGCTGTCCATTGCACACTCACCGTCACTCTCTGCACTGTGCAACTGTACTGTGCTACATGTGGTGATAGATGTGATAGATGAGTGAATGAAGAAAGCAGAAAGAGAGGGAAAGAGCAAAACAAACAAGAAGAAAACAAGAGAGAGAGAGAGAGAGAGAGAGAGAGAGAGAGAGAGAGAGAGAGATCCATTCTCATACTGTACCTCCACTTTGCCATACACAGTGGACTAAACCTGGACACACTAAGCGGAGGAGTGGTCTAGGAGTCATGACAGGTAAGCACTAAAAGCTCCATCGTTACTTTAACATTAAGTAACTTACATTTCATTTTCAGTCATTTTAACAATCTGCAGTACCAAAGCAACATATGAGGATGTATTGCAGTGTGGGTTTGGGATATATGACAAAAACCAATGGGCTAAAGTGTGTCAATTTAGTCATTCTAATGCGGATACATATATGAGTTTTACTCAGTGTGCTAGTACTCTTGTATTAAAGCATCATATGACAAACACATGGATGTGAGCACAGAGCTATAATTAGATGCATCAAGCTGTGACTAACTGCAATGGGAGTTTTTACATACAGTAATGTGTTTTGATGCTGAATATGCCATTTCTTGCACAATCTGTCATTGAAAAATGGAATGATGGTGCTAAAATTAAGGCTGAGAACAGCTTCAAACATTATCTGGTTAATCAGACGGTATGGGAAAAAAAGGTAAAAGGATGTCTTTTTTGTGCCAAAATACAGTGTGACAACGGCAACAAGTGAGAAAGTGTATGTATACTTAATTTAGTGTTTGTGTCCTAAATTTATTTCCTTTACCAGCATATTCCAAAACTATGATTGATATTATCTAAGCATTCTCCATATTGTTATCTCATTATTAACAAATATAAATTCACAAAAATAGGGTTGGGTTTAAACAGAAACTTTAGAACGAAACATAAGGAAACATGCATTTAGAGTCGAGTGCATATGAGATGCAAGGCATATAATACAACCAAGAAAGCAAATGAACTAAAAACCGAGGGACTACAAATGTATATACAGTGGCAAGAAAAATATGTGAATCTTTTGGAATTTCATGGTTTTCTCTATAAATTTGTCATCAAATTTGATCTGATCTTTATCTAAGTCAGGGGTATTGACAAATATAATGTGTCTAAAATAATAACACAAAAAAATTCTGATCCCTCATGTCTTTATTGAACACATTCATTCAACATTCAAAATGGCAGTGGAAAAAGTAAGTGAACCCTTAGAATTAATAACTGGTTGACCCCCCCTTGGCAGCAATAACCTCAACTAGGCACTTCCTGTAGCTGTGGATCAGACCTGCACATGGTTCAGGAGGAATTTTAGCCCATTCTTCCCAGCAGAACTGCTTTAGCTCGGTCATATTCTATGGACGTCTCATGTCCATAAGCTTTCTTCAAGTCGTTCCATAGCATCTCTATTGTGTTGAGGTCTGGGCTCTGACTTGGCCACTCCAAAAGGTGGATATTGTTTTTCTGAAGCCATTCTGTTGTGGAATTGCTCCGGTGTTTTGGGTCATTGTCCTGTTGCATCACTTAACTTCTACAAAGTTTCAGCTGACGTACAGACATTATCCTGAAGAATTGTCTGTTACACTTGGGAATTCATCTTCCCCTCAATGATTGCAAGCTGGCCAGGCCCTGATGCAGCAAAGCAGGCCCAAATCATGGTCTTGCTTCCACCATACTTTACAGTTGGGATGATGTTTTCATGATGATATGCCGTGCCCTTTCCACACCAGATGTAGTGTTGTGTGGTTTTTCCTAATAGTTCAATCTTAGTTTCATCAGTCCACAAAACATTTTGCCCATACCGCTGTGGAGTGTCAATGTGCTCTTTTGCAAACTTCAGGCATTTCTAAAGTCTTTGAAATCACTTGGTGACCCTTGCCGGCTTTATGTAAATCAACAATTCTTGATCATAGATCCTCTGAAAGCTCTTTTTGGCGAGGCATGGTTCACATAAGTGTGTGCTTCTTGTGCAGAGCAAACTCCAAAAGTTTGAGGGGTTTTTAATCAGTCAAAGTAGCTGTAGTCCACACCTCCAAAGTCATTTTCTTAACGAGACTCCAGGTGTGCTGAAACCTGACTCCAGTTAGCTTTTTTGAGGTTATTAAATCAAGGGTTCACATACTTTTTCAACAAGCACTATGAGGTTTTTTTTGGTTGTTCTCAATAAAGACATGAAGGATCAGAATTTTTTTTATTTGTATTATTATTTTAGTCACATTATATTTGTCAATACCCTTGACTTAGATGAAGATCAGATCACATTTTATGACAAATTTATGCAGAAAACCATGAAATTCCCAAAGGTTCACATACTTTTTCTTGCCACTGTAGTACTTTTAGTATCAGCTGTGGACAATGACAGGCATATATTCTAAAATGCTTATATTGCTTGTTGCTCTTATGTATCATGGGAATGTTAGCATTCAATCTATACCTGACCGATCAAGATGTAAAAAAGTTGACAGTTTAGTGTAGGTTTTAGGCCATGACACAATCTCGTGTGTCAATTCTTCTCCTTCTTCTTCTTCTTCTTCTGCTTATTATTATTATTATTATACCAATATTACAATCCTATCAATTTCTTCTCAAAGCAACAATTAAATTTTGAAACAATGTAATACATACAGAACATTTGTATTAAGACACAGACTTACTGTATATTTATTCACTCTCCAATTTCATAGAGATTCTTTAAGACCTATGAGTCATATTGCTGTAACTTTATCTAGGTAAATTTGATGTTCTACTGTGCTTCTTATGTGTAGTAGTAGTGCTTTGACCCGCAGTGCACTTTTATAGTGTGCTATAAATAAAAAATACATGTGAGAAAAATATTTTAAAGAGCCAGCAACACATACATACGACAGTGGAAAAATGTTTATATTGTTTTCACTTCTTTTTTCATCTCTTGTCCTTATATTAATGCCTTCATCCTCAATCAAAAAAACACAACAGCTATCATGCATAGCCTATAGTTTAACTTATAGTTAGCGATGGATGTTCCATTGAACTATTTGTAAATAGTGTCTGTCACAACTCGTGTGAAATGAAGGAAGGAGGTAAGCGCACTTAAGAACGAGTGTAGTTTATTTACAAGAGGCAGGCAGACAAATCCAAAACGTAATCCAAAGGCGTAGTCAGAAAACAAGCGAAGGTCAGGCGAACGGCAAACAGGCATAAACTTGGGGCAAGGCAGATATCAACAACGTGGCATGGAAAACAGGGTCAATAAACAAACATAAGCATGAACGTGAGCTGTGACAATGATCTGGGAGCGGATAACCCAGCGTGAACTATAACTAACAAGGAACGTGATACTATGCTTAATTAACGGGGGGCGGGGTCATGACGAACATAAACAAAACACACGTGCCCTCCCAGCCAATGACAGAAACAAAAACAAAGAGCACATGTTCAAATGTCACAACACGCATGCGCAACCGCGCGAGAGCACGCTGCTTCAAGGGGGAACCGTGACAGTGTCACTGCTTTACTACTGCTTTTGACAGAAAACACTTTGGTAAAACTAAACCTATAAGACAGGTCATTCTGATCAAAGGAGTATGGTTTATGCTGCGTTCAACTTAACTCAAAAGTGGGAAACTTGTCATTTTCGACATCAGAGTGTTCAAACTATAAACCAGGAATAAATTATATGCTTCCGTGTTCATCTTTTATTAGCAACAATCTTTCCAGCTAACATAAGTGATAAGATTGATGTATTTATTTCCTAAAAACAGCAAACTGTTTAATCAGTGTTATAGATTTAACACGCTAATATGTCTGTATGTTGATTAACCTGAAGCAAATACTGGTACCGTATGTGTGGTACAACTCATTTAAAATTTCAGAAATGCTACTTTGTTTACTGTCGATACTGTAAAAAGCCATGTTGTAGTCTGAACTAATGTCTCTAGGCCTGTAGCTATTCTCTGATTAGCTCCTTTAACTAAATAATTAACATGTCGATGAACAAGTCGATGAACTACAGCAAGGTTTTTTTTTATATATGTTGCACTGATCTGCCCTGCTAAATTGTTTTTTCTGAGTCCACACTCAGACTACAGTAAGCTACTTGATAACTCCTTTTATGTGGATCAATTAACAAAAACACAATGATGTAAATGAACGTGTGAATTCTTTTATGGTATATGGTGGTATATTAAACTTAGAGAATCAAAATCGGAGTACTAAAATGTTAAACGGATACCTATTTTTATCCTTTAGGAGGTTTGTTCCTCACACTGTCCACTCTGTTACTAGTCCAGACTGTCTCCTCCTGCCCTAAGGAGTGCTGGTGTGACAGTCATGCTAAGATGGTGGACTGCAGAGGACGAGGCTTGTATGATATTCCGCACAAACTCCATCCAGAGACTCTGGAGCTACATCTTCAGGACAACCATATACGAGGCATTGGTTCCATGGCTTTTCGGGAAACACCATATCTCCGAGTTCTGAATCTGGCCAACAACAGCATCACTATGGTTTCTCCCAGTGCCCTACTAGGACTTAGGAGCTTAAAGACCCTAATCCTGGCCAACAACTCTATCCGGGAAGTGGATCGCCGTTTATTGGGCTCAATACGCAATCTAACCCACTTGGACCTATCTCACAACAACATAGGAGGGCTGCCTGGAGCACTAGCCGATAGTTTCCACCATCTAACACACTTTTCATTGCAGTATAATCGGCTGACCAAGCTGGATCGCACTCACCTGGATGCCCTTGGGAGCCTGCAGGTGCTGCACCTGACAAGTAACCCCTGGAAGTGTGATTGTCACATAATAGGGCTAAAGCTATGGTTGGAAACGTTCATGTATAAAGGTAAGCACTGAGGCCTGGAGAAAGTAATGCATATTCCTGCATCAGATATATTGCTACAGCCACAGAAGCAACATTTCAACATATGTTAAATGTGCAAAGGAGAATCATCTTATTTGTTACCTGATAATCAATGCTACTATACATATACAGTGCTGTGAAAAAGTATTTGCTGTGAAAAATCTGATATCTGTTTTTGTGTATATCTCATACTAATAGTTTTAAATCTTCATATGAAATGCAACATAAAACAAATGGAACCTAAATAAACAGACAATACAATTTTAATTAAAAATATATGTATATTGGAGTAAAAAAACCTTATCCAAAACCCATGTGAAAAACGAATTACCCCCTTAAAATGTTTGTGTCACCTTTTGCAGCAATAACTGCAACCAAATGCTTCTGATAACTGGAGATAATCTTTCACTTATGTCTAGGACTAGGACATACTCCTATGCTTTGGATCACAGTCTTGCTGCATAATCCAGTTGCAGTTCTCCTTTAGGATTTTCTGGTAGAGAGCAGAATTCATGTTTCCCTCAATTATTGCAAGTTGACCAGGCTCTGAAGTAGCAAAGCATCCCCACACTATCACACTTCCACCACCATGCTTGACCATAGGTATGATGTTCTTATTGTGGAATTCTGTGTTTGGTTTACACCAGATGTAACGGGACCCCTGTCTTCTGAACAGTTTCACTTCCGACTCATCAATCCACAAAATATTCTCCCAAAAGATTTGAGGATCATCAAGGGGTGTTTTGGCAAAATTCAGATGCATCTTAATGTTCTTCTGGGCTGGCAGTGGTTTTCGCCTCGACACTCTTCCATGGATGCCATTTTTGGCCAGTGTCTTTCTGATAGTTGAGTCATGAATCTTTATTGATGCAAGAGAGGAGTGTAGTTCCTTTGATGCTGTCTTTGACACTTCTGTCACTTCCTGGGTGAGTAGTTACTGTGCTCTTGGAGGAACATTGGATGGTTGGACAGTTCTGGGAAGGTTGGGGAATTAGTAACTACAGGGGGGAAATACACACAGGCCTGGTTGGTATTAGATTTTTTATTTTTTTTTGCTTAAATAAATAGCATTATCATTTAAAAACTATTTTCACTATATTCAGGTTGCCTTTGTAGATTTTGTTTTAACTTCTGAAACAATTTAGTATGATGTACACAAAAACAGATGAAATCAGGGAGGGTCAAATACTCTTTCACTGCACCGTACCTAAAAGTACAGTATCTCACAAAAGTGAGTACACCCCTCACATTTTTGTAAATATTTGATTATATCTTTTCATGTGACAACACTGAAGAAATGACACTTTGCTACAATGTAAAGTAGTGAGTGTACAGCTTGTGTAACAGTGTAAATTTGTTGTCCCCTCAAAATAACTCAACACAGCCATTAATGTCTAAACAAAATTGAGTACACCCCAAAGTGAAAATATACAAATTGGTTATAGGTGTGTTTGGGGTCATTATCATGCTGGAATACTGCATACTGATCATGCCAACATGTACTGTGACATACTGAAGCAGAGCATGATCAGTATGCAGTATTGCAGCATGATAATGACCCCAAACACACCTCCAAGACGACCACTGCCTTGCTAAAGAAGCTAAGGGTGAAGGTGATGGACTGGGAAAGCATGTCTCCAGACCTAAACCCTATTGAGCATCTGTGGGTCATCCTCAAATGGAAGTTGGAGAAGCACAAGATCTCTAACATCCACCAGCTCAGTGATGTCATTATGGATGAGTGGAAGAGGACTCCAGTGGCAACCTGTGAAGCTCTGGTGAACTCCATGCCCAAAAGGGTTAAAGCAGTGCTTGAAAAAAAATGGTAGCCACAGAAACTACTGACTCTTTGGGCCAAATTTGGACATTTTCACTTAGGGGTGTACTCACTTTTGTTGCCAGCAGATTAGACATTGAAGGGCTGTGTGTTGAGTTATTTTGAGTTATAAGCTGTACACTCACTACTTTACATTGTAGCAAAGTGTCATTTCTTCAGTGTTGTCTGTTGTGGAATCTGCAATGTAGACTTGCTCCCAAAAGAAGGTGAACTCTTCATGAGCATCCTTTTTCTACATGACTTAAAACACCATTCACACACTCATTCACACATCAATCCACCTGCTGGCACTGTTTTGGATGTGGGATGGAGACAGAGAAATCTCACACAAACAGAAGGTGCAAAACTGTGCACTGATGGTATCCAGACCTTAGGATCATATCAAGATCAATTGTACCAAAACTTGATATATTCTGTCTCAAATATAAAAGAAAGAATACATATTTCAAACACAGACCACGAATTAGTCTCAGAATCTTTCAACTAAAAGAATATTGAACTGAATGTTACAGAAACCTGATTCAGGAAAATTTCTGATACATAGTTGGACTTATTTTAATTTAATTTAATTTTATTTAAAACTACTGACAGTTGCTGTGACTGAGTATATGTGTGGCTCATGCTGTGTATGAAAGTGGGGTGATATGTATTATTGATGGTGAAACATAAGCTGTCTGATAGAGAGAGGGGGGCATGATGACGTAAAGTTAAAATGCTCAGGAAGGGTGAAAGGCCATGAGGATTAACTAAATGTGCTCTCTAATCACAGAGACAGAAATAAGCACTGATACAAATATCTTTGTCTAAAGATATATGAGAACAGCTGTCCCTATTGTTGTCCAAACACACAGACACATGGACACACACACACACACACACACACACACACACACATACATTTAGTATTTGACTTTTAAAACAAATCATATAAAGCATATTGTGGCATACTATTATAATAAAAAAGAGTGGTATGACGAGGTCCAACACAATTAGTTGTGTTATTTCCAATAACATCATGTCCCTGACATGTTTTACTCCTCTTATACCACAGCAATTTGATTACAATATTACCATTCATTAAAGAATGGAATATATATTTGATCAATTTTATAGTTCAGTTGAATGCTGTGGAGCGTCCACAAAACAAGTTATCACTTACATTATAAATAGGAACTGTCATTCCCCCAACAGCCTCTCTTTTTCTCTTTATTAAAGCTAATAAGATATAAAAAGACATGCACCTTGCAATGTAACCATGAAACTATATAAAAAAGACAACTCCAACCTGAAGACTTTTGTGTATGTGTGTGTTCTTGTGTGTGTGTGTGTGTGTGTGTGTGTGTGTGTATAAGTCCTATACTGTATATTGTAAAGGTGGAAATTACACTTAATTAAACTTGCACTTTTGATGCTCCCTTTTCTGAATTCATCATGTCTTTATCAATTCCTCAGTGCAGTCTTCCAAATAATCTACCCTCCTTCATACTTACCCTTCCTGATTTGCCTTTCTAATATTTGATTTGAATTCTTTTTTCTTTCTGTCAATTTGTGATAATTACCGGCAAATACAGAAGAATGACAAAGGCTAAAAGGCGGATTTACCCAATCAAGATAATTCAAGCAAACCCTGCCCTGAGCAAAATTTCTCTCCTCGGAGGGTGGAAAATAGACAAGCGCAATCACCGGAGCATCATGGGCCTGTGGTTGTTCATTTAATTGAATATTGAGAGAACGGCTTGTCTTGGCACTGTAGTGATCGAGCAAAGAGGAGGCTGTGTACAAATGACCAGATGGAGCTACAAGATATAATCCATAATCCTATTACAAATTAAAGGTTTCCAGAACTATCCTGAACAAGAACTGCACAGTTCCTGAAAGAGATCTTGTTGGTACTCCCACTGCATTAAGAACCATGAAATAATTATGTAAATTTCATTATGCCATTAGAGCACATACAAAAAGTTTAGAAACAAACCAAACATGAAGAAGGATGAGAATAATGTTTTATTGTGTATTAATTTGCTTTGATTTTGCTTGCAATTATGACTGTTCTGGCCATTTTTGGTTTTCACAGTCCAGTTCACACATTTTGCACATGCTTCACTTTATAATTATGCTTGTATATATTATGCATATATTTGGACTATATATCCTGTTCTCTAACAAAGTTTGAATTATATTGTATGTGTGGTCTCTATTGTCCACCATTTTATACTAATTTCCTGTCATTATTGGATCAATTGTCTTGTTTTGCACTGTAGTGTTTTTAATTCATAGTGTTGTTTCTGCGCAAGGCAACAATTATTGAGTAAATATTGATTTGCACAAACAATTGAAACCAAATTAAACCAGTGTGGTGGTGTGGCACTAAGGTATCTCAAATATTGAATTATGCTGTTAAGATTGTGTAAGATTTTAAACCAGCTACACATGGCGAGCAGTGAATCAGCTGTCCCATACACACAATTTCACACCTCAAATCTATTTTTATCACTTACCACAAGACACGCCTCTAGAAACAAGTATAAAGTGGTATGTCTGTGTCTTTGGATTTGTGTATCACTGACAAACTGATAAATAGATGGTCTCAATTCTTATAAGAGGACATTGGCTTACAACTGTGATCATTCTCAGGCTTCTGCACACAACTATATTTTTGTTACAAAGCCGTACATATGAGGATTTATTTTTAGTACTGCACAAGAAGATAACACATATGGGGCAGGCCTATGTGGTGAAATCATTCATAAGATTAACCAACACTATCAATCCATCCTAGAATGTGTTTATTATTATGAATGCTAATACTGGATACACTTCACTCTGATCAGGATTATGTCAGGAGAGATTACTTTTCTAAATATGTAATGCATCTTTATTCACATCTTCCTGTCCCCTTCAGGTGGGGTGATGGATGGCGTCCCATGTCATGAGCCACATGCTATGCATAACCGTGATCTCCGCCATGTGCCCTATGAGCTCTTCCACACATGCATGAGCACCAGTTATAGCTACTTGTTTGCCAACATCCAGCACATGGAGAGACAGCAGCGGTTGCTTCATGGTGCCCCGTACCCAAGCCTGGATGCTCCACTTGACCAGGAACCTGAGTGCGAACCCAAGCCAAAACCACGACCCATCAACCTGCGTCATGCCATAGCTACAGTGATCATCACCGGCATAGTGTGTGGAGTTGTGTGTCTCATGATGCTGGCTGCTGCTGTGTATGGGTGTGCCTATGCTGCCATCATGGCTAAATACCAGCGGGAGCTAAAGAAACAGGAAGATGAGACTGAAAGAATAGAGAAAGAGAACACAGACAGGGAAAGGGAGAAAGAGCTGCTGGAAAATGCCATAGCATGAAAAAGAGAATTACAGAGAGAGATGCAATAATACTCATACCTCACCCAGGGATATTACATAGCCAAGCCCTTTTACATGGCAAACTCTTAAAATATTGTAAGATAGAGTTATATACCTACTTAGGGATCTGGATGGCTTTTATTACATTCATAGGATTTATCACAACTATTGCAAGATCTTCTCAGATGGACAAACAGTAACTTGATTTATGTTTTGTCATCTACTGTTCACTCATTCCATACAGTATATTGTCCTCTCTAAAGGGCAAGTTGAACAGGAGAGAAGAGACATGTTCTATAATGCAGTATAGCCACAGTACAGTCAAAATCGAAAATTATATTGGCACCCTTAATGAAACTGGACAAAATGAGTGTGTTAAATAAGCATTTCACAAAATGATTCAAATCTTCCATTCAAACAAATAGAGAAACAAATTACCTTTGACAACAGTCAGGCTCGTCTCCTTTTTTGCCTTTTTTGTTAATAATAGTATTTTTACTATTTAATGTAAATAAAATATAAATAAAAATATATAAACATAATTATATATATATACAGTATATCACAGTGTGACTACACATTTTTGTAAATATTTGATTATATCTTTTAATGTGACAATACTGAAGAATTGACACTTTGCTACAATGTAAACTAGTGAGTGTACAGATTGTATAACAGTGTATAAATTTCCTATCCCCTCAAAATGACTCAACACACAGCCATTAATGTCTAAACCGCTGGCAACAAAAGTCAGTACACCCCAAAGTGAAAATATCCAAATTGGGCCCAATTAGCCATTTTCCCTCCCTGGTGTCATGTGACTTGTTAGTGTAACAAGGTCTCAGGTGTGAATGGGGATCAGATGTGTTAAATTTGGTTTCATCACTCTCACACTCCCTCATACATGTCACTGGACGTTCAACATGGCACCTCATGGCTAAGAACTCTCTGAGGATCTGCAAAAAAGAATTGTTGCTCCACATAAAGATGGACAAGGCTACAAGAAGATTGACAAGACCCTGACACTGAACTGCAGCATGGTAGCCATACAAGCCATACAAGACCATACGGCGGTTTAACAGGACAGGTTCCAAACAGAACAGGCCTCGCCATGGTCGACCATAGGAGTTGAGTGCACATGCTGAGCATCATATCCAGAGGTTGTCTTTGGGAAATAGACGCATGAGTGCTGCCAGCATTGCTGCAGAGGTTGAAAGGGTGGGGGGTCAGTGCTCAGACCAAACGCCGCACACTGCATCAAATTGGTCTGCATGGCTGTCATCCCAGAAGGATGACTCTTCTAAAGATGATGCACAAGAAAGCCCGCAATCAGTTTGCTGAAGACAAGCAGGCTAAGGACATGGATTACTCGAACCATGTCCTGTGGCCTGATGAGACCAAGATAAACTTATTTGGTTCAGATGGTGTCAAGCGTGTGTGGTAGCAACCAGATGAGGAGTACAAAGACAAGTATGTCTTGCCTACAGTCAAGCATGGTGGTGGGAGTATCATGGTCTTTGGCTGCATGAGTACTGTCGGCACTGGGGAGCTACAGTTCATTGAGGGAATCATGAATGACAACATGTACTATGACATACTGAAGCAGAGTATGATCCAATCCCTTAGGAGACTGGGCTGCAGGGCAGTATTCCAGCATGATTATGACCCCAAACACACCTCCAAGATGACCACTGCCTTGCTAAAGAAGCTGAGAGTGAAGGTGATGATTGAGCATGGGCGTCCTGGGGGAGTGGAGCTGGTGTCATGTCAGAGGGATGGCCAAATTTAAGTTGTAGGCATTGTTGCGTACGGGTGGGGCCATACTCATTCATTTTTGTGTTGTCCATAAAAACAAATTTCAAATAGTTCATTGCCCCTCGGCCTTGGAATTGCCTGGTTTTGTTTGGGTTGCAAATCCTTTGCCATCCATTACCAGGAAAACCACAGAAGACGCAAAAGTTTAAAAAGGCAGTTGGAAGTCTGCCAATAATTGGCTGCATATTGCTCACCTACACAGTGAGGAGGAGGATAAAGTAGAGGAAAAAAGAAGAACCTTAAGATCCCATTTTCAGAATTGCAGAGTTTATTTTATTCTTGGGGTTGTCACGTTTTAAAATCAGCTATTACATGCCATCTTCAAATTTGGTGACAAGATAGGAGCTTTTCCTGAGAGCATTTCACAAAATGGAGCATCAAAAATTCATTGGAACTACAACTGAAATGGTGTGTTGTAGATGGATGAGACCAAAATCAAACTACTTATCTGTGCATGTCTTTTGAAGGGAACAACATACAAGGATCTGCCAGGAAATTATGACACCACCATAAACAGATCTTTCAACAAGACACTGGCACCAAACATACATTCAAATGAACTGGTCGTGGCACATAACATCAGTATTTGGTAGTACCGTAATTTTCAGACTATTGAGTGCACCTAAATATAAGCCGCACCCACTAATTTTAAAAAGCAAAAATAAATTGTACATATAGGCCGCACCTGTCTATAAGCCGCAGGTGTCCGTGTTGTAACATGAGATATTGACACAGAAAGATTTTTTTAAACTTTCAATTAAATGCTTTTTTTCTGAACAATGCCTGTAACACGGCTGGTTAAAAAAAAATACAGTTGCCTAACAGGAAAAATCATTGATCGCTATCTTCATCTTCCTCCTGCGCACTAAAACCACTAAAGTCATCTTCTTCAGTGTCGGAATTGAACACCCTCAGAATTACCGGTACTTCGTCACACACCACCTCTGAAAGCTTCTGTCGTCATCTTTTTGCATTGAGTCAGTTCTTCACGCTGCCGTCTCCACCATCTCACCATCGATTCATTGATGCCAAACTTACATGCAGAAGCTCTATTTCCTACTTCGACAGCCAGATCGATCGCCGTTAACTTGAAAGCGACATCATATGCATTTATTTTTACTGTGAGTGCGTTTGATTTATTTCGAACAATTTCATTGGTCCACTGTGACCTGTTCGGTAATTTCATTGGTCCGATGTGACAAGGCTAAATGTTTTGGTGGTGTTACAACACGGGACTGGAGGCGGATGCAGGTGCAGATCGAAGTCTTTATTAAACACGTAACTCAATAAAAAAAGAATACTCGGTCTTCAATGGAAAACGAGAAACTGGAATCGTGGCATAAAACGAGATCATGAATCAAGGCATGGAAACAAACGATACAAACGACATCACCTATTTAACCTTTACCAACTATAATACTGAGTGAAGTGCTCAGTAACTGAGGGGTTTAAATAGTAAACATAATCAAACCAAACCATGGACACCTGGGGCACATTAAAGACACTTAAACTAAACTAAATGCTCAAGCAGGAAGCGAGCGAACCAAAACAAAGTCACGTGACCAGTCAGGAGACATGCCACAGTGCCCTCTGCTGGCCGTGGTGTAACAGGCGGCAAGAAGCTCGTTAGCCCGTAAAATCCATAAATTAGCCGCTTCATTGTTTAAGCTGCAGTGTTCAAAGCGTGTGAAAAAAGTAGCTGCTTATAGTCGGTAATGGTCGTGGCACATAATAGTGACCATCTCATTCCCAGATTTACTGAAAACCTATGGTTTTATTTTAAGATTACAAATTAAAAGCACAAATCTAAGAATATAGTCCAAGTGTCTCCGACCATGTTAAACATTAATGAAATAGGGTCACTACTAATAATAATAATAATAATAATAATAATAATAATAATAATAATATATTATTATACATATACCAGTCCATACAGGATTTTGCTTAGTTTTTTGTGATTGTTGTGACCAAAAACGCTTGATTTTGCTGCGGTTTCTTTTCTTCAAATTTTGTGATGCAATTTAGAGAGTTTCTAGTGCTTTTTTTGTGGAAAACTATTGAATTGGTGAAATTGCAATTGCACAAAATTGTTTTGCACTGGCTTTCGCAGTGATCTTGGTAAATGATACCTTTTAGCTGTACTTATCTTTGACACATGTGAATAGAAGAGTTATGGCTGAATGGGCATTGTGATGATGTCACATGATATTTCTTGGCCCCAATCTGCAGAAACTGTGATACTTTTGAAAAATTTCAAGGTCCTCTGAATATTTCGCTTGAATTTGTGTTAATTTCTGTGATTACACAATCGCTAAATCCTGGACGGACTGATATACACACATACAGTATATGTCTGCTCATTTTCATAAAGGGTGCCAGTAATCAGACTTGACTGTATGTTCAGAGATACAATAAGGCCAAAGATACAGAATACATATCAACAAGCTCTAACTTTTGTCTAATTACAATATGTAAAAATTGACTCTAACATTGGTTTTCAGTTTAGGGTTCAGTTGGACTATTTATTATCAGAATAAGTAGGCAGCTTCTACTATGCATATGTCATTGTTTTGTGCATGTGTGTGCTGTACTGTACTGCTGTACTTCATCAACATTTCTAACTCAACATTTGATTAATTTAGACAGACCGATAAGAGATTAGTATTTAAAACTATTTGCAGTTTGCACAAAAACCCTCACAAAGAGGTAGATTGCACACATTCATACACATGGATGTGAAAGGGGGTGTGAAGGGCATGGGGTTCTTATATAACATAAGGCAAGCGCACACACACACATACACACACACATACACACACACATACACACACACATACACACACAATCAAATCAGACAAGATGTTTTCAGTAAAAAAAAAAAGAAGAAGAAGAAGAAGAAGAAAGCATGAGGGCCAACAGGCTGCAAACAAAGCTGCTCAGAGTCAAGATTTGCAGCCACACTCACACACACGCATGCTTCAGTTGCCCTGGGAATGTGATGTCATCAGCTTGTCGGCTTGTGTTAGTGCTAGCAAATGCTCATGAGGTGAAAGCTCATTGGAGCAAACTGTAAACTCGAGCTTTGACTGGCTAGTGTGTGTGTGTGTGTGTGTGTGTGTGTGTGTGTGTGCGTCTGTGTGTGTATGTATGCTTGTGCTCAATCCTATCTCAGCATCAAATTATTTGAGGAATAGCTTGTACAGTAAACCTCAGTGCTACACAACAGGCAATAATATGTTTCTATCTGAGAATGGAACACCATGAACAGAAGTTTTCTTCCCGAAATTGAACTAAAACCTAAAGAACACTGAAGAAATATCCTTCCCTCTTCCAATACGTGCACCTTGTAAGTAAAAATTACTGACTGTAGCTCATCCATTTATCAGCCCCCCTTTATTATAACCGTCAATAGAAATGGACCACCACTAGATATTTTTTGGGCAATGACCCATTCTCAGTCCAGCAGTGACACTGACATGGTAGAGTGTGTTGCACTGGTTTGATTGTATCAGGTGGTTCAGCGTTGCTGGAATTTTTAAACACCTCAATGTAATTGCTAGGTTGAAGAAAAGGGTGGATGACGTAATTATTTACTAGTTGACCATTCATCCATCCATTTTCTGTACCTCTTTTCCTAAACAGGGTCTCAGGGAGATTGAAGCCTATTCCAGGGGACTTGAGGCACAAGGCAGGGGACACCCTAGACAGGGTGCCAACCAATTGCAAGACACATCTCACACACACATTCACACTACAGACGATTTGGAGATGGCAGTCAGCCTACAATGCACTGGGGGAGGAAACCGGAGTACCCAGAGGAAACCCCCGAAGCGCAATTCCAGGGCAGAGGCTGGAATCGAATACCCAACCCCAGAGGTGTGAGGCAAAAACGTGAACCACAAAGCCACCCCCAAAACTTAAAACTAAAACTTAAATTAAACCACAAAATTAACCAAAATTAAACCACACTTTACCATACACCAAGTTCAAACAAATTTGCTCGCTTCAGTGCTTTTTATGTCATACTAATAATGAAAGTAATTAAATTGGTGCAATAATTGTGCAAAAAAAAGAAATCTGTGTATCATATCATGCTATTTAAGGCTGTAGTTATTTTTAAACTGTACTTGTGAATGAGTTGGCTGCTTAGATAAAAATGTAGATTCTGAAACTGAGAGTACACAGCACAGAAGCTGCTTATAGCTTCACGATGGTTGGAGCATGGTATGTCTAAACAGTGACTGTTGGTTTTTCAGCTATATTCAGCTCGTTTCAGTAGCATCAGAAAAAGCACCCTTTCACACACTGCTGGTATATGAAATTGGTGAAATTCACTATGCCAAACGTGCAAGGATTTTATTTAACTTTAAAGGAATACAAAAATAACTGCAAGAGGAATTCCTTTCGAAGACGGATAAAAAAAAAAACACGTTGATACACACCTCTTCACTTCACACAGAGTGATATCAAAGTGTTAAGCAAAAAATGTCCAGGATAGTCTTGTGTAGTTGACTGTAGAACTGATTTCATCTCATCTGGAATGAAATATTTTCTCCCTAATGAAGTATATTCTTTACCAGTTGCCTGCATCTCCTTACTGTCTGCCTGTTGTTGTTGTTGTTGTTGTTGTTGTTGTTTTTACTGCCCTGACCAACATCTCCACAGCAGAACCTCATGAATATATTATTCTGTGCAACCCCTAGTTCAGAATAGTGTACCAATAAGTATACACAGACCCCAGCATTATTGCTATACCTGATACACTAATACTAGTACCATGAGCACTACAGTGTCAAATAACATCTTGTTTGTGGTGGTGCTGTAGTGGTCTCTTTTCCAACGATTGACAGAATTGAAGGAACTGACAAATTGTACATAGTCTCAAATAAGCTATAGTGAGTAATTTTATAACCATGATTGAAGGCATATAATAATAAACAAGTAAATAAGTGTACAAAAAGCACTGTCTATGCAAAAGTCTGGTTATTGCCATAAGACTGATTTCTGTGTGTGTGTGTGTGTGTGTGTGTGTGTGTGTGTGTGTGTGTGTGTGTGTGTGTGTGTGTGTGTGTGTGTGTATGTGAGCGAGGTACAGATATAGTTTTTTTAATTTTTGTTTATGCTAACAGAAAGGAAACTACTGATGTTTATTATTTATTTATGAATATTATATTGTATTTTAACAGATTACTAAAAAGAGGTGTATAAGATTAAATATTTCAATTTGTTGAAAAAGGTCTTCATTTGTGCGTGCATGGCTAGGGGGGTATAGGCAGTCTTTATCTATTTGTGTCTTGCTTCATCTCGTACCCTCTTTCATTCTTTACTGCCTACACTTTCCTATCTACTTGCGACCTACTACTCTTCCTTCCACCTCTCTCATCACCTCTTCTTCTCCTCTCTCAATCCTTGAGGTGCAGTAAAGTGACCTTCTTTTTTAATTCAGCTGCTTCAAAACATGTAACATCATTCCCAAAAGCACCTACATGCATTTTTCCCTTGTGCAATTAAGAATAAATATGCACCTAATGCATACTGACACATACACACACACACACACACACACACACACACACACACACACACACACACACACACACACACACACACACACTGAACCAAGTTCTGTAGTGGCAATAATGAGGACTGTATGTGTGGCCTTGTATTGTGATGTCAGTTGTCAGTTCCACTTTACAGGATCTGAGATACACATACTCAGACTTGATATTGAAGACCCCAGTATAATCAAAACACTAATTACAGTCATTTATAGCAACAAGGTTTACCAGTGAGAAAAAGAACCTCGTTGCACAAATGTACAAATTTAACTAGTACTTTGTTAAAGCACATTTTGCTTTAATCCACAATTTTTATCCACTGTTCCTTGGAAAAATCCTCCAGCTCGAACAAATTGTGAGGGGACCTCCTGTTCACAGCCTTCTTTAAGTCTTTCCACAGGTTTTCAATCCGATTTAAATCAGGGCTCTGATTTTTCATCAAAATCCATGCAATTTTATGAGGGGTGTGTGGGCTTTTTTATATCCATTGTACCTGATATGTTCTAGATTATTTTAATAAGCCTGTTGTAATGTACCTAAATGAGATTACATCAACGTTCCTAGGTCATTACACATAACAAGCCAAGAAACAAGACATGAAATGCATCACTGTCACTCTTGAGGTGATCAGCTGCAATACACGTTTCATATATTTTATATAAGATCATATATTAATTAAATGGGGTGTGAGTCATATAGGTGTATTAGTTTATTGTTTTATTATAATTTGACTAATATACCGTAAATTCTCGGACTACAAGCCGCTATTTTTTTCACAGACTTTGAACACTCACTTAAACAATGACGCGGCTAATTTATGGATTTTTACGGGCTAACCAGTTTCATGCCAAAACATTTGGCCTCGTCACATCGGACCAATGAAATGACCCAACAGGTCACAGTGGACCAATGAAACTGTTCTAATTAAATCTAACGCTCACTCTACATTCTTCAGATCAGTCGTTTTGCGCGTCATGCACACCCCCTCATCAGGGAAAACACACGAAGAAATGCAGATGGTTGACGTCATGGCTCCGCCCCTTCTTGTTATGTGATTTGGTAATGCTCACAGTGGTTACACACAACGCGGGTAATTAGATATAGAGTTAGAATTAGATAGCGAATATAGTTAGAGTCTTAGTTCTTGTTCATGTTTCCAAGCATTAGTCTGTCTGAGTTCATGTCAAGGCTAGTTAGCTTATAGCTTAGCCTGTAGCTTAGTAGCTAGTAGCATAGCTTATAGCATAGTAGCGGATAGTATAGCTTAGAGTTGTATAGACTTAGTTTAGAATATAGATGTAGAAGTGGTTTATAGAGTATAGATATAGAGTCTTTGTTTCATGTCATAGTTAATGTTTAGGTTAGTTGGTTTAGTTAGCTTAGTTCATTGAGTTGGTCATGGTTCTTGTTTCTCTTGAGTCTGCTCTCCTCTGTTTCAATAAAAGCTCTCATCCAAACTTCACTTGCATCCAGCCTGCTTCGTTTACGTCACGAATCGTGACAGTTACAACGTGGACACCTGCGGCTTATAGACAAGTGCAGCCTATATATGTACAAAATATGTTTTCTTTTTAAAATTAGCGGGTGTGCTTAATAGTCTGGAAATTACGGTACTAATATACTAATAATATAATTTTACTAATATTATAATATACTAATATTAGGCACTAGTTTATTATTTCATTAGCCTAGTCTTTATTCTAGAACGAGGTTATAGGTTAAATTGATCCCTTTTTGCTTTAAGTCCACCATTTATATCCTCTTTAAAAAAATATTTGATATTAACATTGATATTCTCCAACATACATATGTATGCATGTTCATAAGCACTGTTAAACGTGTTGAGGATTAAAAACAAGTTCATGGCATGTGGGGAAAAATACATTTAATACATGCATATGCATAAAAAGTACCACAAATACTGCCTCAAGCTTTAACATAAGCATTAGGTTTTCTTTATATTGACCTGTGTAAATTCATATTATTTTATGGTAAATGGAGCTTTTATCCAAAGCACATTACACTGTGTCTCATTCACACACACCAATGGTAGCAGAGCTGCCATGCAACTTGGGGTTCAGTGTCTTGCCCAAAGATACTTTGGGAGTCACCTGGGCCGGGAATCGAACCGCCAACCCTACAATTAGTGGACAACCCGCTCTACCAACTGCGCCACAGCTGCTACCGGATGTGCAGGATGTGCAGGATGTCAATTTGGTTGTGGAATTAGACACATGTAATTACATATTGCAATTGCTGCTACATGCATTACAAGCTACTCTGGAATATTACATTGTAATATAAGGTGTTCCTACACTGTTCAAACCCAAATCACAAGGTCCTACCTGCAGCAATTGGTGACTTCCTCTCATCCAGTAGCTGAATGGCAGTGCTGGCCAGTATGACACTCTTATTTTCAGAACCTGGGATCACATACATATCAGTTGATTTATGATTTTTTTTATTTCTGACCATGCATAGCACACACTTGCACACATTGCGCACAGTATATAATATTATATTGAAGATGACATAGTCTACTTTGTCCACACTGTCAACATCTGGTGCTTCTTAAATGGCTACATTTGGAGTTCTTTCTTTTAATTCATTTAAACTAAAAATCTAAAGAGATGTCCTGAAGCATAAAATGTGCTCCAAACATGCGTTTCTAATACACAGTAAGGGAGAGAGCAAACCTAACATATCCTATTTTAAATTGCTAAAATGCCAAATTTATATATACACATCAAGCCAAGCACAACTAAATAAGAAATCTTTTATCCTTGAGGTTGGTTTTTGACTTGCCTTGTCAACATGCATTTGGATGTCAATAAGAAACACTCACAGAGACTTAATATCTAAAACAATTGGAGAGCATTCGCAAATGGTATGGCAGATTGCATCTCCTCTCAGTGGGGATTCAAATAGGTAAAATTTGCTTATGCTTTATGCTTTAATCATGTAGTACTACAGAAAAACTGAACTACCGTTAAATAATAAATAAAATAAAATAAAAAAATCAAGAGAGTATATTACTATTTTCATGTTCTCTTACTTCTACTACTTCTGTTTGTTATTTAGAGACATTTGTTGCATATATGTTGCAAAAGAATATCACTTAATATAAGCCAATTGTAAGGCAAAACTATAAGACAAAAAAATAAGTAAATTTTGATATAATGAAATGAAATACAGCTCAATCAAAGACAAGTCAAATCCCATTTTTACTGGTTTGTTTGAGGCTATAGGGTATAGATCATTTATATTTTTCTTGTTTTCATTTTCATGTATTTTTCTGGCCTGCCACAGTGAGGCACTATTTAAAAAAGAAAGAATTGGTAGTCCTAAATAAAGTGTGTGTGTGTTTGTGTGTGAGAGAGACTTGTCACTCTTGTTTCTTTTGCTTCTCTTGCCTGTATTAAACGGAAGTGAGTAGACGAAGGTGCCTGGCACTTGTTCCGCTGCCCTTTTGTACCACAAAGGAAAGTGATCAGCATTGAACACACCCTCTTTATCCTCGGCCGTCAGGAAGTCTCTTAGAACACACAGCACACATAGGTGATCTCACAGGAGAGGATGTCAACAGCTGTTACTTTACAGAATAAGCCAATTCCAATTGTAATATTTTCAGAAATGTGTGTAGATAGATAGATAGATAGATAGATAGATAGATAGATAGATAGATAGATAGATAGATAGATAGATAGATAGATAGATAGATAGATAGATAGATAGATAGATAGATAGATAGATAGATAGATAGATAGATAGATAGATAGATAGTTTATTGATTAATTCAGGGACATTTCAGAATCAGTGTATCAGAACATTTGCATAGCAGTTTGTTCTAAACATCAAATACAAGATTGGCTTATACGCATCTCTACCTGCCTATCTCGGACTAGATGAAGGAACACCACTTTAAGCTAAACTTGGCAAAAACTGAGCTTCGTGTTATCCCTACCTGCCCCTCAATCAGCCACAACATCACCATACAGCTAGGCTCAACCACACTCAACTCAACCAGGACAGCCAGAAACCTTGGGGTAACTTGAATTTTACAGACCACATTTCAATAACTGCACAGGTTCATTCTGTATAACATCAAACCCCTTCTGATGATTCAGAATGCACCAGCATGCCTTGCTTTCAACCAGCCCAGAAGGACCCACATAACACTCCTCTTCATCTCCCTTCACTGGCTTCCTGTAGCTGGCCGCATCCAATTCAAGGCCTTGATGCTCACGTACAAGACCTTGTCTAGAACAACAACCCCCTACCTCAACACTCTCATTGAGGTGTATGTTCCATCCTGCAACCTGCGATCAGTTAGCGACCAATGCCTTGTCGTGCCTACTCAGTAAATCATGAGGTCCCTTTCCAGAACTTACAAACTGACTGTCCCTCAGTGCTGGAATGAACTTTAAATTCAACACAGACAGCAGAATATGTCACTATCTTCAAAAATGTCTAAAATCCCGTCTCTTCCGTGAACACTTAACTAACCCCTAACTTGTCCCCACTCCAAAAATTAAAGAAATAAAATTTATTATTATTTTTTTTTTTAAATCTGCACTTACACTGGCTCTTACACATCTACTCTGTGTACTTTACTCCTATAGTACACAATTAATTGATTGATTAATCAATTGCTTGATATATCGCTTTGCTGGTATTTTCTGATTTGTAAGTCACTTTGGATAAAAGTGTCTGATAAATTAATAAATGAAATGAACACAATCTTAAAAAGTATGTTTTCAGCATAATCTTGCATTGCATCAATATTTTTTTAATAACTATTTTTGAATGGGACATGCTTACTGATTGCTTAGTTGGTATGGCATCACAAATAAGTTGATACGTGATAAGCCAGTCCGTGTGCCGAGGTAAGCTATCTCCACACCTTTGTCAGAATTCCTGTAACACATAGAAAAAGGACATTTCCATACATGTTTCCCTTTACACAACTACATTTATTTAAGAACAGATTATGTACCGTACTACTAGGAAGCTATTTCTTTTAGAAGGATTTGACATTTTTGTACTGCATCTGAGTATAATGTAATGAAACGCCTTCATTTAAAATCCCAACATTTAAAAGGCTTGTTCAAGGTTCCAACTCTCCTTACGCATTAAAGTTTAAACTCCTAGCCATCTAATCAGGCCCACAACCACTGACCTTCCCTTATCATTGAAAATTGGCTTACTTCTTATTGTACTTTGGTGGGCTACATTTGTGGTATACATAAACTGAGTTCAAGTCTAAGTTTTTTGGCATAGTGGGGTACATTATGTGTATTGGTGTATGAATGTGTGATTTTGTGTGCAATATGTGTTCATACTCTGATTTATTGAGAGCCAGACTGGTCCAGTAAGCTTCTATTGGCGCGGTCACCATGGCATCAAACAAGACCTCTTGAATTAGGTCGTTATCACCTACGGCAATGATGTCAACAACAGTACATCATATGTAACCATAGCATCAGTAAAGACAATAACATCAACTGCCAACATCAACATTTAAAACCCTTAGCAGATACACAAATTTCTATAGCCTTATTCAGACAGGATTAGTTTTACATGGGGCTGTGGGATGATGTAATTATTATTGAGTATTTCAGTGAGTTTAGTATTATCTGAATCCATGATGTCAGTAATCGTTTATGGACTGCATGGATATTTGTTTAGAAAAAAAAATACATACTGTCTTTTATCTATAAAATGATCAGAAATAAACGTAGGTAATATACAATATCCCTGCACAAATTGGCATGTGGAATAAAAACACTCCATTAAGTAGTATTTTGCATATTATGTTCAGACCAAGCTGATACCAAGTTTTGGTCATTTAAAATGCAGTATAATAAAATATAAAATGTCAGTAAAATGACATACAAAAGAATTTCTCTGAAGAGTGATGTTTCTCTGGACTAAAGCTATTGTTTTACTACACTACAGTATATGGCCAAGTGACAAGTGGCTACATTATGCATGGTTCTTACCATATGCTTTTGGCGTGACATCAATGCAAACATCATGAAGACACTCCCATTTCAAGATTTTATAGAAAGAGCTTATTCCAAGTGAAACAGTGCTTTACATAAGTATTTGCCCACCCCACAAACATTTCTATATTTTATTATGTTTCAGCACGGAACTGAACGGATTTCACTGGCATGAAATATCATGAATCTACACAAAATAAAATTTAAGTGAGAGGGAAAATCAATATAATTTGCATAATCATTTACAAAAATAAATAATATAAAAGTTTCCTTGTTGGTGTGAAATCCCTAAATTAATTTGCATGCAACCAGCTGCCATCCAAATCATATTATTAGTTAAATGGAGTCCATCAGCATGCAATAGAAGTGTAAATAAATAAATAAAATTAACTTTTTCATGGAAGGCACCAGAGTTTTTTAGACAACATAACCAAACAAACACCATTATGAAAACCAACTAAATGTTCTGTAATTATCAATCAGGCTTTTATTATTTACAAAAATATCCCTAACTTTAAACATCAAGCAAAGCACCATTAAATTTAATATTAAAATATAAATATAAATTTAAAATATACATATAAATATAAAATATAATATAAATAATTTGGCACAACCATGACTGAAAAGGCCATCCACCAAAAATCACTAATGAGGTACAGAGAGTATTATTCAGAAAAGCAACCAAGAGGCTAAGGGTAACTCTGAAGAAGCTGGAGAGACCCAAAGCTCAGATGAGAAAAGCTGTTCAAAAACAACCACAGCCCATGCACTCTTCAAATATGGGCTTTATGGTAGAGTGTAGAGAAAACAGCCATTATTGAAAAAATAGCCATATGAAATCAGTTCAAGGTGGTGAATACTTATTGAAGGCATTGTGTAATTATAACATAAAACATATCCTGTCTGATCAGTACTTATGTGGATACAAAGTGGTCTATAAGTGTATGTAAATGCTCTACTCACACTTCAGGTGTGGTTGTCCTCCATCAAGGTAGAGTTTGATTGCCTCGATCTGAGACAGGTAACGATGTTCAGGGTGCTCATCTGTGTTACAGTATGTCCTGAAAACATACTATAACCCTAAACAGCAATTTCTCTTCACAAACACAGGTGAACATGCCGCACACAAACACACACCTAAAACATCTTATACTCTACCATTCATCTGCCAGTGCCACATCAGGATGCTCCAAATCATGTAGTCCTGAAATACAACATATTATTATAATTAAAAATGTTAGAGGCCTAGTAATAGGTAGCATCCTCATCTGAGCTTCAGCTTCAATCCCTCTTTTCAACAGCGTTCAGTGTGCTGATTCTGATTTGTAGGAAAAATAATTAAGAATCCCTACAGCCAGTTCAATGTAATTTTCTTTAAGCCACGTTAATGTGCATTGTCAGTGCTGCCATGTTAAGAAATGATATAAATAAATTTAAGCTACCTAAAATTATTAGCATCCAAAAAGGGCGGTTTAAAATTAACAACTGACTAAAATCATTCATAAAAATAACCACACAATTGTCACAAGTTATACATGAGTGTAATTCTAAAAGGATGTAAATAGTTAGTAAAGGGCCAACACACACTCTCTCCCTCTCTCTCTCTCTCTGTCTCTCTCGGTCCATTAGCGGTCAATCCCATGCACAGCCTATGGCCAATTTTTTTCCCTTTCATTCATAATTCATTAGATTTTCTGCTGGATGAAAAATGCCTATTTCTATTGAAGTTGACAGGAGGAACCATCACAGGAAATGCTGAACCATGCTCTCAACAATCCTAAATGGTAGCAGTGTTTAAGAATACGCGTGTAGCCTGAGCAAATGAATATTAACATGCATGATCCTGCTGAAATACACACAGGATGAAAACGCTGGGGCACAGCAATGTATTTAAGCACATATGCACAAGGGAAATATTTTTTATTTCTGCCGAGGTAGTCATAAATAGCCCATTGTGAAGTTACCTTCTTCCATAGTGACACTCCCACTGAAGAAATATTTACCATGTCCCTTTGACAAGGCCACACCTAAGCTGCAAAATAAGCACACATTGCCTTACTCTACAAACAAATTCACACACTTTCACACAATAAGTACAGACAATCCATAACAATGTGCTGCCCATATAACAATGGCTACTTTACCTGAAAGGAGTTCCTTTGATGTCTGTGTAGTAGTAGTCATTATGCAGAACAAGCACTCGTCTCTGAAAATACACATGTATAAACACACACATGGCACATTACATTGTGCCATCCCACTTAATTAAATTTCTGAACATAAGGCTGGATCCACAACAAATACAGGAATAAGAAAGTCATATCCTAACTACAGAACACACCGTGTTTATGTTCTCTCACCCCTTTATCAACAGCTTTTTTAACTTCCATAGAGAAAGTTCCAGTTTTTCTGTTCACCATAGCATTGCGTAGCTGGAAATCACACACACACACACACATACACACACACACACACACAGTGAACTGTCACTTATATAGGAATGCTGAATGAATATAAAGTAACATGAAAATGTGTCATGGAGCAAATCGAAATACAAATAAAGCAACAGAGATTTCTTGAATAATGAAAGACAACGTGAAACGCATGAAAAATTACTGACATTTAAATTCCATTTTACACATTAGGTTGAAAAGTGAACTAAACACAACTTTAGCTTTCAATTAATATCCAAGCTACAACAGCTAAATAATAAGACATTTTATTGGGGAAAAATAGGGCCAAAGAGGCAGCCCACCATCACACCTGCAAACAAACAAACAAACAAAAACACACCATATCCTCCTTGTCTTCCCATTCGACTTCAGAGAGATCAACACTGCTGTAGTTGGGCTTCCTCCTCTTTTTGCCTTCTTCATACTGAAAAGACACACATGCATGCGCATACACGCATACGCGCACACACATATACATATATATATATATACATATATATATATATATATTATATATATATATATATATATATATATATATATATATATATATATATATATATATATATATATATATATACAGTATCTCACAAAAGTGAGTACTTGATTAAATCTTTTAATGTGACAACACTGAAGAAATGACACTTTGCTACAATATAAAGTACTGAGTGTACAGTTTGTGTAATGGTGTAGATTTGCTATCCCCTCAAAATAACTCACACAGCTATTAATGTCTAAACCACCGGCAACAAAAGTGAGTACACCCCTAAGTGAAAATGTGCAAATTGGGCACAATTGGCCATTTTCAGTCCCCAGTGTCATGTGACTTGTTAGTGTTACAAGTAATCAGGTGTGAATGGAGAGCAGGTGTGTTAAAAATTTTGTGTCATCACTCTCACACTTTCTCATACTGGTCACTGTAAGTTCAACATGGCACCTCATGGCAAAGAACTCTCTGAGGATCTGAAAAAAAGAATTGTTGCTCTACATAAAGATGGCCTAGGCTATAAAACGATTGCCAAGACCCTGACACTGAGCTGCAGGATGAGGCCAAGATCATGGTTCCACTCAGAACAGGCCTTGCCACGGTGAACCAAACAAGTTGAGTGCATGTGCTCAGCGTCATATCCAGAGATTGTCTTTGGGATATAGACGTATGAGTGCTGCCAGCATTGCTGCAGAGGTTGAAGGGGTGGGGGGTCAGCCTGTCAGTGCTGAGCATCAAATTGGTCACACTGCATCAAATTGGTCTGCATGGCTGTCGTCCCAGAGGGAAGCCTCTTCTAAAGATGAAGCACAAAAAAGCCCACAAACAGTTTTCTGAAGACAAGCAGACTAAGGACATGGATTACTGGAACCATGTCCTGTGGTCTGATGAGACCAAGATAAACTTATTTGGTTCAGATGGTGTCAAGCTTGTGTGGTAGCAACCAGGTGAGGAGTACAAAGACAAGTGTGTCTTGCCTACAGTCAAGCATGGTGGTGGGAGTGTCATGGTCTGGGGCTGCATGAGTGCTGCTGGCACTGGGGAGCTACAGTTCATTGAGAGAACCATGAATGCCAACATGTACTGTGATATACTGAAACAGAGACTAGACATGAAAGATCAGATTTTTTTGTGTTACTATTTTAGACACATTATATTTGTCAATACATTTTATGAAAACCATGAAATTCCAAAGGGTTCACATACTTTTTCTTGCCACTGTGTATATATATATATATATATATATATATATATATATATATATATATATATATATATATATATATATATAAAACAATTCTAAAGGGTCTTAAGCAATGAAATGGTATTTACTGTTAAACAGTAAGTTAAACTTTATGCAGTATTATACAGGTGTTATACAGTATCTTACTCCATCAGGATCAGCCAAGTTACTGAAACCACTTTTCTTTTACTGCAATGTTGAATGTGTTGAAATTAATTTACACAGTTTAAAATTACATTCCCTAATTAGAGCACATTTTAGCTAATAAAATGAAATATCTATGTGATGGGCAGTTTGATTGTGCATTAGCTATGGCAGTTAGGAAGAAAAGAATGTCTGGAGTTCATTTTGAGATGTATAGAGGGCCCTCTAGTGAAAATATGTAGTACAGCAGGTAAGCATAATCTAGTGTTGCAGTATTGGCATTCAGAAAAAAAGGCATATTTTATAAATATACATATTGTTACTGGTGAGAGATCCTACATAATTTGGGCATAACCTATGTTTTCCCCAGTGCTGGACTTTATTTTGTCCAGCAGAGTTTGGGAATTTTGAGAATAACTGATATAAGGCAGCAATATGGGAGACAGTAGACCACATTTGGGCAACACTTACTTGAAAATAATCCAGAAACTCTTGCATTATGACTAGCTTAAAAAATACCCATCCACGACCCATTTTCAATGCCCTGGCTGAGGGAAGGAGGTTCTCACCCAAGATTTGATGGTACATGGCCCCGTCCATCGTCCTTTTGATGCGGTGAAGTTGTCCTATCCCCTGAGCAGAAAAACACCCCCAAAGCATGTTTCCACCTCCATGTTTGACGGTGGGGATGGTGTTCTTGGGGTCATTGTTCCTCCTCCAAACATGGCAATTTGAGTTGATGCCAAAGAGCTACATTTTGGTCTCATCTGACCACAACACTTTCACCCAGTTGTCCTCTGAATCATTCAGATTGGCAAACTTCAGACGGGCATGTATATGTGCTTTCTTGAGCAGGGGGACCTTGCGGGCGCTGCAGGATTTCAGTCCTTCACGGCGTAGTGTGTTACTAATTGTTTTCTTGGTGACTATGGTCCCAGCTGCCTTGAGATCATTGACAAGATGCTCCCATGTAGTTCTGGGCTGATTGCTCATTGTTTTCATGATCATTGCAACTCCACAAGGTTAGATCTTGCATGGAGCCCCAGGCCGAGGGAGATCGACAGTTCTTTTGTCTTTCTTCCATTTGCGATTAATTGCACCAACTGTTGTCACCTTCTCACCAAGCTACTTGGCAATGGTCTTGTAGCCCATTCCAGAATTGTGTAGGTCTACAATCTTGTCCCTGACATCCTTGGAGAACTCTTTGGTCTTGGCCATGGTGTCGTTTGGAATCTGATTGATTGATTGCTTCTGTGGACAGATGTCTTTTATACAGGTAACAAGCTGAGATGAGGAGCACTCCCTTTAAGAGTGTGCTCCTAATCTCAGCTCGTTACCTGTATAAAAGACACCTGGGAACCAGAAATCTTTCTGATTGAGAGCGGGTCAAATACTTATTTCCCTCATTAAAATGCAAATCAATTTATAACGTTTTTGACATGCTTTTATCTGGATTTTCTTGTTGTTATTCTGTCTCTCAGTGTTCAAATAAACCTACCATTAAAATGATAGACTGATCATTTCTTTGTCAGTGGGCAAACATACAAAATCTGCAGGGGATCAAATACTTCTTTCCCTCACTGTAATTGAAAGTGGCATTTTATACTCTTCCGCTTCTAGACATTAAATCTAGATAAATGTGACTGAGTTTTCACAGTTTTACACAAGTAAATCTGTAGGCAGGGAAAACAATGTAATTTAATCAGCAATGTCACCAATTAGCCATTGGAGCATTTGTTGTTCAGCACTTGAGCTTGGATTAAACCCACAAAGAAATGGCTGTCAAGGACATTTCACCCTCATATTTACTGTGTAGGCTGCACACACTGACATTGACAATGAATCTCAATGTCTTTCTGCCTGTACAAACCACCTCATTCTGCTCCTCTCTCTTTTGCTAATATTTTCTTCTTATTTTGTCTATACTGCCCTCATGGACAGGCATAGCCATGGATGAAGAAAGAGCAAGCTGGCACCTGTAAGCATCCCCAAAATGTCCTGTGAGAAGAAACAATCTTCCTTGCTCTGTTTCCTCTCTTTCTTTATTGCAACCATTCCTGCACAGTCTGCCACTGTGTGCTTGGATGTGTGTGTGCAGCAATGTATGTAACTTTGCATGATGGAATTTGTGATATTTTGTTCATACAGCTCAGATGAGGTCAGCTATCCCTTAAACCCCTCCTGTTTTGCCTTAACCGCTTTTAGCCCAGCAAAAAAAATTACAGTGTAATTAAACCTTGGCCTGAATACAGCTCGGTGAGATCCCCACACACAGCATAATAGATCCAATCACTACCATTCAGAATCATCAACTCATGTTTGTAATTCATTCACATACCTGACACTCATGAAATCCCTTAAATTAGCCCCTTATTACAGTGTTCTTGATAGTGTTGTGGAATAACAATAAAGCCACTGCACAATAATTTCTAAAGTCCAAATTTACATAAAAGGCTTGATCAATGATTTATTATTATATTATATAATTATTATGTTAAAGGGCTATGGATTGGTATGCCTTTCTCCAGGTGTTGAGCACATTCACAACAAAAGGTCCCCTTTATTTTTGTGCACTTATTTTTCACTGATTGCCTTTTGTTTTAGTTGTTTTTTTTTTGTTTGTTTGATTTTGTTTTTGAACTTAACTGTATTCATGTTTAAAAGTTTATTTTTGCTCCTTGCAATCTTTTGAATTACTTCTTGGTTTTCTGAACAGATTTGTCTATAGTATATTTGTCTATATGTATATTTGTCTATTTGTTTGAAAATTTTGTTGTAGACTCGACTACTCTAACCTAGTTACAAATCAGTTATAGTATCTAGTTTTTCGGAATGAGTACTTCCTGATGACTGGATTTTTTGTTAGAAACTCTGAATAAAAGCATCTGCTAAAGGGTTGTTGTTACTGTAAATTGAGGAAAAAATAAATTAATTGGTAGTTAAATTGCCACAGACCACATTCAAAAGCACCAAATGTGCCACAATCCTTCATGTGTACATTTACAGTGGGTAATACAGTGGGTAATAATGAATAATTAAAAAGGTTATTAGGGGTCCAAGCACCAAAGGTGGTGGAACCCTATTGTTTTTTCTTGAGTTTTTCTCATTCTTATTTTCTCCTCTAAAACAAATTGTGCAGATCAAAGTGAGACGTGAAATTTGGTCAATTGTCAAAAAGATGTTGAGATTTATAAACAATTGTGAAAGTTGTTTAGAACGAGGTTCCATCTGTTTGTAACTGCCATTTAAACAGAATGAGTCAAGAAAAACAAAAAAACAAATACTTGAAAACATAAAGAAAAGCCTGGAATCTGCAAATTGGTGGTTCAGTGGTTTATGGGAATGATGGTGTTAATTGCCACATTTAATTTGTATCCCCAAGCAATGTAGTTACCACATTTGCTCCCACTTGTGTTTTAAATGCAATATTATTAGGTACACCAAATCTAGTGTAAATCTCTCTCTCTCTCTCTCTCTCTCTCTCACACACACTTGCTCTCTCATACACATACACACGCACACAGAGAGAGAGAGAGAGAGAGAGGAGAGATGGAAACTATAAAATAACTTTTCTCATTACCAGAGGGCGCAGGTCTGGATGGGTCAAGATGTAGCCATTATTGGTAATAGCAAATGCATAGCCATGGATTCCCAGCTGTGAATTCACACATCAACACACAAACATACAGACACACACATCCAGTGAACATAACCAGGGGTATTTTAACATTTCATAATCAGCTATACATGACACCTGTTCTGTTCTTCACTTTTTCACTTTCTGTTAATTTCTCTTACTGTTTTAATATCAAAGCCCAATCAAGCTCTGTGCAATTTCCTGCTCCTTCTGCTACTCCCCAAATCATGGTTTCCCACATCCCGCAGACACACAAATAGAGACAATCAGATAGACCCCGCCCCCCCGCCACACACACACACACACACACACACTTGCACACGCACACAGAGTAAATGTCTCTCCTGATACACTGGTGATTGGCATGACTCCCCAAAAAATAATATGCTTTCAAATGCCAGGAATTTTTTTAAAGCTGAACCCACTAATTTTCACTTGAAGATATGTCCATAAATTAACTTCTCCAGTCTTGCTACTTTAAATCGAATGGTGCAAAACAGTCATCGCTGCAATTTTCCTGCCATTCTTTGTCTGAAAGGGAAAAGGGTTGGAACAATCATTGCAGGGAAAAGTAGAGGTTTAAAATAAGGACATGGTGCTTAGCATATCTTTATATATTCTAGATAGTAATCAGTGAGTCTGCACACAGAAGCCCACCATCTACTATGACTGAAGAATGGGAAATACGTGAATGCCACAATACAGTGGCCTCCAATAATATTGGCACCCTTGGTAAATATGAGCAAAGAAGGCTGTGAAAATTTGTCTTTATTGTTTAACCTTTTGATTTTTTGTTAAAAAATACTCTCATGGATCCTTCAAATTCAAGGTCCACACTGGTGGACTCTCCTCTTTAGTTCAACCCAAAAGTTTTCTATGTGTTTCAAGTCAGGGAACTGGGATGACCATGGCAGGACCTTGATTTTTGTGGTCAGTAAACCATTTTTGTGTTGATTTTGATGTACGTTTTTGATCAGTGTCCTGCTGGAAGATCCAACCACTGTCCATTTTAACCTTTCTGGCAGAAGCAGTCAGGTATTCATTTAATATGGGCAGTGGTAGCTCAGTATTTAAGACATTGTGCTATTGCTTGGAATGTCAGGAGTTCAGACCCCAGCACCGCTAAGCTGTACAAATGAGATAAATGTAAGTCGCTCTGCATAAGTGCATCTGCCAAATGCCAAATGTAATATCTGTTGATATTTGAGACCATGATGCCATGTATCCTAATAAAATGCCCATGTCCTCTGGCAGAAAAACAGCCCCAAAACATTAAAGAGCCACTACCACCATATTTAATTGTGTGAATAACGTACATGTCCATATGGCTACCTATTTGTGTGAGCCAAAACCCGCCTCTGGTGTTTATTGCCAAAAAGCTCTATTTTGGTTTCATCTGACCATAGAACCGGATCCCAATTGAAATTCTAATATTGTCTGGCAAACTGAAGACTATTGTTCCAAACTACTGTGGTGATGTAGGTGACTTTGGATTGTAGTTTTGGAGAACTACTGACCCAAAGACGCAACTAATTTCTGCAATTCTGCAATTCAGCTGTGATCCATGGAGATCTTTTGGCCATTCAAACCATCCTCTTCACAGACAATATAGACACACGTCTTCTACCAGGTTGGCTCATAACATTTCCAGTTGACTGGAACTTCTTAATTATTGCCCTGATGGTGGAAATAGACATTTTCAATGCTTTTACTATAGTCTTATAGCAGTATATTGAAGGGAATATACTTTTTAAAAAAAAATCGCATATTTCATAGGGGTGCAAATAATTGTTGCAGACCTATACTTAACAAAGAATTATTTTATTAAACCTGTGTTGCGTTTGCAATTGATTGATATCCGTGAGACCAGAGTATTTTTGTGATTTCTGACAAAAGACCAAAAGGTTAAAAAATACAGACAATTTTTCACAGCCTTCTTTGCTCATATTTACCAAAGGTGCCAATATAAGCAGAGGGCACTGTATAGTACAGTGGCGTCCGTAATTCTAAGAACTATTTTTAATTCACCATTTTTTAATTCACCATCCACTGTGCGATATACTGTATGAAATACCATTTATCTTTATATGCAGTTCATATATGATGTTCCTTTGTTTATGCAATATGAAAGCTAAACTATTTGAATAATAACACAATGTTGTGGAAAAAGTACATTATCACACAGGCCCACTTGGTACTGGATAATGTTTTTGCTTCAATAAATAATATTATAATTTAAAAAGGTCAGCGCCCGAGGGTCACTGCAAAGCCCTTGAGCCTGGGGTGGAATCCATGTCCAAACTGTAATATTGAATTAATGTGTGTGACATAAACCATCCTGCTGCAGCACACATATTCTGTAAGTGTATCCCTTTGGATAAAACCTTTGAGGAAGCAACCCTCCCTAGTGGTATGAGCCCTTATGCCCAGAGGTGCAGCAAAACCGTGTGCCTCATAATCAATAGAGATAGCTTCCATTATCCAATTAGAGATGCACTGCTTTGACACAGAATCACCTCTACTGTCACTGCAAAAGCAGTCCAGTAACTGGTCCAACTTACACCACTGGCCAGAGGAGTGGACGTAAGTACAAACACTTACTAGACACAGCAGGTGCAATTTCTCTTCTTCTGGTGTACAGAATGGAAGAGGGCAGAATGCCTGCAACACTACTGGCTGGGCAAAAGTTGTAGGCACTTTAGGAATATAATCTGGCCTAGGATATAGGAGGGCCTTGGTTAATCCAGGGGCAAAGTCAAGGCTGGAAGGGGCAACAGAGATAGCTTGTAGATCTCGTACTCGCTTGAAAGATGTCAGGGCCAGCAGAAGAGCTACCTTTAGAGTCAGAAGCTTCTCTGAGGATGACTCTAAGGGCTCAAATGGGGTGCCCGACAGACCTTCCAGGACCACAGAAATGTCCCAGGAAGGTATGCATTGTCTGCAGATGGGCCTCAGCCATCTGACACCATGCATAAACCTCGATGTTAGAGGATGTTGCCCTACAAAGTTTCCATCAATAGGGACATGGCTGGTAAAAATGGTGGACATATAGAACCTAACTGTACAAGGAACCAACCCTGCTGGGAAACATCCATGCAAGAACTCCAGGACTGTATGTATTGCAATTTTTATTAACTGTCTAAGTGACATTCCTCACACCACAAGACAAAAAATTGCCACTTTTTACAATTTTCTCATGGATTGTGCTCTAGCATTTAGCATGGTCTCTACAACCTCAGTTGAGAGACTGGAATTTATGAGCTGGTGCCCCTCAGGGGACAAACCCACAGTTCCTAAAGTTCCTGCCAAGGGTGAACCCTCTGGCTAGAGACAATAGATCCCTGTGAACAGAAATCAGCTAGCCAATAAGGTGCTACTAGCAGCAGACGTAGACGGTCTTGGCGTCTCTCGCTAGAAATTGTGGCAGCAGAGCGATCAAACTTTGGCCTTTGTTCTGTGCTGACTACTGTGGTGAGCACACCTCTGAACTGGACCCGGTAATCCTTTTCTATGATGAACAGAACACATGGAGACATATTTGGCAGTAGTTTTCACCCTGCCAGGTTGTTTCTAGTGATGTTAACTTTTCCACATTTTGTTGGAAGGAAAGTATCAGGTTTTATTTGTCCTGTGACAGCTCACTGACCAGAGAAAACTGAAAACTTTGACAACATTGGCTAGGGGGGTCCTACAGTAATAATCAGGGCTAACTGCCTTAACAACCTCTGGTCCTCCCTCTGTGGCCCATCAAGACCACTCCTGCTTTGCCTGCTTGTCACTGATAACAGTTCTTAAATCAGGACTACTAGCTGGCTGCGACTGTGGCCACCTAGTACCACTCTCTTTCCGTGGGGGGAGGCGGGCCACCACACTCGCCTTCTGTGCCTCCCTCACACTAGCACCGGCCTGTGGTCCACTCGTGGAGGTTTCGCCTCCAGAAACCTGTCAGCAATGGCATTAACTGCACTGCCGAACAGACCAGAAGGTTCAACAGGGGCATCCAGATGGGAAACCTTATTTTTGTTCCCCATGCCTGAGAGTTTGAGCCATAGGTAACCCTCTGCCGTGACCAAGCTACCCATTGAACAGCCATTATGACAGGATGTTTGCTTGGTCGAACGAAGAGACAAATCCGTGGCCTGACAAAGCACCTCTGGCCCAATTCCCTCCTCACTCTCAAGCTCATTCAGCAGGTCTAGCATTATCATCCGCCTTAATGATCATTTCGAGCAGCTCTTTATAGGATTGAGAGCTGCTCTCCATTTTTAATGCACTGGTTGCCTCTATGGCTCCTCAGAGTCAAAGTAGGTTGACTCTCCATACCAGAAGGAGAAGCCGCTATATTAGC
Source organism: Ameiurus melas (assembly GCA_012411365.1). Classification (NCBI taxonomy): domain Eukaryota; kingdom Metazoa; phylum Chordata; class Actinopteri; order Siluriformes; family Ictaluridae; genus Ameiurus; species Ameiurus melas. Next base: position 10,647,431 of record CM022780.1, on the reverse strand, counting down.
TCCAAAACCAAGCAAAGAGCAAGAGATAGAGCAGCATTCATCTCCACTTCCTCCTTCAGATCCATACAGGACCTGAGCCAGTGGCTGGCTGCCCCGACATCAGCCGGCCCAGAGCCTTGAGGTTCTGAAACCCAACTCCCTTCTGTTAAGAAGAGAGCGAGCCCTGCTTAAGAGCGGCGCTGCTTAATTATGAAGCATTCCCAATGAGTGCAGTCAGCCCCCACGAGGGCTGAAGCAGCATGCTCTACTCCCAAACACTTCACATAAAAAGTGTGTCGATGCCCCCCCATAATAAAACGAAGGCAGGGAGTAACACAATTTCTGAACTCTCTATGGCTCATTCTGTTTAACAGGATAGTGACAGAAGGGAAAATAATAATAATAATTTCTGGTAATAGAGAAAGTGAAGAGCTTTTAGGAATGTTCACACAGACAACCAGACAAATAAAGCTGATGACGTGATTTACAGGCATCATTTTCTAGCCACGTGATGTGTGAAATGCCATGTTACTTGACCACGGCAGCCCTATAAACAGACATGATTTTACACAGACTTCAGATACTGGTCGCGAGGGCATGAGGGCGCTTCCCACAGCATGACGCTCACACAATGTTGAGTTCCCTTTGAAATTGAACAATAGTTTATTCAATAATATATTAAACGCTAACCTTTTAAGATGCTTTTTTCGTTAAACAAATGTAATATACTGTATGTACATATTTTGACTTAGTCATTGTACCTTGTACTTGGGGATAGTCTTTAAGAGCTCAGACACTGGAACATCTGTGCCAACCACACCAAGTAGAATTCCCTTATTCTTCTAAGACAGAAAGCAGATAAAAATCAGACACATCACTAATACTCAAATATACTGATATTATGTCCAATTATTGAATAGATAGATTTCATGAATTTCATGAATTTTCATAAATGGCCTCCCTTTATTGTATACTTTATGGAGTTACAGACACTTCCCACTTAAATTTTAGTGCCTGATTTTACAATATCTTTATAACCAGCAACAGTTATTGGGTAGCCATGATGAGCCGGAGGGGTGGGTTTTGGGTTTTTGACATTATTTTTTTTTTTTAAAAAAAAAAAAAATTTTTTTCTTTTCAATGGAATATTAAAGAGAAAGAGAAGACAAATGTAAAATATTTGGGAAATGTTGATATTTCAGCAGAAATGTTCAGTAAATGTTCATGTAAACTAGTTCTCATGTAAAAATTTCAGTTTGTTGATAGGTGGTTGTTAGCTTCATGTGAGATACAGTGTCCTTCAAAAAAACATAAGGATACTGGCTCAAAATGACTTGGAAAAAAATTGGAACACACCAGATCAGTTAAAACAGTTAGAAGTAAAGGGCATTACATTTAATCTGACACACTTAACCTTGAAAAATTATGAAAAATGTTTTGCAGGATGCCTGTTGAGTACCGAATTAAATTGATTGGGAAAAAAACACTTAGGTCTTCATATTTTTTAACATTCTTCATATTTTTAAACAGTATTTCATATTTTTAATCCATTTCAAATCTTAAAGATATTTTAACTGTTATTGTACTGTTGTGGATTATCATGGCCAGGATGGTTCTAATTTCAAATTCAAAGTTCAAATTTTCCTTTTAATATGTAAAGTTTAACCAAAAACATTACCATTTAGTAGCATACTATAAGAATAGCCACTGCAACTCCTGCTTCAGTGCCTCAAAGTGCGCAGTGGTGACAATGGCTGTCTGATAGCTATGGTGGCGGGTCTTAATGCCCTGGCAGGTTTTACCATACTACAAAGGTGTCAGACTATTTGATCCTAGAAATTATTAATTTTCTAGAGGTCAAAAAGCTAGCTAAACTGAAGAGGTATTGGCCTGCCCAACCAGCCAGTGGGATGGCGACATTCAAAGGCTAAAACGAATAAATGGGCCTCAGTACCCTGCATGTCAATTGGGCCATTTCACGGCGGCGGGATGCAACTCGAGCGACAAGAGGCTGCTAAGAATCTAAGGTTCCAGAAGGCCGCAAAGGAATAGGGTTAACCTTGCCATCTGTACCTACAACTGTAGGTCTTTAGCCTTGGGGAACGATTTGAACCACCTGATGGAGGAGAAGAAGAAGATGAGGTGCGATGTGTTAGGGTTGAGTGAGACCCATCAGAAGAAGGAAACAAGTTCGCAGTGGAAGGACGGAAGCGCCATAAGATTCGAGAAAGCGGACGGTGCTAGATCAGTTGGAAGTATCAGGTTTTTCGTAAGCAAGGAATGGGATTTGAAGGTCACCTCTTGCCAGTTTGTTTCATCACAGATCAGGGTACTGAATGTGAACCTCTCTGGTTAGGCCACTCTTAAGATTGTCCAGACCTACGCTCCCACGAGTGTCAGGGTCGACAATGAAGTGGAGGAATTCTATCGCCAGCTAGACAAAATGCTAGCTGTGAAATCCACATACACCATCGTGATGGGAGACTTCAACACAAAGGTCGGTTATAGACAGGATGAGGGAGAAGAAGGCACTGCACTTGGCATTGAACGAAGAACGTGTGAAGGTCTACGACAAGACGCGGCTGCAGGAAGCCATCAAGCAGGAAACCTGTCATCAAATTGATAAAATGGATACGGACTACGAATCACTGATAAGGAAATTGAATGAGTGCTTCAGGAAGGCTAAGGAGGTGTGCCCGAGGGAGGAGAAGGGAAGAATCTCAGAGGAAACTAAGAAACTGCTGGAGAAGAGGACTGCAGAAGATCACCTAGGATATTCCCATCTCAACAGAGTGATATGTCAACATCTGAAGAGAGACTTCCGAGAAATATTGGATGGGAAAGCTCCTGAAGGCCTCAGAGGACAGGAAGAACCTAATGAAATGTGAAAGGGACATGGCACTATATAGATCAGAGGTGACGACATTCAAGAACACAGCTGGCGATAAAAGTGAGGTGGAAAAGATCACCAAGTGAAAAAGACATCACCAAGTGATTCACTCACTATCTGGATGACAGAAAATACCCCTCACAATGGATAGAGTCGAATACCATCCTGCTATACAAAAAGGGCGATAGAGAAGACCTGAAGAACTCATATTCCTCTTGTCTCATGTGTACAAGCTGTTCACAAAGGTAATCCTGAACAGATTATCACAACATCTAGATGAACTGCAACCAAGAGAGCAAGCAAGCTTCTGGAAGAACTATAGCACGATAGATCACATATTCACTCTAACCCAACTGCTTGAGCAAGCGAAAGAGTACAGGATGCCTCTGTGCGTCGCGTTCGTAGACTACGAGAAGGCCTTTGACAGTGTCGAGATAAATGCAGTGCTGAACTCGCTGGAGAGGCAAGGGGTCTAGGCACAGTACATCCAAATGCTCCAAGAGGCAAATTCCGGATGTACGACTGACACAGCTCTGCTATCGTCATCCGTAAAAGCACCAGTCGAAAAAGGTCTTAAGCAAGAAGACACCATCTCTCCGAAACTATTCACCGCCTGTCTCAAGCAGATCATCAGAGACGTCGACTGGCGAGGTGGCAGGAATATCAATGCTGAGCTACTGACCCACCTCTGTTTTACATCGTGCTCATCGCCGAAACCACAAATCAGCTACAGACCATGCTGACGGAGCTCGACGTCTGAAGCTCTGGAGTAGGTCTCAAGATGAACCGCATGAAAATTAAGTACACGTGGTCTGCAAATTTGCCAGGAGGCCAAATGGTGGTTGACAGTGATGAAATAGAGTAGATGGAGAAATATGAAATATCTGGGGCAGGAAGTGAACATGCGACATGGAAGAGGAGATCTCGTGTAGAGTAAGGGCCAGATGGAAAGCCTTTAACAGCATAAGGGATGTACTAAAGGGAAGACCAGATAAGTCCACCTGTGCCAATCTCTTCAATGGCACAGTTTTGTCTGCGATGTTATACAGAAGCAAAACTTGGGCCACACGGAAGGCTTCCAAACGGTGGATTGACGATATTAGAAGCGCAATTGAACTAACATGGGTGAGGAAGGCATGATCCAGAGAGGATCGGAAGGCATGCTGTGACCAGCAGTGCAGAATCGACACCCGACAGACTGGTCGGTCAAGGTGACTATAAGAATTATTACTTTTTGTTGTAATCAATTTCAACCACACATGTACACTAGACAATGGAGCTTACTGTAGGCAAATAGTGTAGGTAAAATATTGTCCATGAAAATGTGTAGATAGACTCCATTACTATTTTCTCAAAAACTGGCAACAAAATGTTCACATTTTTTTCGATAATAAGTTTGGTTATACAAAACGCTTTTTTTTATTGATATAAACATTTCAACTAAGGAGATTTCAACTAAGTTCCAAACAAAGCAAACGAGGCAAGTCATGTTTGTACCCAAAATGATGCATTATTTATTTTGTACTCACTGTCTCATTCTTTGTGCTGAATACAGGCATAGCCACTGTGGTCATCAGTACAGGCCCCTGACTGTCTTCCAACTAAAGAAGAGCAAGATAAAGAGGAAATACATAAAAAATGTCTGTGTAATCTATAATGGAAAGAGAAATTGGAGCACATACTGTATACTGTACATATATTACCTGTAAAAAAAAAAAAAAAAAAAGAGGAAAAAAAAAAAAAAAAAAAAAAAAAAAAAAAAAAAAAAAAAAAACAAAAAAAAAAAAAAAAAAAAAAAAAAACAAACTGGAAACACTTTACAAATCATTAAATTTAAAGTTTTTATAAACAATAAATCATTGTAAAATTTCATAATAAAAGTTATCTCAGGTGTGATACTAAATATAAAAAGTGTATCAATAATTATGCTTTATTGGAGCTAATAGGAAACCAGCCTTCCCCAAATAGCACAGTAATAGCTCTGGCTCATGACTGGATCAATAAAAGCAATACAGCATGGACCCGCACTAATGAGCCTGGTTAAGCATAGAGATTATGTCACTGATGCCCTGAAATTGATATACTATATAAAAGAAATACACACAAAGCATCTTTATTGTGACTGTCTAACAACTGTAGAAGACTCTAACTGTCCATCTTTGTACTTGCCTGTATGCAGAGCAACACTAAAAACACATCTTTCTGCCTTGTTTTATTTCTACTCACCTAATGACTCATTTGCATCTGTCTTACTGTACCCTTTACTTTTTAGTGTGCTTATATGTGCATCAATGTTGGACAACGCCATAGTGAGTTAAGACATTACACATTGCTTCACAAAGAAAGAGGGCATACTGAAGGGGGAGAAAGTGTATGCCTGTTGAGAAACAACTATGAATCCATAATTCAATACTCTTGTGTGGTCTCATATGTGAACAAGGCACAGCTGCTAGAGACTCTGGGTAATTAGTGTGTAATGGCTGATGCTGGTTCAGAAAAGCATTTCATTATATTAGATTCACCTGTTATGAAAGAAATGAGAGCGTCTGGATCTTTCTCAGTCTAACACACATACTGTATAAGTGCATACAAAGGCTCAAATTAACTGTAAAACTAAAACTAAAACAAGGGTTAACTGACTTTGTAGGCTATGACCTCTAGTACAGAAATTATTGGCACCCCTGGAATTTTTCTAGAAAATGCACCATTTCTCCCAGAAAAGTGTTGCAATGACAAATGTTTTGGTATACACATGTTTATTACCTTTAACTGCATTGGATCAGCACAAAAAGCAGAAGAAAAAAGGCAAATTAACCATCATTTTACACAAAACTCCCAAAATGTACTGGACAAAATCATTGGCACCCTATTAAAACTGTGGTTAATAATTTCATTTCAAGTATGTGATGTTCATTTAAACTCACCTGTGGCAAGTAACAGGTGCTGGCAATATAGAAATCAAAACTGAAGGCAGTTAGAGTGTATAAAAGTTGGCTCAACCTTTGTGTTGTGTGCCTGTGTGTGCCACACCAAGCATGGAGAAGAGAAAGAAGAGCCGAGAATTGTCTGAGGACTTAAGAATCAAAATTGTGGAAAAATATCAACAATCTCAGTGTTACAAGTCAATCTCCAGAGCTCTTAAAGTTCCGTTGTCCACTGTGCGCAATATAATCAAGAAGTTTATTACCCATGGAACTGTGGCAAATCTCCCTGGACGTGGACGGAAGAGAAAAAATGCAGAAAGAATGCAACGCAGGATAGCTCGAATGGTGGATAAAGAACCTCAGTCAACTTCCACGCAAATTCAGGCTGTCCTGCAGACTCATGGTGCATCAGTGTCAGCTCAAACCATACATCGTCATCTGAATGAGAAGAAGCGCTATGGTAGGAGACCGAGGAGAACCCCACTTCTGACACAGAGGCTTAAAAAAGCCAGACTGCAGTTTGCAAAAATGTACCTGATTAAGCCTCAATCCTTCTGGGAGAACATTTTATGGACAGATGAGACTAAGGTAGAGCTTTTTGGCAAAGCACGTCATTCTACTGTTTACAGAACACAAAAAGAGGCCTACACAGTACCTACAGTCAAACATGGTGGAGGTTCAAGGATGTTTAGGGGTTGTTTTGCTGCCTCTGGCACTGGGTGCATTGACTGTGTACAAGTAATAATGAAATCTGGAGACTATCAAAAGAGGTCATGGGTGTTTCAGCAGGACAATGACCCAAAAGCACCCAGAAATGGTTGGAGACAAAGCGCTGGAGAATTCTGAAGTGGCCATCAATGAGTCTGGATCTAAATCCCATAGAACACCTATGGAGAGATCTCAAAATTGCTGTTGCGAGAAGGCACCCTTAAAATCTGAGAGACCTGGAGCAGTTTTCAAAAGAAAAGTGGTCCAAAATTCCAGTTGAGAGGTGTAGGAAGCTTGTTGATGGTTATAGGAAGCGATTGGTTTGTTATTTTCTCCAAAGGTTGTGCAACCAAATATTAAGTTGAGGGTGCCAACAATTTTGTCCGACCTAATTTTTGAGTTTTGTGTAAAATTATGTCAAATTTGCCTTTTTTCTTCTGCTTTTTTATGCTGTTACAATGCACTTAAAGGTAATAAACGTGTGTATACCAAAACATTTGTCATTGCAACACTTTTCTGGGAGAACTGGTGCATTTTCTGGAAAAGTTCCAGGGGTGCCAATAATTTCGTCCATGTCTGTAGGTCAGAGTCACATAATCGTAATAATATGACATGGCCAGCCAAATGAGATTAATTAGAAAATTAAACAGATGATGCTCTGGAGTTACCTGCTAGTTGGTGGTAACATCAACAGGAAATCATGTTGTATAACACTGTTACACTGTAAAGGTTTTGAGAGTGATTTTTGCATTGTAATAAGCTTATGTGGTATAACAATATTATCATCCCTGCACTATTTTACACTGGCCCAATATCCAGTAATGTTTATTACTGATTCTATTACATTACCAGAACAATCTTTTTCTCCCCAATAAAACAAAAAGATGAGCAAATATGTATGTGAATCTAGCATGATCTGCACATTTGTTCATTAATATGAAATGAAATTTATCAATATACATTATGTTCAACTTAGCTAACACTCTCTTCCACTCTTGCACTCAACACTGAGTAGTATCAACAAAGAAAATGTTAGCCATGAAGATATTTATCAAGTTTCATGATTATACCCAGATGCATTGCTCAGATACAGTGCCCTCCAGTAATATTGGCACCCTTGATAAATATGAGCAAAGAAGACTATTAAAAATTCACTTCATTGTTTAACCTTTTTACCTTTGGTTATTTTTTTTAATAATCTGCTCTCATGGATATCAAACATTTGCAAAGAAAACACAGATTAATCACAAAAAAAATCTTAAATATAGATGCAATGATTATTGGCTCTCTTTGAGCCAATACTGCTACCTGCCTTTGCCAAGATAACAACTCTGAGTCTTCTCCTATAATGCCTGATGAGGTTGGAGAACACATAACAAGGGAGCTGAGACCATTCCTCCATAAAGAATCTCTCCAGATCCTTCAAATTGCGAGGTCCACACTCATCTTCAGTTCATCCCACAGGTTTTCTATGGGTTTCAAGTCAGGGGACTGGGAGGGCCATGGCAGGACCTTGATTTTGTGGTCAGTAAACCATTATTGTGTTGATATTGATGTATGTTTTGGATCATTGCCCTGCTGGAAGATGGGGAGCTACAATTCATTGAGGGAACCATGAATGCCAACATGTACTGTGACATACTGAAGCAGAGCATGATCCCCTAACTTCGGCGACTGGGCTGCAGGGCAGTATTCCAGCATGATAATGACCCCAAACACACCTCCAAGATGACCACTGCCTTGCTAAAGAAGCTGAGGGTGAAGGTGATGGACTAAACCCTATTGAGCATCTGTGGGGCATCCTCAAATGGAAGGTGGAGGACCCAAGGTCTCTAACATCCAACAGCTCCGTGATGTCGTCATGGAGTAGTGGAAGAGTACTCCAGTGGCAACCTGTGAAGCTCTGGTGAACTCCATGCCCAAGAGGGTTAAGGCAGCACTAGAAAATAATGGTGGCCACTCAAAATATTGACACTTTGGGCCCAATTTGGACATTTTCACTTAGGGGTGTACTCACATTTGTTGCCAGTGGTTTAGACATTAATGTCTGTGTGTTGAGTTATTTTGAGGGGACAGCAAATTTACACTGTTATACAAGCTGTACCCTCACTACTTTACATTGTAGCAAAGTGTAATTTCTTCAGTGTTGTCACATGAAAAGATATAATAAAATATTTACAAAAATGTGAGGGGTGTGCTCACTTTTGTGAGATACTGTATGTTTTGTTTGTTTGTTTGTTTGTTTGTTTACTAAATCATGTATGTGCACTGTATGGATATACAGCTTCCTAACAGACAGCATGACATTTTCTCCTAGGATTTTCCAGATACTTCAATGAATCCATCTTGCCTTCCACACACTGCAGGTTTCCAGTGCCAAAGTATGCAAAGCAGCCCCAGAGCATCACCAAGCCACCATCATGCTTGACTGTGGATAGAGTGTTCTTTCTCCATTTTTCTTCTTTCAGACATACCACTGATCCATCATGCCAAAAAATTTTGTTTCATCGCTCCACAGAACAGAAGCATAAAACTTTTGTGGCTTATTTATATGATTTTGAGCCGACTTTTCTTGTGTTTGGGGTGTACGTTTTGGAATTCTGGTATAGAAATCTTCTGAATTTTTGCTGTAGATCTTTTCCAGTCACTCAAGGGTTTTTCACAACCTGGCTTCTCAGAAATCTGGTTACAGCCTTTCTGCCCCGTCCACGTATTTCTCGTATTTTCTGCCCCTAGCCAATTCAGGTATTTCATCTGTTCCAGCTCAAGCACACTTGGTGCAACTAATGAAGCCCTTGATTAGTTGCATCAGGTGTGCTTGATACAACACCTGTTTTGCATATTTGTGCTGTTGTGAGGGATTCTATTCAAGGGGTTGAAACATTTTTAAACTGTAGAAATCATAAGTAGCATTTTCTGTTGGATTTGGAGAAACCATTTGAAGCATTCATTGTGTTGAACTATTACAATTGCTTTTGTTTGATTTGTTCATCGCTAACAGCTTCAAGTCTCCAAATTTTAACAATAAACCTGATTTGCAATGCGGGTTGAATAATCTTGTTTGCAACTGAATATCAGACCGAGGCACATGGTGGCTTAGTGGTTAGCACGTTTGCCTCACACCTCCAGGGGTTCGATTCCTGCCGGGGCCATGTGTACTCCGGTTTCCTCCCCCAGTCCAAAGACATGCATGGCAGGTTGATCTAAAAAATTGTAGATGTATGAATGGTTGTGTGAGTGTGTATGTGATTGTGCCCTGTGATGGACTGGCACCCAGTCCAGGGTGTACCCTGCCTTGTGCCCAATGCTTCCTGGGATAGGCTCCAGGTTCCCCACGACCCTGAAGAAGGGTAGAAGATGGATGGATGGATGAATATCAGACCACCGCTGTGTTGTCTGTCACAACTAACACAAGGTGACTGCTCAATTGAAGAAAGAATTTCAGTGCTAGAAATACAGCCCACATTTCTAGGCGATTTATATGCTGCTCCAGAAACCATGAGCTGGACAGTCGTCTAAGACCGTGCCCCAGCCCATGAGGGAGGCGTCTGTCATTACCGTCTAACGATAAGGAGATGCCCCTTGAGTGTGACCCAAGGCTAAAACCGAGGACACCTCCCAATTCTCAGATCATGTAAGCATCGCAGCGTGACACTGATTATGATCATCCGAGGACAAAACCAGACTTGTCAGCCACCGCTGAAATGTTCTCATGTGCAATATGCTCAATGGTATGATGTTGGCTGCTGCTGCCATAAGCCCCAAGAGTCTCTTGAAGATACTTGGGGTTATGCCCAGACCCAGTTTTATCTTTCTCAATGCACAAATCCATGGTGCAGGGAATTCCCTCCCTGATGTCGAGCTCACTCAGCAGGTCTGCTTGTTAGGCCTGCAACACTGACATTGTATGCATTGATCCACAAGCAAGACCCACTGCTGCATAGGCTTTGCCCACCAATACCAAGGTGGCCTTACATGGCTTGGATGGCAAAGCCAGCCCCCTTAAATTACTTGCCGTAGATGGAGAGAGGTAGCTCGGAAGTGCCTCCTCCACCTATAGCATAGCTAAACAGCCATAATGTTCATTCTCCATGATGGCTGAGTAATCCGACATCGCGGGCTTATAAAAATGGCTAGTGTATGGTTTTTCTCAGAAGCGTGATATTTTATCATGCATTTCTGGACAAAAGGGGAGTTTCTGCGGTGTGAGAGAGATTTATATTCACTGGGGAGAAAACGCTCATCCAGCCTGCCATGAGCAACTTCCTCTTCCCAGGGCAAGTCTAGATTAAGTTTTTCAAATGCTCTAGTAATCACTTCAAGCAGCAAGCTCCAAAATCCATTGGAGAGCCGGACCCGGAAGACAGAGCAAGAGATAGCAGAGCGCTCGGCTCTGCTTCCTCTTCCAGATCCATATGAGATCCCCAGGACCCAGATCCGTGAGACTCTGAAACCCAACTCCCTTCGACCGAGAAGACAATAAGCCTTGCGTGGAGCTGCGTGATTGTAAGGCATTCACAATGCGCACAGTCAACCCTCTAGACAGCTGCCCTGGTATGCTCCCTCACTAGACACTTCACACAGAAAGTTCCCCCCAACACCCCCGGGATGAAATGGGAGCAAGGTGTGACACACTTCCTGAATTTTCTATCACTTATACGATTCTCTTCTTTTCTTTTTTCTTTTTTTAAAGGGACAGAAAAGTAGAGATTTTTCTTTGAGGTTTTTTTTAAAAGATAGAGAAGAAATGAAGAGTCTTTTGCAAACGTTCACACAAATGATTGACATGCAGTCTTGCTGATAATAATAAGGCTGACAATGTGATTCACAGGTAACATATGTCATGTGACATGCTTAATTGCCACATCACCTGAACAAAGTCAGTTGTCATGGTGTTCTAGCTTAAGTCCCAGTGTCATAACACAATGTCAAAGAAACTGTGTCACTTGACTCAGGTGCTATGTTAAATTTACATTAAAAGCAGTATTTAACCATTGATTACTGTTAAGCCTTTAAGTCAGTTGTCATGAAAGGCGTGTTGTGATGTAGCCACATGAAAACCCTTAAGTAAACTATTACCAGTAACCAGCTAATATTTGAATCAACTTCAAACAGCAATAATAAGAAAACCATAATATTCTGGTTTACATACAAAATGGGGGAATATTGTGCTCAGACTGCTTCCATAATTCGTGGCTGCAGTGCAACAGAACAAATGTGATTTTTTGACCTTTTTTTAATGTTAATATTTTCTGATAAGCCAACTCCAAAGGTGAAGAAAAGTCTGTATGACTTTAAAGGACACACAAAATCCTGAAGCACTTTTTATAAGGTGAGGTTATAGTAAGTGGAGTTTATAGGCATACAGCCAAAAAAGGACAAGTAGATGAGAGCTGAGAGCTCTTTTATATACACCTACAGCTGCTGTATGGGGAGGTTGGCCCTGTTTCCTTCCAATGGCAGAATATGGGTCTCCATATTGACTCCATATGGAGTTTGGGTGACCATAGCAACCTTAGCTCTTATGATGAAGCAGTTAATAATGGATTAGGTAAGAGGTGATGTCAAGGAGTTTCCATACAAGATGAACGGATATACTGTGCTGCATATATAAGGCAGGTATGTAGGAGGCAGTGGGAAAGACAAAGCAGAATAATACAGCACACATACAAACTTTTTACAGAAGTAGTAGATTGTGTCAAATAAATGACTGTATAAAATTAACAATTCTCACAATTATTAACACATTTCTAAACTCAAAGAACCCAAAGTTCATAGTCGTTTGGGGTTGCCAAGTTTTTACGTTGATCAAGATTTTTGGAAGTGCTTGAAGTAACTCTTTAAAGCAACCTATAACTGTGGTTGATAACTGATGCCTAAATTTTATTTGAAGTTAGTGGATCATCTTGCAAATAAAGAATCATGAATTATGCTAAATGCCAGGATATTATAGCCCAAAGCCTAGTTGCCTCCCAAGTGGTTACGACTAGGTAATTGATGGACCTTTTAACCATTTTGAAACTGGATATTTTAGTCTCCTAATTTAGACCACTAACTTGTGGTCTCAGTTAAAAAGGCAAATTTACAATTTGCAGACCTAGGAATATAAAGGCTCTTTGAATGTTCTACATAAAGGAGGCCAGATCCATCTATAAGTGTAACATTGTTTGGCACTGTAATGAGACCGTGATGCTTTTCTCAAATTACAGAGAAGATTTCAACAACATTAATTGCTATTGAGATCCTTTTCCCTTCACCACAGTTGTAAATAATGGTTATTTGTAGAGATCCACCGATGTATCGGCTGATACTGATTATTGGCCGATACATCGGTGCATCTGTACAAATAACCAAAGGATAGTTTTCCAGCTATCGGCCGATAGTTTAAAAACATCCGATGATTAGGGACGATTATATCCTGTCAATCAAATAAGGGTGGGAAAACACATCAAATTCATGCTGTGTGTAAAGATGTCGTTTCTTGTGTGGAATGATGACAAAACTGCAGTTTGTAAGCTCTGTAAGCTCTGTAATGCTAAAATTTTACACCGGAAGTGAGCAGCAGCGAAATCGAGTCTACTAACTGTTTATCTGTTTATGAGACCAGTTACTGTGAAACAACAAAAATAGAAATAATAAACTTTTTACTTGCATTTCCTTCAGAACTGTGGAATTAATTATTATTCATTTAATAGACGGCATAAAAGGCAGAACTATGAGTATCAGTTATTGGTATCAGCCGATATCACTCTGAATAATTGGTTATCCGTATCAGCTGAGAAATTTTGTATTGGTACATCTCTAGTTATTTAAGTTATTGCTTCGGAGTTCTGATGCCATTTATCGCATTCAAACTGTAACAAAGTGCTGCTAACACAGTGTTAACTGCTCTTACCAATTAAGGACTTACTTCTCATAGTATGGCGTCTTCTGTGAATTGTGAGTTGTTGTTATAGCTTTTAGTATGTAATACCAAAGAAGCCACCTAATCTTCCCAAGCTGCAGTGTGACAGGTTAGCTGAATGGAAGAGATGCTAACAAAGTTCATTTGTATGCATAAACAAGCTGCAGTGATTGATGGTCTAAAAGTAGGAGGAAGGATGCCAGACAGCAAGGCCATGAGCTATGGCACTTTTGGTATTTTTACCTCTTAACTATACAGCACATGCTTAGACTCAGGAGGCCATTGTATATTATAATACAGGGTGCTATCAAAAAAGTAGATATCCAACCACTTCGGCACATGCTCAAACATCATCAGCACCAGCATTCTCCACAGACTCACACCCACTGCCTATCCAAAGTCTGTTTAATCTGGCTGGTATAAGAACAAAACTAAATAAGCCATAGGATGATGGATGGAGGCAGTGAGCTGCGGTCGGGATTCAGAAGCTCTGAGAGAGCTTAGAGGACGTTCTGCCCTGCCAGCTTCTACTCAATTGGAACCACAACTACAACAGCCATTAATCACAGCCTGAGGCAACTCATAATATGTGATTGTGTCTGATTCATAATCTTGCATCTGATTCTGAGCTACAAGCCTGATAAAAGTAGATTAGACCGAGTGTTAGTAGAAGGAAAGCATTGTGACAGGCTTTTTTAAGCATGAGATCATGAGCTTTATGACTTAAACCACATCAGTCACATATGACAAACCTTGAGTTTCAGATCATGTCTAAGATAAGAAATATAAAGATGCAACTTAGGGTGGAGTTCACTTACTAAGTATGTGGGACAATTTGACTTATGCTTGACAACCTGATAAACAATTTCTATTAATAAAAGTTATAATATGAATTATAATACAGTAAAGTACAGTACTGCACACTGTGCAGTAACTTATAACAGAAAATCGTATGACTGCAGTACAACTTTATATCTCAAGAACATATAAAACAAATGTAGACATGCATATACAATGAGCCACAAGAGTTACAGAAGCCACATACATGGGTGGTGAGCAAGATGTTCAAGATATTCATTAATACACAAAGCAAAAAAGTAACCAGCCATAAAAGTAACCACACATGGCTACAATCACATTTCACAACACACAGTTAATGAACACGTTCTGTCAAAACACACGTTCAGCCCAAATCTCAGCTGTGAGCTAAAACACTGATGAATATGCTCACACTTCAATTCATGGTGATGACTTTGGATCGCAATATTACCTTTTGAGCCTGTGGAAGCTATAACAAAGTATTTAAATAAGAAAACAGAAAAAAAATATCACAAATAATAAATGTAAGGTTTTTTTTATGTTGATGTTAATCATTATGTGTGTTTTGATTGACCAGTATTTAGTAAATTGTGGATAAGCAAGACAAATGTTCATATACTGTATAACTAACATGCAAAATGTGTAATTTTTGCACTTTATGAAATATTGACAATAAATAGATAAAAACATAAACAACATTAACTATCAACTGTTCATTTCTCATTGCTTGCACTGAAAGCAGTCAGGAGAGAATATAACTTAGGCTTCATTCATCTGCTCATTTCTTTGCATGAGTGTACTGTTTAGAGATTAATAAAACAAAGTCTGTAAAGAATTCACAGAAAGACTCAACATTCCCTGTACTTTTGAGGATCTCTGGGCAACTCCATGCTGATTTACTACACAGCTTCAACACAGACTCATTCTTCAGTTGTCTGCACAAGTTTGCATAAAGGTTTTACTCCTTTTTTAGTTTTACAATAACCTTCACATGTAGTTGGGATAATGAAGTACAATAAGACAAATACATGACCTAACGTACACCCTAGCCTACACCCATGCTTTGTTCAAAAAGAGTTTACATGCTATATTATGTACAAATTGTTAAGTAGCAGCAGTAAGGCTTAAAAAATGTATTATTCACTGAGTCATTCCCAATGTTAATTTAAGAAGCTCCTATTAATATAAGGCTATTCTCTACTGCATTTCATTGTCACTGTAAGTGTACACTGCACAATGCCAATAAAGCTGATTCAATCTTATATATGTACAGTACATGTGTGTGGGGGCAATATACAGTATGTTCTGGTGTTGCTGGTATTAAAGCCACTGATATGTGGTACAAGTGACACTACTTACTGTGTTATCGATGTAAGCCTCAGTCCAAACTACATCATGTTCCTGATCAATCACCTTTGGTCTACTGAGCACATGCAGGTACTCCATCACATTTTCCTGAACGTCAGCTAAGGTGGAGATCTGGGTAAAGTAACCTGAGATTGACAAACAGCAATAATGATATAATTACAAAAAATACGTGAACAAAATGTATAATGCAGACCATTATTTCCCAAATTATATTTGCCAACCTGTCAGGTTAGTCATCAACCAGCCTATAAAATATTTTAAAGAATATATCAAAAGTTTACCGTTGTTGATATTTTGGAGATCTATACACACTCTATACAGTATCAGTATGTCTATATTTTAATTCAATGTATTTGTACCATCCTGTTAATAGCATTTGATGTTTAATAGATCTATAAACTACAATTTATAGACTATGGGGTGGTGTGACAAGTGACTGTTCCCACCCCAAAAGTTGACTATTTTCCAATAACGGCATGTCCCAAAGAATTTCATACCATAGCAATTTGCTGGTGATAATTTAGCCATTTCTTATTTATTAAATACTGACATGTCTGTTTATAGTTACAGATAATGGTGTGCAGCATCTGTGTAACAACCGATTTCCTGTTATCGCTTACTTTATAACAGCAGTAAAATCATTTTTCCTTTATGTTGAAGTTAACAAAACAAAAATGGGAACTTGTCTTGCTACTGAGAAAAAGTCCTCCATGAAGAAAACTCCTGTAGTACAAAACTTTACTTTGACTCCGTCCAAAAATGATTTATTTATCATTTTTGAAAGGAGTCAAAGTAAAGTTTTGTACTACGGCAGTTTTGTCTGCTCACTCTTTTACCATATCACAATTACACACTTAAAAAATATATTTACGTTAAGCATCTGCCATAAAATGTTAATATATAAATTTTAATTAATTTGAATCAACACATTAATATAAATCTGAGCACTGCTGTTATAGAAAATAATCATCCTCTGACCAATACGATTTTAGAATTCAACAGTGCTGTGGTCTAATGGATTATAACTACATAAGTAAGACATTTTAAACTATTAAACTGAATTTTAATGCATTGCTAATGCAACAGTAGTTATCATAATGGAAATGTTAAATGTAGTTCTCATGTTCTGTTGTATTACTCACTGTATCTATAGTGCTGAGGTCAGACAAAATGGAGATACAACAACCAAGTAAAAATAGATCAAAGAAATATTTCCTAGTGATCCATTATCCATACAAGGTCCTCCCTGTTCAGAAACCATCCGAGTGGAAATGCAGTGACACTGAAGAGGAAACTCAGGGCAAAGGGAAATGGATTTCCAAAGTTGCTGTGATGCGAAACATTTCATATGCATCAAGACAAAGGAAAATCCAAGACTCTGACATGTACATGTACCAGAACAATGACTTGCCTAAATATAGGGATAGTGATGACATATACACAAATATTAAATATGAAATGAATACAAGCATTGTAAGCATGAAAAAAACTTATCTTAAATGAGCTGTTATGGTATGGGACTGGAGGCGGATGCAGGTGCAGATCAAAGTCTTTATTGTACACATAACTAAATATACAAAGGAAACGTGGTCTTCACAAGAAAACAAGAAACTGGAATTGTGGCATGAAACATGAGCAGGACATGAAATAGGACCGTGTAGCATGCTACCGCATTCGCTACCGTGTTCAAACATAAACACTAAACACAGACAATGCATGGTTTCCAACAATGCAAACTATACAAATGAGACAAACTATAATACTGAGCAAAGTGCTCAGTAACCAAGGGGTTTAAATAGTGAACATAATCAACCTAAAGCATCGACACCTGGGGCAAATTAAAGACACTTAAACTAAACTAAATGCTCAAGCAGGAGGCGAGTGAATCAAAAAAAATCACGTGACCGCTTCACTTCCCGCTGATCCATCTCTTGGTAGCAGGGCCACAGTGCCCTCTGCTGGCTGTGGTGTAACAGAACCACCCTCCAACGGGGGTCCTGGGCCCCTGGGAAAGCTGTCTTTTGCTGCCATGGAAAATGAGGACCACCTTCAGCGGGAATAAAAGTCAGGACACCACCCGCAGCCGCAGGAGAATGCTTGGTGCTGCCCCTGGCGGCAGTGGAATGCTGGGCATCGCCCCTGGCTGCACTGGAATGCTGGGCACCGCCCCCGGCGGCACTGGAACTTAGAGAGACTTTAACTGGGCCGGAACCCAGAGGGACATCCTCCGTGGGGCTGGAGCTCAGGACAGCCTCCTTGGCCGGGCTGGACAGCAGGACAGCCTCCTTGGCTGTGCAGGACAGTGGGATGACCTCCTCAGCTGGGCTGGACAGCAGGACAGCTTCCTTGGCTGTGCAGGACAGCGGGACAACTTCCTCGGCTGGGCAGGGCGGCGGGATGGCCTCCTCGGCCGGGCTGGACAGCAGGACAGCTTCCTCGGCTGTGCAGGGCAGCGGGACGGCTTCTTGAGCCGGCAGGAGCACCACCGCCGAGACCTCCCTGTAGGC
Source organism: Ameiurus melas (assembly GCA_012411365.1). NCBI lineage: Eukaryota > Metazoa > Chordata > Actinopteri > Siluriformes > Ictaluridae > Ameiurus > Ameiurus melas. The sequence goes on along the minus strand of CM022780.1, from coordinate 10,629,332 downwards.
CTCAAGCTGTAGCTATGAGGTCACCATGTTGACCTCAGGCCAGAGCTGACACAGCTGAGACCTCCCTGCAGGCCTCAGGCTGGAGCTCTGCTGTTGTCTTTGCCCCCCCCAAAAATAGTTCTGGGCCAGCCTTGATCTCTGGACTGGGCACTGTGGTGCAATTCCCCTGCAGTGGGAAGCTCCAGGAGTTCGAGTAGCTTTGCTGGCTGCATGCCGTAGTATAAATCCCCTGCAGTGGGAAGCCCCAGGGGTTCGAGTAACTTTGCTGGCTGCATGGCGTAGTATAATTACCCTGCAGCTTGGCTGGCTGTGTGGCGTGGCATAGCTCTCTGGCAGCGGATGGTGGCATGGCGCTTCATATCAGCCACTGTACAGAGTTTTATCAATAACCTCGCAGAGACATCAATTATATTTGGATCACCACCTGATCCCAAAGAACTTGATCAGGCAACTGAATGCTTAGAGTCAATGCTCTGCTAAACACTAGATACGGTGGCTCCACTTAAATTTTATTAGGACCATGTGCAGCTAGAAGTAAGCTTACTGATTGCATGGTAACTCTGTATGACCTTTCCGTTTCATCATGTGCAGCAGTAACAGACCTTGGTGTGATTATTGACCCCAGTCTTTCATTTGATGCTCATGTAGATAATATTACTAGGATAACCTTCTTTCATCTCATAAATATTGCTAGGATAAGAAATATAATGTCACTATATGATGCTGAAAAATTTGGTTATTTGTTTAGTCAAGCTAACCATGAATAGACTTTCTTTGATGCAAAGTACACAGTCTTATCCATCACAGGATAGTAAGCATACCTAACAATCTCACTCTCTCTCTTTAACTTGAACCACACATGATATTATGGAGATGCCAGTGATCCTGACCCTTTCAGCTCTTTCCATCTTGATGCCCTACCGCTGGTAGGTGTCTCATCAACTGGAGTATACATTCTGCCACTGAGGACAGCCCCAAGCTGACCAGGGGAAGCATGCTAAGGCTTGATCCAGGGTCCACTCTATGGTGCTAACAATACAGGAGGGGGGAAGATATAATATTCATGGTCTACCTGACTCTCAGGAGAGCGGATTCGAGACAGAGCATCGGCCTTAGTGTTCTTTGTCCTGGCCTATATGACAGAGTAAACTGGAACATGGAGAAAAACAGGGACCAATGAGCCTGGCAGGGCATAAAATGTTTGGCCGTTCTCGGGTACTCTAGGTTTTTATGGTCTGTGTAGATGATGAATGGGTGAATGGCACCCTCCAACCAGTGTCACCACTCCTCAGGGCCAATTTAACTGGCAGGAATTCTTGGTTCCCCACGTCATAATTGCGTTCAGCGGGCGACAACGTTCGGAAGAAGAATGCTACGGGGTGCAACTTGGGTTTGTCTCTGAACCTCTGAGATAGAATGGCCCGACCCCTGCCTCAGAGGCTTCAATCTCCATGACGAATAGTCTGGAGGGATCCGGGTGTCTAAGGATGGGGACCGTGGTGAAGGTCCACTTAAGCTTATCCAGAGCCACCTGGGCGGTTGGGGTCCAAAGAAGTCACCTGGGCATGCCGTGCAGGAGGGACGTCAGGGGTTGTGCTATTTTGCTGAAGTCTCTAACGAACCATCGATAAAAGTTCACAAAACCAAGGAACTGTTGCAACTCTCTGACAATGTGGAGACTGGGCCATTCCATAACGGCTTGAATTTTGGAGTATACCTGGAAAATAGCTGGAGTGTGCGCAGCCGGTGTGGCTGGGGTAAGCGGCGGAGGAGGCATGTAAGTAGCAAGAGGAGTTGCAGTCGGAAGCGTGGAGGAGCTTAGGCACGACACTTGCTCATTCAAACACGATATCTGGTCCTGGATGTGGCGTTGCCACTCTGGGGCATCCGCCGCCTCCATAGTAGGCGTAATCTGTTACAATACATTGTTGGAGACAAACGTGGATGAACAGGTTTAGAGTGCGTGGATCAGGAGGAAGACAAAACAAGGAAATGTAAAGGTCAGGCAATTGTGCAAACAATTCTAACTGGGCAAAGCAGGGAATCATTATGCAAAACAAGCAGTAAAATCTGAAAACCAGGAAAATCGAGAACATTGACAACGTCTTGGTGAAACGACAGAGTCACGACTGCTGAGCGTTTACTTCGCGAGGCGCTGAAGTTAATGCGGCTTTTTATAACCTATGATGAAGCAAAGTTCTTCGCACTATGTACTCTGGCAAACTTGAGGGCGTGCAAGTCCGGGAAGTGTAGTTCTCGTCAGCCAGAACTTTGAAGTCGGCACTGCATTCTGGGAACTGCAGTTCGCCGCGACATGACAGTCTCTCACAAAAAAAGTTGCATATGTTTGGATATTTAAATTTATTTAAATCAGTATTTTGTTTCCTTTTTTTTTGGAATGTAAACATTAAGTACAAAATATATTGGAGTAGGTGTTCAGATATACACAGACTCATACACTGACTGCAGGGAACACAAAAATGTTATACTACACAAATATGCACTATTTTAGTACACAGCCTTTACTATTCTGCCTTATTTTTACCATTTGCTATTTTTCGCTGACTTTCAGCCAACTGTGAGAAAGATCTCAATCACTAAAGATATGACTGACAAGACATTTATTTACACTCAGTCTTCTCATATACCCTGCTTTCAATGCTCATTAAACAGCCAGTCTAAATTTTGCAGAGTGGCATGATGGGAAGGGAAATTGAGGAAGCAAAACCTTTGTTAGTGCAGGCCATCCATTTGAGATTATCAGCGAAGGCAGACTCCCGTCCAATTAGGTAAGGGAATATACGGACCTGTGAAGAATAAGGCAGATATTAGCTGTCAGTCATTTTTAATCACCTGAGATTAATAGGATCTTACCATTAATAGCATGGTAGCCAACTAAGCCACTAAAACATTTTTATAATGCACTTATCTGTAAACAATTGAAGTAATAAACTTATGGTAATTGCAATATTTAAATATTAAGTGTAATAAAATATTTTTCTTTTCAAAGGGAGAAAAAAAAACAGGAAACAGAAACCAGGATTTGTACATACATTACTGTGTAATTGTAACGTAATAGAACGTAATGGAGAGTAGGATGGATGCAAATGCAGATAAGAGTTTTATTCAAGAGAGGCAGGCAGAGAAATCCAAAGACAATAGTATGGTCATAAAACAGGCAAAACAGGAATCAAGAACGAGGGTAAGAACAAGATCAAAACTATAACACAAAACAGCAACCTTACACACACACACACACACACACATACACACACACATATATATATATATATATGTGTGTGTGTGTGTGTGTGTGTGTGTGTGTGTGTGTGTGTGTGTGTGTGTGTGTGTGTGTGTGTGTATAAAAGTGCAGTGGCAAATGTTTTTTTAAAGCAGGTCAGATGAAAGTTATAATTTTTGGAAATGATTAGTTCTCATTATTTGCAGGTTCTCTTGACTACAGTATCTGCATACTTTATAGACTTTAAGAAGCTGCCACTGCTGCTGATATAATAACAAAAAGTTAGTTTCACTTTTAAAACTTGCAATTCTGATGAGACGGAGTGTTCTCATTGGTTTTCAACATGTATACACACGGGTGCGCTGCAGGAAACACTGTCTCAGGAAGCAGTGTCCCGATGCCAATTTTTTCTAAATTTCTATACTTTAAGAAAATAATCTTTACTTTTATAACATTTACATATATCACCAATACTATTGTAGATAAAAACAATTGTAACTTTGCGATGTTTTTAAGTTTTCATCAGATCTTACAAACATCCACGACTAGCTTTTGTAGCCTATTAGCATCACCTTATCGCTATCCTTGTTTTACATTTGACATTTCTCTCATTACCGCTGTTTTAAAGGCAAATATGTCGGTTGTTTCTCCACCTTTGAGTGCAGATGCAGTGCGAGCAGGACTCGCTTGAGCTGCACTTGTTGCTCTTGGAATTGGAGGCCATGGAGAAACAGATCCATGATCTACTCGACAAGCAGGACCAGCTGCACGACCAAAGAACTTGAACCACTGGAAACATCTTGTGCTATCGCATACAAATACAAGGTAAGCACGCATCATGGTACTACCACTCCCAGACCCTCTACGGTGTGTGTTTCTCTGTGCAGGGACCGTGCACCCCGGATGTGTCTAGCCAAGTTCCCCGTCACGCTTACACCAACACACCACAGACCATGGCTGCACCAGCAGTGGAAGGCAAAGGCCAGACCCTGAGCAAGGACCTTTCCTCTCCACACATACAGACCTGGAGTTGAAATGTTCAGTAGACCTTTTGCCGTGAATGAGTGGTTAATATCATTGTGCAATGAACAGAGTCTGCTCTTTGTTAATAACTGGAATGTGTTCTGGTTGTCCCATGCTGATGGTGCACCCCAGTAGCCTCGGAGCAGAATGTGACTGCCTGCCATAAGTACAATTTCCAACACTCACAACATTTATCATAATCAATGTTCTAATAATAATTCAGTACTTGTAGTACATTTTATAGAGACTGTATCTCTTCCGTGAGCTAAACAAATGCATAGAAATTTCAGAAAGTTTGTTGTAGTACCCTAGCTAACATAATATTAGATCAAACTGAATGCACAGCCAGTACCTTTGATCTGAAGCTAGGATTATTAAATATTAGATCTCTTACGTCTAAGGCACTTATTGTTAAGGAAATCATTACTAATCAGGAATTTAATATAATGTGTTTAATGGAAACTTGGATTAAACCAAACAAGTACATAGCGCTAAATGAAGCCAGTCCTCCTGGTTGCAATTATATACACCAGCCTCGTCTGACTGGCAGAGGAAGAGGTGTTGCACTCATCTATATTCATAATCAAGGTGTCACACAAAAACTTAATTACAACTCTTTTGAAGTTCTTTATACCGGTATAACATATGTATCTACAAAAAGTAAGTCGATTCCACTAATTATAATTTACAGACCCCCAGGGCCATATTTTGAATTCTTTAGTGAATTTGCTCGATCAGGCGACTGAATGCTCAGCTACATGCTAGATAGGGTGGCTCCATTCAAAAGAAAAATAATTAGAGAGAAAAATCTAGCACTCTGGTATAACAATCAAACGCATACCTTAAAACAGACCACTTGACAATTAGAACGTACATCGAGTCAAGCCAAATTATTAGTATTTCAAACAGCATGGAAGGAATCTTTTGATAGACTAGAAAACGTTGGCATTAAGGGAATGGCCCTCTCCTGGCTCAGGTCTTATTTGACCAATTGCTATCAGTTCGTATATATAAATGCAAATTGAGGTTCAATTTCGAGCTCCACAAAGTTCTGTTTTTGGCCCACTGCTTTTTACTCTATATATGCTACCTCTAGGTCAAATTATTCATAAACATGCGAATTAGCTTCCCTTTTTTATGCTGTTGATACACAGCTGTATGTTTCAGCAAAGCCATACAACACACAGCAGCTTAATAAAGTTGAGGAATGTGTAAAGGACATTAGACGTTGGATGCTTTTTAACTTCCTTTTACTTAATTCTGACAAGACAGTAGTACTTGTACTTGTCACATATCGTTACCTAGCAGATAAGAGACGGATGCAGCTGGACAGGACTGCTGAGCGACGACCTTAGCTGGACATGGAGACTGAGCGACGACCTCAGCTGAGCAGTGAGGCTGAGCGACGTCCTCAGCTGAACGTGCAGGCTGAGCGACAACCTCAGCTGAGCAGTGAGGCTGAGCGACGCCCTCAGCTGGACGTGGAGACTGAGCGATGACCTCAGCTGAGCAGTGAGGCTGAACGATGTCTTCAGCTGGACGGGACAGCAGGATAGCTTCCTGGGATGTGCAGGGCAGCAGCACAACCTCTACGGCTGTGCTGGACTGCAGGACAGTTTCCTCGGCTGTGCAGGGCAGCAGGACAGCCTCCTCGGCTGTGCAGGGCAGCAGGACAGCCTCCTCGGTTAGCAGGATCTCCACCGCAGAGACCTCCCCGTAGGCCTCAGGCTGGAGCTCTGCTGTCCACCCATCCCCCCACCCCCCCAAAGAAATTTCTGGGCTTGCCGTAGCAGACTCGGACGTGAGCAGAACTTGACTGTCCGTGTTAGCAGATTCGGGCGTGGACTGAACTTGGACGTCAGGAACTTGAGACTCGACTTGGACGTCCGGGACATGAGACTCGACTTGGACGTCAGGAACTTGAGACTCGGCTTGGACGTCAGGAACTTGAGACACGACTTGGACGTCCGGAACGTGAGACTCGACCTGGACATCAGAGACATGAGACTTGGCTTGGACATCAGAGACTTGAGACTCAGCTTGGACGTCCGGAACTTGAGACAGGACTTGGATGTCCGGAACTTGAGACGGGACTTGGACGTCCGGAACTTGAGACGGGACTTGAGACTGGACTTGGACTTGAGACTCAGAGACTTTAGACTGGACTTGGACTTGAGACTCAGAGACTTGAGACTGGACTTAGACTTCAGACATGGCTTGGACCTGGACTTGAGATATAGCTTGGACCTGGACTTGAGATGCAGCTTGGACATGAACTTGTTTTATTTAAGAGAGGAGAGCAGAAAAAATCAAAACATGATCCAGAAACATAATCCAAAAACAGGCAAAGGTCAGGCGAACAGCAAACAGGCATATATAGGGCAAGGCAGAGATCAAGGTCGTGGTACGGAAAAACAGGGTTGATAAACAAACATGAACATGAACTAGGACGTGGACCTGGGAGCGGATAACCCAGCATGAACTAAATCTAAACATTAAACATGAAACTAAGTTTAATTAACCGCGCCGTGTGTAGCACGGCTCACGGTATATATGCCGGCATGAATCAGCCTCGTAATTGCAACCAGCTGAGGGCAATACAGGTACATGTGACAACAACCAATGACAGGACGGGGAGGAGACATGACATAAACAAAACCCACATGTACAGCTGTCACTAGGGAAAAGCATGTGCTCTCGCATTTGTGCAGTAGAGCACGTTGCCAGAAGGGGAAACCGTGACGGTACTAGAACAATGTGCATCTAGAACTAAGCTTTCTGATTACATAGTTACTCTGGATGGTCCTTCCATTTCGTCATGTGCAGCTGTAAAATAAGTAATATAATGTCTCTACATGATGCAGAAATATTAGTTCATGCTTTCATCACCTCTAGGCTAGATTATTGTAATGCCTTACTGCCTGGACATTCCAGTAGGTGCATAAACAAACTCCAGTTATACCAGAATGAAGCTGCAAGAGTCCTTACTAGAACTAGAAAGAATGACCACATCACCCCTATCTTATCCACAATGCATTGGCTCCCAGTGAAATTTCGCATAGACTAACCTATAAAGCACTAAATGGTCTCACACCACAGTACCTAGGCTAACTTTTGGACTTCTATGACCCACCATGCCTACTAATCTAATTAAAATGTGCAGGCTATTTATTGGTACAAATTAGTGAAGGCTACAGCAGGGGGAAGCCTCATAGTTATGCAACAGCCTTCCAATTAGTGTTTGGAACTCAGACACAGTGTTTGGAACTCAGACACAGTGTTTGGAACTCAGACACAGTGTTTAAGTCTAGGCTGAATATGTATTTGTTTACTCAAGTTTACCATGAATAGACTTTCTTTTACGCAAAGTACACAGTCTTATCCATCACAGGATAGTAAGCATACCTAATAATCGCGCTCTCTCTTTACCTCCCTCTCCCTCTCCCCTTCTGTCAAGCCACACATGATTTTATAGAGATGCCAGTGATCCTGCAGTCCGGACCTGCCTGATCCATCCTGATGCCCTACCTCTGGATGGGGCTCTCATCAACTGGAGGCTACAGCCTAGAGATTACTTAAGATGGTACTGCTTGAAGTACCATGAAATAGTTTTGGACCTCAATTTCATATGGACATTCTCGCTGTGGTTGCTGGGACTATGGTTGCTACTATGACCCTTGGACTGCAATTACCACATACAATTTTGCACTCAAGTCTCATTTAGTGAACAGTGGTCTAGCTCAACAAAACAGACTTAATATAAAAACCATAATGAAATTTCCGTTACATTCACACTATCACACTGTTGTTACCCAGAAGGGATGGGTTCCCTTCTGAGTCTGGTTCCTCTCAAGGTTTCTTCCTCATATCATCTGAGGGAGTTTTTCCTTGCCACCGTTGCCACTGGCTTGCGCATTAGCGATACATTCACAAAATAACATAAATTACATAAATTCTCAAAGCCATAAATTCTCATAAATTCTCAAAGAGGTGACAGTGGTAAGGAAAACCTTTCTGAGATAACATGGGGAAAAAATATAATATTCTGACTAAACCAACAAGTTTTTAGGTGCTAGTTAGATGAATAATTATTTGACAATGACCATTGGAAGGGGTGACTATAAGCAATTTCATCTTAAATTAGATATGCAATAATTTATTCTGAACAAAAATAAGGGTTCATGCATTTTCTCATAGGCCCGAGTGCACAGGTGTCAAACTGAAACTTGCCCAAAATTATACTGATTATACTATAGGGTAGACCATAGTACATGGAACTCAATAGTTTCACACTCTGTAGAATTAGCACCTGACCCATATAGCAACAACCTCCTATGTTCCACTCACACCACTATAGATTCATTTCTCAGGGCTGAAATGTTGATTAAAATGGAGGCCTATCTGCTGTCTGTTTGTTAGCTGGACATTTAAAAATGATTAACAAATGCAATGCATGTATTTCAGCGATTGACTCCAAATCCAAAAATATTTTATCCAGTGTAGAGACCAAAACATATTTTGAAAAAAGAAATGTTGATGGACATGTGTGTTGGTAGCAGACACAAGCCCATGTGAGTTCTTAAAATTATATTGTTATAATTTCCACATTGGGCCTAGGCTCAATATGGCATTTACTTGATTATCATATGCTAGTCTTTCATTTTCCTAGAAACAACATATTTTATTTTCAGACCTTAAATTATGGACCTTCAAAGACTCACAAAAATGCTGATGTGTCCTGCATAGAATTTGAGTTTGACACCCCATGCCTTAACCCTTTCCTGCATAGTGGTCACTACAGTGGATAGCTATTCAAAAGCCATTTTCTGGCTATTGCAAGGATTTCAATAGAATAACTGCATAACAGCCACTAGAGTGGACACTGATTCTTTGTCTGAATGCATGCAAAATGTGTGGGTGTAAAATAAGATTCAGCATGCAGAAATATTTTCATGTGTCATTGATCAAGTTATGATTTTTCATTTGAAATGTGTTACAAACTTGACAGAGTGAAAAACATATTATGTTCATGACCACAAATCAAGAATTTTAAGACTGGCATGCATTCTACTTGCTCTGCATAGCTCATATTTTCAGTTTTCAATTTGAATTAAAAATGACCTGAGACCACCCTTTAATGTGAATGAAAGGTGACTGTATTGAAATTGAATATTTTTTCTTTTAAAGTTATATGAGTAATCTACATGTCTTTTACAAAAGAAAGGCTTGCTAAACCCTGGGTAATTAATTTCATAAATCAAGCAAACAAACCTACCCATCGCACCATACCATGTCTGATCTTTAAATGTGTATGCAAGTGTAATGTGTCTTTGTAAGTATATTGTATGCAGTTGTCTGTGCAGGGTTAGGGTTATGTGGGCCAATTTGTGACTTCACGCCTATCTGGGTTACAATTAGGGAAACACTGCTGCTCTCATCACCAGAACTACAGTACAACAGGTCAGACACCAGTCTTCACTGTTGATCCTGCTAACAAGGAATGAAACCATACAGAAGCACACAAATGCTCACAGACACTATCACTTATGCATAATGCATAATTGTATATAGTAAATATCTGCAATTTTTTGGCCTAAACATAATGCGCTAATTATTTACACTCAAACAACACTTTTACATACTTGTACTTTGCTCATTTTGGGTTTGTACTGATAGTGTAAAAGTAACAGAAATGTGAAAAAAGTTTATGTGAAGGCAGAACTACCAGCAAAAATTACAAGGCTAAAAGGTTTCAGCAGACAAACAGAGCCACATTCACACACAAACACAGAGACACAAACACACACACACACACACACACACACACACACACACCTCCTGCTAGTGTGTGTATCTGTGTGTGTTTCTGTGTGTGACCTCTGTTACATTTCACTGACCCCTAGCCGCTGAGAATGTTATATCCAGATGGGTTTTGTCTGCATCATTATACCCTGTCCACGGGGAATAACTCAGACACACACACACACACCCACACATACACACAGCATCAAAAGGTGCTGTACAGAAAAGTGCAGCGATTTCATGTTTAAAGAGGAAATTGTTGGATGAGAAATGCTAAAAAGGCACACATACTAGAAAAAAAGTTCAGTTAAGACTATCTGAGCAAGAGCTTTAACTATCAACTTCTGATCTATATAAAATGGGAAGTAAACTTCACATCACTACATGATCCAGAGAGTTGCACTACCCAAATTTCTCCCTAGCTGTCATAAAAGTACAAACTGGCAGAACATGGAAGGGGCCCGATGCAGTGGACCAGGTTGAGACACGGCTATGGAAGAAAGTCCATGCAAGGATTTGGTAGCTTTACAACAATCTGCTACGTCCCAAGCCCAGGGCAAGGATAGGTGCCTGCTGGTCCAAGAGGAGGTGAGGACTGGGGTTGAAGAGCTGCATGCAAGCCAGATGGTGAGGATGTGTCAACAAGGTGCATGGACAAGATGGCAACAGATGTTAAATCAAAAGAGCTCCTAGTCCATTTTGTGGCAGGTCAAGCTTCTCTTCCTAACCCAGTCCATCTATTATGTCCTACCAAGTCCATCAAACTTCATCTGTTAACTCACCAGCTTGTCCTTTGTACCTCTTTGAAGGTACAATGCCTATACTTTTATGTGACGCCATGGGCGAAGGTCACTAGTGCTGGCAGTGTAACCAGATTTTGAAGGCAATTGCTGACACCAATTGCAACACCAAAGATAAGTCCCAGTGCCTCTGACCACCAAGGCAGGCAGTTGCCTTCATCAGAGCAGGGAAGAAGCCCCAGCCCCAGTATTGAAAAACACAAGATTGGCAAATTAGCTTGGCCCAGAGAAAGCAACTCTGGCTCCCAAAAAACATCATGAAGACCACTCTGACACCAGACATTTTTAAATGGTTTTGGAAACATCAAAACAGATGGTCATGGTGGAGCTTGCAGTGCCCTGAGAGGAGAGGATGGAGGAGGCCACTGAAAAAACAGCAACCCAAGTATGCACACTTGGTGGAAGAGTGCCACAGATTGGGGTGGGGAGCATGTTGCAAGCCCATAGAGATGGGCTGTAGGGTGTTTGTAGCTCAGTCCCTGTGCAATGTTTTCAGTCTCCTGGGCATCAGGTGTGCACAAAGGGAAGGCCATCAGAACCACCACAGCAGAGAAAGCCTCTAGATGACTGGGGATCAAAAAATGCAATCAGTAATCACATGCTACTTAGACATATATGGACTACTTGGACTAAGTATGGACTACATAAATGGACTACTTGGACTACTTATACCTGTTTGTCTCTGTTTATCTGTTTCTGTTTGTCTCTCTTTATCTGTTTCTGACTGTTTATACCTGTTTTTTATTTCTGTAAAGCTGCTTTGAGACAAAAAAGCGCTATACAAATAAAATTGAATTGAATTGAATTGAACATAAGCCAGGAGCTGATTACACCCAACTGGGTCACTTGGGTGAGGGTGTCAGTGAGCTGCCTATGATGATCACTTTGGATTTTAGATAGGGATGAGATGTGTGCTGGTGTCATACACTAATGCATGTACAGTTCTCCATGTATTAGGTAGACATATTTTGTGTAACAGGGGCACTAAGCATGCATTAACAGTGCAAGTGGGGCTTGCCACAGTCTTAGTCACTCGAGAGGTCTGTATGGCTCTGTTTGTGTTGAGCGCACTTGTTTATGCAGTTATATGTGTAAACAGAAATCCATACTGAACCAATGGCACTAAGCATGCATTAACAGTACCAGTGGGGCTATAGTGCTATATAGTACAGTGCTATAGCCTTAGTCACTAGGAAGGCCTGTATGATGCTGGTCGCATTAGACATGTTGGCAAGGCTGAAGGACAAGCAGGGCTATTTATTGAAAATTGCCTGTGTGAGGGTGTAGAAAGGACGCCCAAAACACCTAATGACCGCAAGTAACCTCACTGATTATACAGATTACTCTCTATGTGTTGTTTTTATATGTTCTCCTGGATATGTGTTTCTTTTAGGTTCTCTGGTTTTCTCCCACCTCCCAAAAACATGCCAGTAGGTGGTTTAGTGACTGTAAATTGTTGGACGGTGGGGATGGTGTTCTTGGGTTCATTCCTCCTCCTCCAAACATGGCAAGTTGAGTTGATGCCAAAGAGCTCCATTTTGGTCTCATCTGACCACAACACTTTCACCCAGTTGTCCTCTGGTGGTTAGATGAGACCAAAATGGAGCTCTTTGACATCAACTCAACTCGCTGTGTTTGGAGGAGGAGGAATGCTGCCTATGACCCCAAGAACACCATCCCCACCGTCCAACATGGAGGTGGAAACATTATGCTTTGGGGGTGTTTTTTTGCTAAGGGGACAGAACAACTTCACCGCATCAAAGGGACAATGGACGGGGCCATGTACCGTCAAATCTTGGGTGAGAACCTCCTTCCCTCAGCCAGGGCATTGAAAATTAAAAGTAATTACTAAGTCATTACCAAGTACTAAGTCATGTTTTGCAGAGGGGTCAAATACATATTTACCTCATTCAAATGCAAATCAATTTATAACATTTTTGACATGCGTTTTTCTGGATTTTTTTGTTGTTATTTTGTCCCTCACTGTTCAAATAAACCTACCATTAAAATTATAGACTGATCATTTCTTTGTTAGTGGGCAAACGTACAAAATCAGCAAGGGATCAAATACTTTTTTCCCTCACTGTAACTGATTATCAACTGATTGTATTTTGGGGCATATGGCATGTATTTTGGGGCATATGGCATACTGTCTTCAATCAATCTTTTTTATCTAGTCTGCACCTATGTACAAACTTCAAAATATTTGCATTCTTCATATCCTTCATTTCACAAATTGTACACTTAACTAAACTCATTGAAGAATGATTATCAATTAGTTCTGCCTTAATGTGCTGTGATACAGTGATACTTATGTAGACAGGGACATTCAGTCTCTGCTGGTCTACTAAAGAGAAAATAAACATCTGAAGGTCCTCAGTTTTGAATATGGCATTACCATATCACCTCCACAGAGATCTTAGAATCATGAGCATCATATGAACATTAAATATGTCATATTTCAGAAGAACAGTGACTCCATGACACAAAGAGAAGAGGAACATTAACTATGCAACACATGGACAGATAAGTTGTGCAGTTTGTCAGCAGGCTACATGGGAACACATTATGTGTAGAGCACAAGGAGGAAACATTAATGATGAGGCGCCAGGGGGAAACTTTAACAGTGAAGCATAAAGAGGGGGCATAAGTAGAGTAGTGCACAGTGGGAGAACATTAGCACCGCATTGGCCCTCAATGGAGAGAGACATGGCCATGATTTAGGTCATGAGCACACACACATCCACACAATGTGCAGCTTCAGGCATTTCTGATGATCTTATAAGCACATCACGGCTGGGACAATCTGCTCTTTTTGTGTGTGTGCTCGTGTTAAGGTCAGAGAAGCAGCGAGTACGAAGAATTCTAATTCGAATCTCGGATATCCAGTTAAAAGAAATATCAAGGATAATTTGCAAGGTCGAGGATGCAATTTTACTCATTGCTGTTCTGGATACACCCTGAGCACTCCCCTGTGATCACTGTTCACCCTGTTTCTCTTTCTTTGCCTCCACTTGGCTTGGCTTGGTTTTAAATGGAAAGCCTGTATATTGCACAGTCCATTTAGCACACAATCTATATTTCAATAATCAATAAAGCATGCTACAATGGTGCTGTGCTACAACTATACCAACTCTCTCCTACAATGTAAATACAGTAACAGATCAAACTATCACGTATCGAGGTTGAGATTAAGTGCAGATTATGATGTTTATTTAAACAATAAAATCAAGAAAACAAAGACACTAAGAACACTAGACGAAATACAGTGGCATGCAACAAAACATAGAGACATGAAACACGGAAGTCTAAGACAACGAAAGACAAGGAAACAGTGCAGACAATGACTATAAATACCCATGAGTGCTCAGTAACAAAAACGTGAATCAGGTGCAGGTGGTCATGTGATAGGTAGTGCAGTGCAATGGCTGATGGGAACTGGAGTCCAGAGTTTCTTGATACGTGTGTGACGCGCCGGGGCACAGGAAGTAGTCAGGATGCCAATGCAGCGGAGAACGGTGAACTTTATTTACAGTGTCAAAAGCGAATAAACAAAATCAAAACAAGAACACATGAACTAAACAGGCTATGCTATGAACTAGACTCACTGGGCTAATGCTAAGGCTAACACTATGACTATGGCTTAAACATGACCAGAGACTAAGTTCCAAAAACCCAAAGGTCGACCATCCAGTCTCGGTAATTCTCGGGAAACATACAGACGAACCGCGCTGTGTGGAGCACAGCAAAGGGTATATAAAGAGCTCCCGTAATCAGTCCAGTGAGTTCGCAGCTGTGCGTGATTCCCACACACACACACACACATGACCCTATGACCTTACGGGATGAAGGCATGACGTCAGTGCGGACGATGTCCGCGCATGCACAGTGGCGTTCGATGCGCGCCACTGCTCCGGGAGGGATGTTACTATACGGAAGGAGTCCGCGCATGCGTAGTAGCGCCCGCTGCGCGCCACTGCTCCACTGCTCCGCCCCCGCCCCAGGACACTCCTCCTGGAGTGCCAAGAGTCCTCCCCCCATTGGCGGCCCCGGGCCCCTGGGAAGAATGTCCCATGCAGTGCCAGGACAAAACTGCACCGTGTTCTTAGCGGAGCTGGGGAGTGGAGCGACATCCTCAGGAGAGCTGAGAGGCTGAGCGACGTCCCCAGGAGAGCAGGGACGCTGGGCTGCGTCCCCACCGAACAGGGAGGCTGGGCAGTGTCCCCAGCGGACGAGGCAGGCTGGGCGGCGTCCCCAGCGGAACAGGGAGGCTGGGCGGCGTCCCCAGCAAAACAGGGAGGCTGGGCGGCGTCCCCAGCAGAACAGGCAGGGCTCAGAGGCGTGGCCGGGACAGGGCTCAGAGGCATGGCCGGGACAGGGCTCAGAGGCATGGCCGGGACAGGGCTCAGAGGCATGGCCGGGACAGGGCTCAGAGGCGTGGCCGGGACAGGGCTCAGAGGCATGGCCGGGACAGGGCTCAGAGGCATGGCCGGGACAGGGCTCAGAGGCATGGCCGGAACAGGGCTCAGAGGCGTGTTCGGGACAGGGCTCAGAGGCGTGGCCGGGACAGGGCTCAGAGGTGTGGCTTGGCCTAGATACATGGCTTGGACTAGATACAGGGCTTGGACTAGATACTGGGCTTGGACTAGATACAGGGCTTGGACTAGAAACGTGGCTAGAGGCATTACATAGGCTAATGACATGGCTAGAGGCATGGCATAGGAGTGGACTTGAGCGAGGGACATGGCCTGAGCGAGGGACATGGCCTGAGCAAGGGACATGGCTGTGGTGTCGGGAACGTGAGGCATGGCTGTGGTGTCGGGAACATGAGGCATGGCTGTGGTGTCAGGAACCGGAGCCGGGGCTGTGACTGGGACCGGAGCTGGGGCTGTGACTGGGACCGGAGCTGGGGCTGTGACTCGGACACGAGCCGTGACAGGGACATGGACCTGGGACTGGGACTGGGTCTGGACTTGGGCCCCAATTTTTGTACCCCAATTTATAAGCGAGCAAAAATATTGGAGCATGTAACTGACAGGTGTTTCTTGTTACCCAGGTGTGTCCTATTAGATTGATTGTTTAAACAATAAATAGCTGTGAACATCTACTCATGATTATTCAGCTTCACCTGTGAAGACTGCATTTATTGTTAAAAAAGATAAGCCCATATGAAGATCAGTGAACTTCTATAGAAGAAAAGCATGCCATATTTAAGCAGAGAAAAGAGGGAAAATCAATTAGATTCACAAACATTGAGCATAGTCAATACAACAATTTGGAAGGTCTTGAAAAAGAAAGAAACCACTAGTGAACTGACCAACAGACAGTAAATAGTTTGGCAAAGAAAAACAACAACAGCTGATGACAGAAACATTGTGAGAGCTGTGAACAGTCATTGACACCACCAACAACCTCCACAGGGCAGGGGAGAAGGTATCACAATACACCGTTCGAAGATGATATCAAGAGCACAAATATAGAGGCCACACCACAAGATGCAAATGACTCATCAGCATCAAGAGTCGGAATTGGAATTCACAGAGAAAGGTAAGGTATCACAAAGGTAAGCCATAACATTTCTGGAATCAATATTAACCTCTACCAAAGTGATGGAAAGGCCAAAGTGTGGAGAAAGAAAGGATCTGCTCATGATCCAAAACATAGATCAACTGTGAAACATGGTGGAGATAGTGTCATGGCTTGGGCTTGCATGGCTGCTTCTGGAACAGGCTTACTAATCTTTATTGATGATGGAACTCATGATGGTAGCAGCAGAATGAATTCAGAAGTTTACAGGAACATTTTGTCTGCCAATTTACAGAGAAATGCATCTGAATTCATTGGGAGGAACTTCATCATGCAGCAAGACAATACAAAACACAGTGCCAACTTAACAAAGGATTTTATCAGTTGAAAAAAAGTGGAAGATATTAGAATGGCCACGTCAATCACCAGACATTAATCCAACTGAGCACCATTTCACCTCCTGAAGTAGACACTGAAGAGAGAAACCCCCTGAAACAAACAACTGAAAGAGGCTGTGGTAAAAGCCTGGAGAAGAAACCAACAATTTGGTGATGTCAATGAGTCACAAGCTTGATGCCGTTATTGCAAGTATGGGATATGCAATGAAATATTAAGTGTTATTTACTTTCATTTACTTCAAGACTTAACTGTTCCTATAATTTTTTCACCTAAAAATTGGTTGGTCTGATACAAAAGGTTATTTGTTTTATGTTGTTTAACTGCTCATAAACTCATGTTAACTACCACTTCTTAGTGTATCATTTGTCCACCCCTCTCTGGTTGTGGTTGACATTTGACAATTGGAATATTCATTTTGTTTACATCCTACTTTTGGGTGGATGCTTACATCAATCTTAGATTTGTTAAAATGACTACTGTCATTTTAAACCATGTTTTCCACTTTCCTGTTCTTCTACTGTGTTTAATTCTCATTTTGCTTGAGTTCAACTAGTAGATCTATTTAGTTTAACTTGATCAACAATTTTCGCAGTTAAATTGCCAATTTTGGTCATTGTCACCACATTTTACAAAAATCACAATAGAGCATGTGCACAATACTAATGTTGTATGCACAAATTAAGAAGGAAGCAAACAGACACATTTGAAGATGTGTGACATTAGCGAATAATGCATAATTCAGAATATGTTATCTAAAATGTTTGCATAAAAAAAACAATACCTTTTTGTCTGGTGAGTTGTATTTGTCAAAGACGGTGTCATACATGTCCACTGCTCCATCTGTCACCAGCATGATGGCTTGACTGCACACACTTCCACGACCTGTTTGATTAAACTGAACAGACACATGCACACACACACACACACACTTATACTTGAAACTTTTCAAAGTTCATGATCAATAAAATAATATTAATATAATATAAAAATATTTAAAATAACATAAAATTTAACTAATATAAACAATCACAATAAATTAAATAATGCTCAGCTGGTATATTAATAACCAGAATAATTGTATTTCTCTATCATTGAACAGAAACACTTTCATGGTTTAAATACCACAAATGCCGTTGTCCACTTGAAGAGAGGCCATTAACTGCCATGGCAACCTCATGTTGTTGTACATCCCAGAGTGCACTTCAGTGGTTTAGAGGGGATTCTCATTAATAACTCCATCCATTATCTCACATTAAGGTCAGACATGTGTGTTTGTTAGCTGTTTTATATAATCAATCCACCATGTAAGCCTTTATCAAGTCAACCAGAATTGATTTACTATAATTAAACATACACATGCTATGCTAATTAAACTAAAGTAAACTGAGTGTTGAAAGTTAATGTGCTTATTTAACTTCATTAGGGTTAAAAGCAAACGTTAGTAACAAAAAGAATGATGCATACAAGATTATTCATTATTAGTCATTTAGATATTTTTTCTATGCAGCTTAACTTTGTATACTGTTCACAACTACAGTAAATATTGTATGAACAGGACCATACTACTACATACATGCATAAAATCTGGAAATATAATTTAAACAATGTACATAATCTTACATTTCCGTTACACTTAAATTTGCCAATAAAAAAGGTGTCCTATAGTTCAATTAATCAATTTATTTACTGATTATTATGAACTAATAAAACATTAGGAGATGTTATGAAATAAGAAAGTGTGTTTTTTAAAACACTCTATAATAAACTTTTTGATTCATTTGCATCTGTAATTATTCTATAGGTAGCCTATTAATGACATCTGGGGATTTAATATTTGAGGAGATTACAGTGTTAACACTATTAATAATGTGCATTCTGATAATGGAAAAAGGTAAGCAATAGTTACCATTGTGCATTTTTTCGCTTGGAATATCTAAATAAAATTTGTAGATTAGCAGAATTTTTTTCTGTAAATCGAGATGTGCATATATCAATATGATAAACTGGGATAAATACAAAAATATTTGTTAAATTAAATAAATAAATTTAAACCAGTACAAAGAGTACCTGGAAAAGTACCTCACCAGTGTATGGGGATAAGACGTTTCAGAAAAAAACCTGTGTGTGCGTGTGTGTGTGGTTTTACTCACATTATTGAGAAGCTCAAAGGCCTCAGTTAGAGCGATATCCAGCATCCCTATACCCTTAGCATTTAGTTTATCAAGGTGTTCACGGAAATGCTGCAGAGAAAGGACAAAAATAAGAACTTAGCCCATGGATAGATACACGCAGGGTACCAAATAGCTTAGAAGACTTTTCTATCCCTTTTTTAGAAAAAGAAAAGAATTCAGAAAGTGTGTTACACCTTGCTCCCGTTTCATCACGGGAGGAGACAAATACGCTTTCTGCATGAAGTGTTTGGGTGTAGAATATGATACAGCAGCCCTCGAGGGGTCTGACTGTCAGCATTGTGAACATTTCACGATTAGGCAACTCTGTTCTCGGCTTGCTCTCTTCTCGTCCGAACAGGAGATGGGTTTCAGAGCCCCACGTATCTGGGCCGGCCACTGCCGAGGCAGCCAGCCGTCTCAGGTCCTGGGGTTCTTGTATGGATTTGGAAGAGGAGCCAGAGACGAGCATGGCTCTATCTCTCGCTCTGTCTTCCGGGTCCAGCTCTCTGCCTGACTTTAGGGCTTGTGTCGGTGACTCCTCCTTCCCCTATGGAAAGCCATAACACCCTCGATAGAGGGTGCCATTGCACCAAAAACCGACAGCAGCTCTCAAGCATATAATGGGCTGCTTGAGGTGGTTGATAAGTTGAATATAAACTGGCCCGGGGAAGAGGAAGTGTCTCGTAGCAGGCTGGATGAGCGCTTCCCCTCCAGTGAAAATAAATATAAATCTCCCTCTCACCGCAGAAAACTCCCCTTTCTTCCGGAAGTGCATGATGAGATATCATGCATCTGGAGAAAACCATTCACTAGCTGTGTTTATAACCCCGCAAAGTCTGATTACTCAGCCATCATGGGGCGTGAGCAGCACGGTTATGTGGCGATGCCAAAGGTGGAGGAGTTGCTTGTGAGCCACCTCTCTCCATCAACGGCAGGTCATTTAGGGAGGCCAACTTTACCTTCAAAGAAATGTAAAGCCACATTGGTGTTGGTGAGCAAAGCCTATGTGGCAGCGGGTCTTGCTTGTGGGTCCCTGCTAGATACTAGTGAGGGAATTGGGCCAGAGGCAGTGGCAGAGCTGCGCCGCGCCACAGATTTATCTCTTCGGGCGACCCAACAAATGGCCCGCCATACCGGCCGTTCAATGGGTAGCCTGGTTGTGGCGGAGATGCACCTATCGCTCAACCTGTCAGCAATGGGGGACAAAGATAAGGTCTCCTTGCTGAACGCCCCTGTTAAACCTTCCGGCCTGTTTGGCAGCGCAGTCAATGCCATCGCCGACAGGTTTCGCAAGGCAAAATAGCAAACGCCGGTGTTCAGCCAATTCCTTCCCCCATTGCGTCGAGTTCGCACGGGCCTCCATGAGTGGAGCCCGGGCCAGTGCCAGTGCGAGGGTCACGCAGAAGATGAGTGTGGCAGCCCACCTCCCCCTGCAGAAAGCCAGGGGGACCTGTCAGTCATAGCCACAGCCTGATAAGAGGCCTGATCTAAGAATGATCATAAAAGCAAAGCAGGCAAGGAAGGAACGGTCCTGATGGGCCATGGAGGGACATATCAGGGGACATGAGGCTGCTAGGGAAACCAGTGCTACTGTAGGGCCTGCCCTGGCCAAGGCCATCTCACGTTTTCAGTCTTCTCTGGTCAGCGAGCTGTCACAAAGTGACTGGTTAATTCTAGCACGATCCAGGGAACAGGTGGTTTGACATCGAGATGTTCTCGCCCACATGAGGAGCTTCGAGCTCAAGTTGAACCTCAAGAAAAGTATGCTTTCTCCAGTGCAGAGGACAACTTTTCTAGGGGTTATATGGGATTCTTCTACAATAAGGGTGTTTCTATCCCCAGCATTGAGCAAGGTCTGGGCATCTCCTCCAGCCTTTACGAGAGGCTGTTGGGCCTTATGGCAGCAGCAGCCAGTGTCATACCGTTGGGCCTATTGCACATGAGACCGTTTCAGTGGTGGTTGAAAATTGGGGGTTTCATCCGAGGATGAAACCTCTGAGAGTAATCAGAGTCAGATTTGGAGGTGCCCGCAGTTCCTAGCCACGGGTTACCGCAAGATGGTAATGACAGACGCGTCCATCATGGTGTGGGGTGCAGTCTTAAATGGCTGTCCAGCTCACGGTCGTTGGAGCGGCCCTCATCTGGAGTGTCATATAAATCGCCTAGTGATGCGGGCCATATTCCTAGCACTGAAATTCTTTTTTCCTCAATTGAAAGGTCACAGTGTGCTCGTTGTGTCAGACAACCCAGCTGTGGTCTCATATATCAACCACCAGGGAGGGTTACCTTCACGCCCCCTGTTCAGGCAGGTGCAAATAATCCTTCTCAGTAGCACTTTATTGGCCAGCTCGAATATGGTTCTCGGAGATAATGTGCCTGCTCGACAGCACTCCTTGGGAGATTCCCATCCACAGAGACCTACTGTCTCAAGCGGAAGGGCTGTTTTTTCCCCCCCCCCAGAACCGGAAACTGTGGGTGCTGATTCTGGGGCACCAGCTCATAGATTCTGGTCTCACAACTGAGGTTGTAGAGACCTTGTTAAACGCTAGAGCAGCATGCACAAGAAAATTGTATGCGCTCAAGTGGCGGCTTTGTGTCTTGTGGTGTGATAAACGTCAGTTAGACCCAGTGAACTGCGCAATAGCTACAGTCCAGGAGTTCTTACAAGAATGTTTCTCAGCGGGGTTGGCTCACTCTACAATCAGGGTTTACGTGGCCTCCATTTCGGCCAGCCACACCCCTGTTGATGGAGCCTCTGTGGGGCTACATCCTCTAACTTTGAGGTTCATGCATGGTGTCAGACGGCTTAGGCCCATCTGCAGGCCGCGAATACCTTCCTGGGACCTTTCTGTGGTCTTTAAAGGTCTGTCAGGGGCCCCATTTGAGCCCTTAGAGTCAGCCTCTGAGAAGCTTCTGACTCTAAAGGTAGCTCTTCTACTGGCCCTGACATCTCTCAAGTGAGTGGGAGATCTACAAGCTCTCTCTGTTGCCCCCTCCTGCCTTGACTTCGCCCCTGGACTAGCCAAGGCCTTCCTGTATCCTAGGCCGGATTATATCCCTAAAGTGTCGGCTGCCCACCCTGTGGTTTTGCAGGTCTTCTGCCCTCCTCCGTTCCTCACACCAGAACAAGAGAGGATGCACCTGCTGTGTCCAGTAAGGGCTCGGCTCTGTACTTACATCCACCGCTCCGGCCAGTGGCATAAGTCGGATCAGCTGCTGGTCTGCTAAAAGAGCACACCAGGCACAGAGGGGTGAGTTCGCGCTTCATGTGCTTGTCTGATAATGTGTGTCTCTTGCTTTCTGTTCTTCTAGAAGCAGACGACAATGAAGTAGACAAAGGATAAGAAGCTCCCTGGCTGCGCTGCGCCTCTCACTGGTACCCTCGGCCTGCTCCACACCACTTGGGTCCCATCTCATAGCTGCTCTAACCCATTCATCGCTCCCCACATTGGAAAGACAGCAACCCCTAACTCCAATCCAGTCCAATCCAAACCTTTACACCTCCCCCCACTCCTGAACCTCAATAAAACGCACTTCTTCCAAAACCTTTGCCTCCAATATGTCTGTATTCTTCCTGCCCCAACCTAGAGAGGTCACACACTGAAAGGTGAATCAATGCACCCCTCCCCAACCCCAATGCCTCAGCCTAGCTCCTTGGGTCAAATCAACTCATTCGACTGTTTGTATTTGCCTCAGGTGCAGGTAGTGGTTTTCACACTGACAGACTGTTAGATTTCTTTGGAGAAACACACTCAGAAAGATTGTGTTAATGTCCTAGACACTTTTAGTGTTAATAATTTTTCAACACATGTTGTGTTAAATAATCTAATAAATAACTAAAAGCAAAGGAAAAGGCAAGGAAGCAAAATGACCACAGGTAAGTTAGCATTCATCACTATTTAGCATTAGTGCTGCTGAAAAAGCCTGGCTGAGTTTGTGATATTTAGCCAGAGAGCTCTCAAAAATGTAGTAATTTGGAGTTTGATATTCATAGACCAGCTCCTCCTCTATGTGACTCCCAACTGACTTCCTTCTCTCCACTCTCAGAGACTGATGTCTCTAAACTCCTCCTCTCTAGCCATCCCACAACCTGTCCTCTTGACCCTATCCCTTCTCACCTTCTTAAGTCCATCTCTCACACACTATTACCTGCACTCACACACATCTTTAACACATCCCTCTCTACTGGCACATACCCTACCTCATTTAAGCAGGCCCTGGTTACCCCACTGCTTAAAAAAACATCACTTAACCCTGCTGTATTTGACAACTACAGACCTGTTTCCCTCCTCCCTTTTCTTTCCAAAACTCTTGAAAGAGCCGTTTTTAATCAACTCTCCAATTTTCTCACAAAGAACAACCCCCTGGACATCAAGCAGTCTGGCTTCAAGAGCAACCACTCCAAGGAAACTGCTCTGCTTTCCGTCACTGAAGCCTTATGACTACTAAGCAAGTGCAACCTCTAGATTATCTGTCCTCATCCTACTTGACCTCTCTGCTGCTTTCGACACTGTGAACCATCAGTGCCTCCTGTCAACTCTATCCAGCCTGGGCATCACTGGAATGGTTCTGCACTGGGTGGAATCCTATGTCTCTGGCAGATCATTCAAGGTATCATGAAGAGGAGGTATTTCTGAAACTCAGCAACTCACAACTGGTGTTGCGCAGGGGTCAGTTCTGGGTCCACTTCTCTTTTCTATCTACACTACATCTCTAGGGCAGGTGATGGAGTCTCATGGATTTTCATATCATTGCTATGCTCATAACACCCAACTCCATTTGTCCTTCCAGCCTGACGATTCATCCATCTCTGCACGCATCTCTGCTTACCTGTTGGACATCTCGATCTGGATGAGGGAACACCATCTTAAGCTTAACCTGGCAAAATCTGAGCTTCTCATCATCCCAGCCTGTCCCTCAATCAACCACAACCTCATTATACAGCTCAACTCACCCACACTCATGTCAACCAAGACAGCCAGGAACCTTGGGGTGATTCTTGATGACAGCTTGACCTTTACAGACCACATCTGAACAACTGCAAGATTCTGTAGGTTCATCCTGTACAACATCATGAAAATCCAAACCTACATCGCCGAACAAGCTACACAGATACTAGTCCAGGCTCTTGTTATCTCTAAACTGGACTACTGCAACACACTGCTTTCAGGCCTCCCAGCCAGCTCCATCAAACCCCTTCAGATGATTTAGAATGCTGCAGCGCACCTCGTCTTTAACCGGCCCAAGAGAACCCATGTCACACACCTCTTCATCTCCCTCCACTGGTTTCCTGTAGCTGCCTGCATCAAATTCAAGGCATTGATGCTCACCTACAAGACCTTGTCTGGAACAGCACCCTCCTACCTCAACTCTCTCCTGAAGGTTTACATTCCCTCTCGCAATCTGCGATCGATTAGTGACCGGCATTCAGTAGTTCCCACTCTGCATGGCGCAAGGTCCAATGTAACTTAGCCACCGATTGTCCATTACTCAGCCAGCTCAGTATTGTCGAGGCCAAAAGTTCTTCACAAAGTTATCGTGACAGAAAGAGAGGATGGGGGTTCAGTAGGTTGTAATGCTTTCTACTATCTCTGTAATGTTGCTTAAATTATTCGGTTGGGCAAAAATATTGTCAGTGAGGTCCTGAAGGCTGGAAAATAAATATTTGCAAGTTAGCTAGATTTTCATGGTGAAGCTACAGCGCCAATTTGTTCATTAAAAGAGAGGAGGTCACATTTACAAAATGACATAATTTTGGATTCTGTAGCGCAATTACTTGGTTTCTCAATTTCTCCTACAGGCATTTGTCCATATGTTGTAGCTAACAACTGACCAATACTCTATTTGCTCTTTTACAGCTTTTCAAATGCAAGGGAGTGGCACTCTTTTCTTCCCAGATGGCAGGGAGATTTGTAAGAAGATGCATTAACTCCATATATCTGTAAAATGTTTTAAGGATTTTGATAAATGTCACCTAAATTTCATGCAACTGTTTGTTTATTTTGTGAGCATCTTAGTAAAAAATTGCACTTTAGGATAATTGTAGGGAAAAAAGTATAAACAACACATCTGTGTAATATTTGTGTTATTTTTAATGCATTTTTGTGTAGAAATGTACTAACACACAGCATGCGTTAAATGTACTAAGACATTGATTGTGTTAAAAGCAACACAAAATGTGTTGTCCTTAATTATTCAATTCAATTTAATTTTATTTGTTTTTTACAATGGATTTTAAAATGTGTGAATTTATCCCAATCGAGCAAGCCAGTGGCAAGGAAAAACTCCCTAAGATGTTAAGAAGAAGAAACCTTGAGCAGAACCAGACTCAGAAGGGAACCCATCCTCATCTGGGTAACAATGGATAGTGTAAAAGTAAAGGAAAGTTCATTATAGTTTAATATGAAGTCTGTTTGTTGAACTAGTCCACTGTTCAAAGGAGACCCGAGTGAAAAACTGCATGTTGTAATTGCAGTCCCAGGGCCTTAGAAGCAACTGTAGTCCTAGCAACTATAGTGAGTGTGTCCATCTGGAATTTTAGTAGATGAGAGCTCCATCCAGAGGTAGGGCATCCAAATGGATCAGGCAGGTCTGGAGAGCAGAAAAGATCAGGATCTGTAGTATCTCCATAAAATCGTGCATGGCTCGGCAAAAGGAGAGAGGGAGAGAATAAGACTGTGTTTTGTGTAACAGAAAGTCTACTCATGGTAAGCTAGAATAAACAAATATATTTGTGGAGTGGTAAGGTGCTTTCGCACATTGTTGTGGATGCACACATCACATGTATTTAACTCCTGGTCCACCGTACCGGTCAGGTAAGGGGACCACCATGCCTGACGGATTTTCCGGATAATTTCGGCCTTATTGGCGTGAACCAAGCCATGGGCTTCTTTGATCAAAAGTGGGAGGTGGGTGACTGGGGCTATACACAACCCTTCCACGCTGTGCCACAATCCAGTACCTGCTTCTTTTTGCGCCCCCTGTCCTAACCATAAACGTATTTCGTTCGCTCCTGCTGAGTTTTGTACCCGCATTACATGGGCCCCATTATCTTCCTGTGGATGCCATAGCTGGCTCTTCGCAGGCTGAGTTAGGGCCCTCATCTGCGTAGGCACCACGGCATCTTTCGTAAAGAAATTATATTATTATCGTCATTTGGGGCCTTTTAACTAAACAGCACATTCACGATTTATGGACTATAAATGAAAGGTCCAAATGGACTGACTCACTCATATCTCAATGGCCAGAAATTGCACGCTTTTCCCCACCTCCAATTTTCCATATCTCACAATCTGGGAATATGTTTTTATATATTTAAAATTCTTATTTTACACAATAGGCAGTTTTGCAAAAGTCTAAAAAATTTACAAGGTTTTTGAATGCTCCCCAATTTCACCAAAGTAATTATAATACTCACAGTCCCACCAGACTCACAGAAAGTCTGTACCAGATTTAAAAAATAAAAAAAACCTTCAATGCCAGGAACAAAGATATCTCACAATGTTCTGCGTTAGACATTTCCATCTGACGTGTACACACACAATGTTTTAGCAGAGAAGCACATATACATACTCACACACTGAGGGAGGCCTTCATCTCCAAAACAAAATATTTTGTCTCCACACACACGTAAGCTCACATACACAAGTTATATTTGCACTATTCACGCACTATTACACATATTTATATTATTACACACACACACACACACACACACAATTGTGGTTTCAGATTATAACGCACCTTCACACCAGCTCCGTATGTATGAAGCTTACAGTCATATAAATTAAATGCAACATTCTCCGAAACTAATTTTCAAAGCACACATATGTACTTATGTATGGAGCTCATGTTCAGAGCACTAATGAATACATTTTTCCCTGTCTCCAAACCTAAGTTTCAGAGCTCATCACACATGCATGCACGCATCCAGCATATTCATAAACACACATTTGTTACTGAATGCACATTACACATTACACACTGGGCATGGTTCTCTTGACAGATCCTTTCCCTGAGTAGCGTGACCCAGACCTGGGCCCAGGATTTCCACCCTTTTTCTATCGCAGCCCTGGATCTCAACTACATTCAGCGGTGTTGCAGGACTTTTGCTCACACAACACATATACAATTTCATTAAAACAACCTTATATAATCAGTTTACACTTCTCTTACCTTTTCTCGCTCACTCAAGGTTCTTTTGGAGACCAATTTAGCCTGTCTTCCCACCCTGGGGCTTCCCACTCGTGGCAGCAGATCACTAAGACAGAACTTTGAAATAACAGGCGTCTGCAATACCTTTTTCCTACACGGGCCTATCTGTTGCTTAGAGAGTGAAGTCCCACCGGAGAGATTACAGACATAATATAGATCTTAACCCAGTCCCATCTGGATCGCCAAATGAACGCCCGAATTTAGCCTATTACCCAAAGACAATTAAAATTCAACAAAGCAAATACTTTACTAAAAAGAAGCAAATACTCACATCTGTTAACCCAGTTGGAGATAGAAAAAAGACACCAGCCCTGAGTGAGAAGAAGCAAGGGTCCAGACTTTATTTCCACCATACGAGATCCATACCAATGAGAATTCTCAGAAGTGATCTGACACCTGCAGCTCAAGCTCCAGTATTTATATTTTATGTACACAGTAAATAACCAATATATTTCAGAAAGATTATGATATCAATACCGATAGGGTTTAAAAGAGCTCATCTAGATTCACCGTGATGTTTAAAAATACTTCCAAAGAGTTACAATGATGTTTAAAAAGGCTTCCAAAGAGTTACAATGATGTTTAAAAAGGCTTCCCAAACATTTACTATTAGGTTCAACAAAAAGGCCTATCAAAATTACCATTAGGATTGAAAATGGGAGAGAGAGAAAAGAAAACAATTTAGAGCAACGACCTTGGTCTCACAGGTGCAGGTGCAATGTGACTCAGCTATTCTTTTAAATGGCTCCTCACGGTTCTATCTTAAATATTTAAGGCCCTTGTCTATACCACGCCTGACCCTTTCTACCAAGACAAGAATCCTCACCATCTATGAGTAGGATTCTTTTACATTTTTCTGTATTTATGGTTTATAATTTACTTTCATATCTGCTCTATATTTCTATCTTATATATGGTTATACTGCTTGCAAGTGGTTTACTGTACTCCCTATTTCATAATATCATTATATTATCCTTATAATATCTTAATACTCCTTTTTATTATTCTTATAAAGTTATAATGTTGTGTGTGCGTTGGGGTCTTTTGGGTGTGTGTGTGTGTGTGTGTGTGTGTGTGAGAGAGAGGCAGAGACAGAGAGAGTGTGTGTGTGTGTGTGTGTGTGTGTGTTTTCTAAGTGTGTGTGTGTTTCCTTAAATCTCTTATTTTTCTCTGTGACTAATAAATCCTAGTGTGTTAATCTTAATGTGTGAATCCTGTTCCTCACTAAACGCCTAATACCGCTTCTGTGTGTCTAGGTGCCTGCCATTTTCCCCTCTTTCCTCTATTGGAGAGGGTGGATTTGGATCTGAACACTCGCTATCAGATCGCACATCTCACAGCTGACATCGCTGTGTTACTTGACGTTCTTTGCACCCACTCTGGAAATGGAAATGCAGAGTTCCCCCCACCTCTCAGATACAGAATCCTCCCTGTGAATGTGTGTGTTGACGCCACTACACAGACAGACCCTCTGCCTGACCCTCCCTCCAGCTTTCAGTCTGAGGATGATATCGCCTTCTCTGATCTGACCATTCTTCCCTCTTCTCACCTGCCAGTCCCTTGTACTCTCAGTATTCTCCTTCTTCCACCTCTGCTGGCTATCCCATGTCCCCAGGACACACCCCATTTTCTTCCCCCTACCACTCTCCTCAGGATTACACACCCACCAGTCCTGTGAATTTTCAATAAAATTACATGTTACTCATACGAGGTCTCCCTTGTGTTTATTTTATGTATATTTTATATCCAACAAAGCCTAGACTTAAACACTGAGACTGTGTCTGAGTCCCGAAAACTAATTGGAAGGCTATTCCATAACTGTGGGGCTTTATAAGAGAACGCTCTTCCCCCCACTGTAGCCTTCACTATTCGAGGTACAGACAAATAGCCTGCTCCTTTTGATCTAAGTAGGCATGGCGGATCATAGAAAACCAAAAGTTTATTTAGATACTGTGGCGCGAGACCGTTTAGTGCTTTATATGTCAATAATAGTATTTTATAATTAATGCGTGATTTCACTGGGAGCCAATGCAGTGTTGATAAGATTGGGGTGATGTGGTTGTATCTTTTGGTTCTAGTTAGGACTCTAGAAGCTGCATTCGGGACTAACTGGAGTTTGTTTATGTACCTACTGGAACATCCAGACAGTATGGCATTACAATAATTTAGTCTAGAGCATGAACTAAAATTTCTGCATCATGTAGTGACAATTGTATCTTAGCAATATTTCTGAGATGAAAGAAGGCTATCCTAGGAATATTATCAACATGAGCATCAAATGATAGACTGGAGTCAATAATCACTCCAAGGTCTTTTACTGCTGCCCATGATAAAACGGAAAGTCCAACCAGAGGTACTGTGTAATCAGAAAGCTTATTTCTAGCTACCCCTGGTCCTAGTACAAGTACTTCTGTCTTATCAGAATTAAGTAAGAGGAAGTTAATAAGCAACCAGCATCTAATGTCTTTTACACATTCCTCAATTTTATTAAGCTGCTGTGTGTCATATGCCTTTGCTGAAAACATACAACTGTGTATTATTAGCATAACAGTGGAAGCTAATTCCATGTTTATGAATAATTTGACCTAGAGGAAGTATATATAAAGTAAAAAGCAATGGGCCAAAAACAGAACCTTGTGGAACACCAAATTTAACCTCGGTATGTGAGGAGAAGTCGCCATTTATATCTATGAACTGATAGCGATCGGTAAAATAAGACCTGAGCCAGGAGAGGACCGTTCCCTTAATGCCAACAACATTTTCTACTCTATCAAGGAGTATAGTATGATCTATAGCATCAAAAGCTGCACTAAGGTCAAGTAATACAAGCAACGAGACAACCCTGATCAGAGGCCAGTAGTAGGTCGTTTACTACTTTTACTAGTGCTGTCTCTGTGCTATGATGAGGTCTAAACCCCAACTGATACATTTCATGAATGTTGTTCCTATGTAAGTACGAGCATAGCTGCTGTGCTACAACCTTTCTAATATCTTGGAGAAAAAGGGGAAATTAGATATAGGTCTATAACTGGACAGTTGAGAGGGGTCAAGGTCAGGTTTTTTAATCAGGGGTATGATAACTGCTAATTTAAATGATTTTGGTACATTTTGAAGAATTGATTATATTTAGAAGGGGTTCAATTACTCCAGGACAAATCTGTTTAAAGAAACATGTAGGTAAGGGATCTAGTATGCAAGTTGATGATTTCGCTGAAGAGATTAATGAAGCTAGTTCGGTCTCTCTAAGGGGAGTAAAACAATCTAATGTTTTACTAAGTTGATCTGATACTGCTGTATTATCATCTACAGAGTTAGTTAAAAAAAAAACTGTCCAGTTTTAATTTAATAGCCTGAATTTCACATCAAATATTTTCAATTTTACCAATGAAAAAATTCCAGAAATCTTCACTGCTATGTAATGATTGTGTGCTTCTTTCTGTAGTGGTTTTATTCTTAGTTAATTTTGCTACCGTGTTGAATAGAAATCTCGAATTGTTTTTGTTATCTCCTATTAAGGTGGAGAGAAAGACTTTTCTAGCATCACCTAAGAGATTTTCTATAGTTCAGTAGGCTCTCCTTCCATGCTGTTTGAAATACTACCAATTTGGTTTGAAGCCATTTACGTTCTAATTGCTGCATGTTCTGTTTTAAGGTACACGTTTGATCGTTATACCAGGGTGCTAGCTTTTTTTCTGTAATTATTTTTCTTTTGAGTGGAGCCACTCTATTGAAATAGGAGTATAGTAATGAGTTTTTACTTGCCTTTACAATTAATAACTGTCAGCATATCACTGTCAATTCACATGAAAAATGCCATCCTCTGCAATAATTTTTGCTAATAGAAGTATGGAAAGGGCATTTATTATTTGATGTAAATCGTGGATGTTATTTGCAGATCATCTCCGCTGCAAATTCAATGGCTTAGAATGGCAAAATTGTGTACAATTTTATCTGTGGTGATAATAAGTGAGGTGACTGCCAGAATCAACACCATAAGACCACAAATGTTAATTTTGTTTTTTCTAAATCTGCCAGTTAGGAGATACTTTTAGTTATAAAATTCTTTGTGAACATGGTACCTGGTATTTATACAGTACATAAGCAGCTTTCAGTTGTTACTACAAGTGAATTAAAGCAAGGAATTAACAAACTAAAATAGTAGGTTAATAAAACTCTAAATATTCACTTCCAAGCTGTTGTGTTCTCTCTCGCATTCTCTGTGTGTGTGTGTGTGTGTGTGTGTGTTTGCGTGTGTGCGTGCATGTGCGTAATGGGGTCTAAAGACCCAGTGGACCTCATCTGTGTGTCTCATTATTAAAGACAGCCTCAAGAAAAGCAGTGAAATGGTATTAATCTAAATAAACCCCACTGTTTGGCTCTTATTCTTTTTCTTTCTCTCTCTCTCTCTCTCTCTCTCTCTCTCTCTCTCTCTCACACACACACACACACACACACTCCCCTTCACCTACATCCAGACCACATGACACGTCTGTCACTGGGTTTTCTGAAAAGCACACACATTATAATTAAAATGTCTACAGGCATTTTCCATTACATACCCTGTTCCATTTTCTTATTAACAAGTTTTCAATTTGGAACATGCTTATGTGTGTGTGTGTGTGTGCACATGTACGTGCAAGAGAGAGAGCGAGAGAGAAGAAGAAAGATGAAGGGTTCTTATTCTCCTCTTTGATTGTAGCCAAAGGGATAGACAAGTCAATTAGATAGCAACTTGATGTCCTGTTGCACCCATGGCATTTCTTTCAGGGAAAGATTTCTCCTTTCTGTTATAAATTCACAATACCAACTTCAAAAAAAGAAGAAGTTGAACCAGCTGGCAAACAGAACCAATTTACTTCAGATTACCCAACAGTGAGCATTACAGTGTATGTTTATATATATATATATATATATATATATATATATATATATATATATATATATATATATATATATATATATATATATATATATATTATATATATATATATATATATATTCACTTTTCATTATATTTCTGTACACACACACACACATACTATATATATATATATATATATATATATATATATATATATATATATATATATATATATATACCCCTCAATAGGCAATGATAAGTGCTCTCCTCCGCTCAGCCGAGGGGTGGGGCGACATCCAATGTGGCACTAATATTAATCGCCAGCGACCGCAAAGCCAGCAGAAGGAGCAAAGCCCAAAGCAGAGCCTGATGTGGAAACAATGTTCTCCAAGACAACAGAGCACTGAACAATGTTCTCCGCAAACTTGTGGGTTGGAGCTGGGGTTCTTTATGTCCTTGGAGGAGCAAGGAGCGAGAGCGACATCCTCAGAGTAGCAAGGATGTGGAGCGATGTCCTCAGTTAGAATATAGGAAGGAAGAAGAAAAAGGAACAAATTTTTCTTCAGAAGAAAGCTAACAATGTACAAAGAACGGGGGTTTTTTTTGGGTAGTGACATCTGGGGCAAAGCAGGGAACAATGGCATCCTCTGCAGGGCAATAGAGACGACTGAAGTAGGTCAGGGAGGGTGGGAGATGATTTTAGTCTGGAAGGAAGCCACCTGCTTAAAATTCTTTTGGGAGGCCACATATTTCTGCAAGTAAATGTCATAGTGTTGGATGTTAAAGTCTTTTTGGATTATGTGGCCACTTAATCGAAATTAAAGATTAAATATTTTAAACTATGTTGCAAGTATTTCAGTTACTGTTGAATTGTACTCAATATTGCACACACTATAGATGTTACACATAACAGTGTTTGTTCATATGGTTACATGATCACCATAGACTTTTTTTTTTTTCTAAAAGTCTTACTGGAACATATTTGTTTTTACCACATATTATCAATTCAGACACTTTTCCAAACCAACAGAAGGACTGGAGGCATAATTGCTCCAATGATCTCCATTTTTGCAGTGTCCGTTTCATCTCAGCTAAGTAGACAACCATTATATCAGTAAAATTGGCTTACTAACAAGAATCTAACAGGCCTAGCTTGCTAGGTAGCATGTCTAATTTATATTGCTTTAACAAACCTATATACAGTACTGTGAAAATGATTTGCCCGCCTCCTCATTTCAGCTGTTTTTGTGTATATCTCATACAAAACTAAAACAAAATCTAAGATAAAACAAAGGCAAAAAGAGTAAACACAAAATACAGTTTTTAAATGATAATTTTATTTATTGAAGCAAAAAAAGTTATCCAAAACCAACTGGGCCTGTGTGAAAATGTATTTGCCCCTGTAGTTACTAATTCTCCAAATCTATGAAACTGCATTTATAATGGGGTTCAGCTGGACTAGACACAACTCGGCCTGATTACTGCAAACCTTGTTCAATCAAATCAACACTTTGTCAGGATCTCCCCTCAAGCAGAGAGCTGGACCACGCAGCCCGCTCTGAAGCCCGAGGCACATAGCATGCACTTCTGGGTTCAATGACATTGATTTTTTTTACTTTCAACAAGTGTGTTCGTTATGGTTTATGTCATGTCTCCCCAGCCCTGCTATGTCACTGGTTGTCTTCTAACGTGTACCAGGTGTTTATGTTTCCCCCTTGATTACGTTTGGTATTTTTACCCCTCGTGTGTCTATGTTCGTCGCAAAGTATTGTGTAAGTGTTTATTAAATACTAAGATGGCTGTTCCACATTTTGTAGTTCATGGTGTTTTATCCGGTTCTCGCCCTCATTATCCAATTCCTGTTTTAGCCTAGTTGCCTGTTTTGACCACGCCAGTGTTTCACGTTTTGTATTCCTTCATGGTGTCCTGCCATAGATATCCTGCTTGTTCAATGTTTTACGTATTGTAGACTCATGAACAGAGATGTTAGCCAGTTCCAATGATGCCTTCAAATCTTTGGCTGCCATTCGGGTTTGTTTCTTTTCCTCATTGATGAGTCTTCGTTGTGTTCTTAGTATCATATAGACTTGGCGCCCACTTCTTGGTAGAGTAGCAACAGTCCCAAAGTGTCTACATTTGTAGAATGTTTGCCTAACTGTAGACTGGTGAATTTCTAAAGTCTTTGAAATCACTTTGTAACCCTTGCCAGCTTTATGTAAATCAACAATTCTTCATCATAGATCCTCTGAAAGCTTTTTTTTTTTGCATATCTCACATAAGCATGTGCTTCTTATGCAGAGCAAACTTCAAGTTTTTATTAGTCAAAGTAGCTGTAGTCCACACCTCCAAACTCATTTTTTTAATGAGAAAAATTCACATACTTTTTCCACAAGCACTATGAGGTTTTTTTTTGGTTGCTTTCAATAAAGACATGAAAGATCAGAAATTTTTTGTGTTATTATTTTAGACACATCATATTTGTCAATACCCTTGACTTAGATGAAGATCAGATTACATTTTATGACAAATTTATTCAGAAAACCCTGAAATTCCAAAAGGTTCATATACTATTTATTGCCATTGTATGTATAGTCAAGCATGGTGGTGGACTTGCAATAATTGAGGGAAACATGAATTCTGCTCCCTATTAGAAAATCCTA
Source organism: Ameiurus melas (assembly GCA_012411365.1). Lineage (NCBI taxonomy): Eukaryota > Metazoa > Chordata > Actinopteri > Siluriformes > Ictaluridae > Ameiurus > Ameiurus melas. The sequence continues at coordinate 10,594,635 of CM022780.1, read as the reverse complement.
AAGGAGAATGTCCTTAAGTCCATAAGTTTAAACTCAAGCGTAACTTGATTATTCAGCAAGAGAATTATCCAAAGCATAAGAGTAAGTCCTAGACCTAGAAGTATGTGAAAGACTGATCTCCAGTTATCTGAAGTGTTTGGCTGCAGTTATTGCAATCAGATTTTAAGTTTAAGGGGGCAATTGTTTTTTCACATGGGTGACAGGTGTTGTACAACATTTTTTGCTTCAATAAAAAAAAACAATAAATAAAAACTGTATTGTGTGTACTCAGGTTGCCTTTGTTTTATGTTGTATTTTGTTTGCCGATTTAAAACTATGTACTATGAGATATACACAAAAAACAGAAGAAATCAGGATAGGGGCAAATACTTTTTCACATCATTGTAGCTCATAAAACATTACCTGTTGAATATTCTAGAGACTTGTATGCTTTAAATTTCTATGTAGTATAAATGCTCAGAGTTTCTAAGCAATCGGCATATACGTCTGACCATTGCAGGGTAGGTCACTGCTTAGCATCATTTATCCACTGACAAAACACCAAACCATTAGGATCTTATAGAGTTACACCTTTTAAATGTGTTCATTTAGTCAAATAGTACACTTTGTCTTCTGGTGATAATCTATAATACCAAGTGGATAACTTATTTAACTAATGTCAATCTGACTACTAAATATAGTTCTTGATAGACTCTTTGGGCAAATAATAGCCACGTAGCATCAGGTTGCTAGACTTCTCAGATCTTTTTGCAACCAGGTTGCACACACATTTCTTTTTGTTTAAAAACACCAAAGATGTCTATTGGAGGAAAAAAAAAGTCATAGCATAATTACTTTCTTTTTAGTTTTACAGGGGATAAAAGAAGATGAAACAGCATTAAACACATCTATAACTAATTTGACTATTTGCTCTAACATCATCTGACTAGGATGACAAACGCTGAGGAATTAAAATAGAATGGAACTTCCATGGTGACTGAGACTATGTTTTGGGTCAGAAAAAAGGTAATGTTATAAATATTCTACCTACATTTCACTGAATATAATGAGAGAAGATTGATGCCAAATCATTAGATAAAAGTATAAAATACAAAGGTGAAAATCTTTTGTCTTTCAGGGACAAAACTAAGGCTCAACACATTATCACAGAATTGTCAGAATATAATACCATGGCCCTTTTTAAAAAAAGTAAGTGAACACTAAATGTAGCAAAAGATGCGTAAGTTCCTCATGTTCCAGACAGCAGGTACATTCTTTCAGCAAGTAAATGCCTGGTGCATTTCTTCCCTTTTGTATTTTTCTCCACTTATTTTAATTTCAATCCTGTAAAACTGTGCAGGAGCCAAACTGAGTTTAACCCGCTGCAATTAAATTCACTTGTCAGTGTAACCCAGTAAAACTAATCTACAGGGATGATAAAGCTTATTATTATTTTGTTCAATTGGAGTTTTTTTCTAGTTGAAAGTATTCAAACTGTGAATGTGATTATAGTGCCAGCAGTGTATTATAAGTAAGGTGAAGGCAAATGCTAAATAGCTGTCAGAAAATTTGTCTATTATATGTCAAACCTTATGCAAATATAATTCAGGCTTGTTCAGCTAAACAGTTTGGGTTGACTAATATACAGCCTCCACTGGTTTCAATGGAAACCATGAAATCATAAAGGACGCTATGTCCAGATAGTGGCCAGACAATACTGAGCAGTATTAAAAAAATATTTGATACCAGACTGTATGAGGAAAGAACAAAAAAAAAAAAAAAAAAAATTTTATATTTTAAAAATGACACTATTATTATTAATACGAAATGACACTTAGCAAAATGCAATATACAGTACAAAATAACAGAACCACTTTTAAAAATTGTCAGCTGTCTATGTATTAAAAAAAAAAAAAAAAAAACTTTATTTGCTATGAAGACGGTGGACAAATTATAATCAAAAGTAAAATAACATGTAGTTGCTGATGAACTGTTGGGTTTACAAAAAAGTTCACAATGCTAAGTACTGTACATCGGCATCTCTTTCTGAAGAATGTTCTTTAATTTTCCTTTTTAACATTTCCTGAAACCTTTCTTTCAAAGATTTATGTGCATTTGTTTGTAAATTAACAAGTAACCAGACCCATTCGTGATTAACTACTGTATGTACAACATTATTTGGAGTTTGTGTGCAGTTCTACCAAAATTGACAAAGGCCAATAATTTCTATAAGAAATCCTGTTATATAGAGCGAGTGTGAGTCATTGCCCTAGTATTAACTTGATTAATTAAACTTGTCCATGGCTTGGTGCTACAGTGGGTAGCGTGGCTACCTTAAAGCACCAGTGTCATAAGTCTGTGTGGGTTTATTTGTCATTTTCATTCTTTTTTTTTTTTTGGGTTCTTCTCAAGAAAGACATGAAAGATCAGAATTTGTTTGTGTTATTATTTTAGACACATCATATTTGTCTAAATTGACTTAGATGAAGATCGGATCACATTTTATGACAAATTTATTCAGAAAACCATGAAATTCCGAAAGGTTCACATACTTTGTCACGCCACTGTATCTGGCTGACAACATATACAGTTTTTTTCAGTGTAACTCTTCCAAACAACTGTAATTTCGGTTAAACTGTTGATTACACTTCTGTCTATCAACCACTATTTATAAATACTCTGCATCTGGTTTTATTGTTTAAATCGCTAACTTGTCTATTAAATTTACCTCTGGACTGTGATGTGATTGTTTGACTTTTCACTAGACTCAGGCTGGGCAGTGTTTTTTCAAGCACTAAGCCTGCACTTATCTCTCTACTCTTTTATTCAGATTTCCCCTTCCTTCTACTTTATGTGTGTGTGTATTCGTTCATTCGTTGATTCATTGTTAGTAAATGCTTTATTCTAAACAAGGTCAGAGTAGATCTACAATCTATACCATAAATACTGAACAAAAGGTGTGAATACAGCCTGGAAAGATTTCAGTCCATTTTTACACTGATTCACACCTAGGGGCAATTTAGATTAACCAGTCTACTTACTGGCATGTTTTAGGACGTGGGAGAAAACTGACAAACTCAGAGGAAACCCACACAAATACAAGGAGGCATATGAAACTCAGGATCAACCAGCAGTCCTTGTTTAAAAAGATGTTCAGGATGAATAGTTAAATTACAAACTGAAACATAAAGTGAAAAAGGACTAAGACAAAGCTGTGTTAGTGGAAATGGAACAATTTAACTTGAGTTGTCAAAAGGAACAAGGAAAAAAGTTTTAGATTTCAGTTCATTTCCCCCCTCAATCTCTCCACCTTGCTGTCACATTCTGTTCTTCCCCACTCCCCCAACCTTTTCACCCTCTGATGTGTGTTGTCAAGAGTAATCAAAGTAATAACTTCCACTGTCTGCCTCGGCTCCATCAATCCTATTACCGGTGTGTGTGTGTGTGTGTGTGTGTTGTGTGTGTGTGTGTGTGTGTGTGTGTGTGTGTGTGTGAGTGTGTGTGTGTGTGCATGTCTGTGTGAGATACAGAGAGAGTCAGAGAAGAAAGAAAAAGAGATGAGGGAGACACAGAGAGAAGAAGGCAGGCCACTATCAGACATTTTTGTTCACTATAAATGTACTTGCAGCAAGTGATTGTATAGAACTAGTTCACTTCGATACTGATTCATACAGCAGACAGGAATGAGAAGCTTGATAGCATCACAAACTTCAGTTTTGAGTCATTGCGGAATGTGTATAACATGTATGGTAATCACAATCCATGTCCATAGAACCATTGTTACTAGCATTCCATTTCTGAGATGGGAAGAATCACCTAAATAATATATGTTAACATGTCATAAGGAAACTAGCCACCTTAAGACTGACTGGAAAATTGTTCAGAGATAACTGCCTCACTCATGTTAGTGAAGAATTTACAGAGTGACACAGGTGGTAGCAACACATATGTTCTGAAGTGGAATGCCTCTAAGTATTCCCCATGAGAAAAAGACGCTGCTCATACCATGGCATATTATGCTAGAAGCTGAGCATCTGGCCCACCTGTAGGCCATGGTGATGATGTCCAAATAGTACTATAGGTTTGATACTGGGCTAAGCAAGGAATGCTTAGACAATAGATGTTGTATCATCGGTTTTCCACCGCATGCAAAATGAGCCTAACACCAAGGCATGTATTTCTCCCACTCGTTTGATGAACTGATTTAGAGAGACCCAGTTTCGCATCCTGCATGGGCTCTTAAGGGGGTCTTAAAGGACTGCAATCCAAGGAAGAGATCACATGGTGTTGAGGGACTGTACCAAACAAAGGTGCCATCCACCTTTGCAAAAAGCTGTAAGTTTATGAGCTCACAGCAAGACACCGTCCATGGTGCTGTGACAAACTTCAATGACCCCTACATACACATTTAATGTATACAGGGACTTTTCACTGTCTAGACGTTTGTAAAGAAGACATAAATATTTTAGGAACCAGGCAGTACACTGGACCCAGACATACACACCGTTTGGAGAAGGTGCTACAGACTCTTGCATTCTGTTGCATCTTTTGAACTGATGGTTCGCATTCCTCTACCTGTTTTTCATTACAAAGTACCAAACCCACAGGTACAGGTAACCTGGCCAAACCTGAGAAATAATTTAGTTCATTTAGGACAGGGGTGTCCAATCTTATCCAGAAAGGGCCGGTGTGGGTACAGGTTTTCACAAAGCAGGAGCCACACCTGATTACAACTGTTTAATCAGTTGTTCTTAGTTTCCAATAGACCCAGGTGTAGCTTCTGCTTGGTTGGAATGAAAACCTGCACCCACACCGGCCCTTTCTGGATAAGATCGATGTGGAGAAGAAGCTGCCAAGGCATTCTATACACTGGTGAGATTAACAGTAGAAAGCAAGGTCTCATTGGTCACTTCAGGGCCACAACTGATTGCTAAGTTATGTGCAATGTGGGAAGAATCGGTGGTAGGTGGTAGAAATTCATGCAATAGACAGCAAAGACAGTCATGAGCCAGTGCATACTGACCTTTTAGCTCCATCAGGGACAATCACAGTTGACAGTGAGTCAATTTGTCAACAAGTAAGAGGTCCATCTGTGCCCTGCCAAAGATGTGTCTGAGACACCAATTCTGGGTGCATTTGCCACTCTCCTTGCATATGCTCTGTCTCAACTATGCATCTTCTGCATCATTGTGCCTTTCGGGGAAGTGAGTTGCTCTCAGTGAAGCTAACCATGGGTGGGCCCACCTGAGGACTATTTTTATTTTTTTTGCAAGGCAGAGAGCACCATCTGGAACAGGAACTCAATGGTGTCTGAATGGATCTGCATATGATGGTGTCTCAGAATCTCTCAGAAGAATTTGAGGGCTAGATAGACCACCATAAGTTCCAGCTCACTGATTGTTCCACTCTCACACTGGGTCTTCACACACCTTGTTTGCTTCTGTGGCCCTTTCCTAACTTACTGTCTCTCCAATTAGGCACTACTTTCCAAAAGACCTTTTGTGAGAAAAACTCAATGCCTCCAATAAGGTAGAGCTCATGTCCCTCTCACTGAGACATGCATAAGGGATGCATCTCTGTTTGTTGTATTTGAGGCTGAATCACATAACCCACTTCTGGATTTTTCCTTAAGTACAACAGGCTCAAAGGGAACTTTGGGATGACAGGCTAGCTAGAAATCTTAATAAATCTAGCTTTAATGTTATGAACTGTTTAACTGAACGTATATTTCGCAAAGAACTTTAGGCGAATGACTCTCTAAATACTATGGGAGAGTGTGTGTGTGTGATTGGTGACAGGTAAGACTGATTAGAACTCCGGGTATTGTGAGCGCATGCGTGCATGAGAGGTGAGTGTTGTATCTTGGGAAACTGAGTCCTGGTCGGGCTGAGCTATGACAAGCTTCATGTAGTTCATATAAACAAATGTAGTTAAACAAAAAATAAATAATGTAGTAGTCTGAGAAATTGGAAGAGTTTACTGGAGACCTGAACCCATGAAGAAAATGAGGAAAGAATGAAACATGCGTACCAATAAAAAAATCATTTGGCTCAATTTACAGCATGATACCTTATTTGCACAGAATTGAGGAAATCTGACTAAGTGTTCCTTTTTTTGCTGGTGGCTGAGACCACTGCTCTGTGTCACACATGTTCACTATGAATGAATGGTTGCCTCTCTTTGTCTCTTGCTAGTATGAAAGTAGTGGTAGTATTTACTATTCACAGCAGCACCCACAAGCTCAGCTCATTGCTCAGGGTAAGAGAGAGATCATATACACATTCAAGGGATAAGATGGCTCAGGTGCACCATGGTAGTCATTACCACACAACCTGGTCCCCAAACGTCTCCCTCGAAGTGCGGACACACACTAAACCAACCCCCTACTTACTACACACATACAAAAACTTTAGAAAGACAGATGGGTACTTACATATGAACAAAGAAAGAAGCACACACGCAAACATACACACATGAATACTTACATCTTTGTTGGTGACGTCAGCTTGTACCAGAGTTCCATTCAGACATGGTTCTACGTAACGTAGTTCCTCATTGTACTGTACACAACAAAGGAAAGAAAGTAGAAATTAATTCAAGCTGAATTACGTTTTAGCAAAAAATTACTGTGTGTGTGTGTGTGTATGTGTGTGTGTGTGTGTGTGTGAGGGGTGTCAGGAATGTAGAGTTGGGATTAAACAGTTGTAATCAGGTGTGGCTCCTGCTTTGTGAAAACCTGTACCCACACCGGCCCTTTCTATAAACAAGACAAGATTGAATAACCCTGTCCTAAATTAACTAAATAATTTCTCAGGTTTGGCCAGGTTACCAAAATGTGGGACTTGGTACTTTGTAATGAAAAAACATGGGTAGAGGAATACGAACCATCAGTTCAAAAGATGCAACAGAATACGTGCAAGAGTCTGTGGCACCTTCCAAACGGTGGCGTGTGCAGCTGTCTGCAACCAGTGTACTGCCTGGTTCCTAAAATATTTATGTCGGTTCTTTACAAACAAGATCTAAAACAGTGAAAGTCCTGTATACATTAAATGTGTATGTAGGGGTCATTGAAGTTTGTCACAGCACCATGGACGGTGTCTTGCTGTGAGCTCATAAACTTACAGCTTTTTGCAAAGGTGGATGGCACCTTTGTTTGGTACAGTCCCTCAACACCATGTGATCTCTTCCTTGGATTGCAGTCCTTTAAGACCCCCTTAAGAGGTGCATTTTGAGCACTACTAAGGCTTGAGTTGAACACTGTGGGAAAACTGTCCAGACATTGCTGTATTCATCACGTTTTCCATCCTAGGAATACAAGATTGATTCTCATTGGGGCTCTGTTGACAGACACATGATTCCACGCTACACAGTTTCAGCTCCAGAATTAACAATTTACAGCTGAGCCACTAGCTATTCCACCCAAGTATAGTATGATGCACGGATATGTTATTTGGCACATTTATTGCACTGATTTATTTGTTTTGGTCGTTAACAGTGTAAACTAAATGTTATATGCATCCTGTATATTATCAGTATATCAGAGTAGCCTAAAATAATGTATTGAATGAGTTTTCACTTTTATTATGAAAAAAGACAACTACATAAGTAGAAACCATCTTATAAATATATATTTTTAAAAATAAATAAAATAAAAACCTCCATTAGGACCCATGAAGTATGAATACTCCAATGAATCTCTTCATTTCTTCCATCCCCAATAATCAGTTCTTTCTTCATTTTCTGCATAGCTTCCAGCTTTCTACTTCTCCTCTACTCACCATCAGCAGCTCCGAAGCTTAACCTCCTCCCTAGCTAATCCATCTGGCTTTTTCTGATAATATTGTTAATTTTATGCATGACTAGAAATTAGACTTCAAAGTAAATGAGAAAGTGATGCTGTCCTTCTCCGCTATGCAGGCTGTAACACAGTAATCTCATTGTAATGAACAGGGTGCACCCTCTCCGACAAGCGTAGTTATGTTATTAAAACATTTTTCTGTATTCAGCAGACAACAAGGTCCATTGTTCAGATCAAGCCAACCTGAAGAAACTGTTCTTCTGATTTAATTATAAACAATAGTCTGTTTGGAAATTTTCCTGACATTAGTGAGGAAAAAATCATGCAACTCTCGTTACATAATTTGATATAATATGATATAATATTATGAGAAATTAAATAATCCATCAAATTGTCATCAAACTGAAATCTGTTAATAGCATGGCTTGGTAGACTGACATATAAAAATGCTGTTTTCCAAGTTAATATATCAATTGGAATGTGATCAATTTGGCACAGGACATAATATGGTATAACCATTCCTGGTTATAAATTAGGATTAGGAGGCTTCCTTTTTTTCTTTCATGCATTTTAGGTTTGTCTCTAACAATTATATTTGCTTCATTCCATTCTTCTTCTCTCTTTGTTGAAAGCCCAATTAGTCTGTGATTTCATCCATTCACACAATCTTACTTCTGTCTATCTGTGACATGCTAAACTTCTTTAAATTTAAATTCAAAGTCTGAGATGACATTTAACTCAGTGCATTTGCTGTATACATACTGCATGTGTGTGTGTGTGTATGTATATATATATATATATATATATATATATATATATATATAAACACACACACACATATTAGGGCTGCCCAATTAATCGAATATCGATCGCGATCACGATTTTGACTGCCCACGACTAAATGAACATGATCGACTGCGATATTAACGTTTAAAGTTAGTCCTCCGCTCCTAGAATACTCCGCCATTTTCTCCACTCAAATCAAGCGCTGCCTAAACTTACAGCCTATCACATAGAGCGGCACAGGGATGACGTCATTTTGTAGTTCCAAAACCCGGAAAAAGAGTTTCTCTGCGAGCTCCAGCACTTGCACGAGAGGAAATCATGACACTAGCTAGCACGATGCTAAATGGCACTGCAGAGGGAAACTCGCATTTGTGACTGAAGTACTTTGTGCGACTGTGAATAAATATTTATTAGCACAGGTGCGAGTGACCTGTTCGGAGTTGCATAATACAATCGGAATAAAAACTACAGGAAGTCCAAAATACATCTACACCGAGCAAAAGTTACTTTCACACTGTTTTTCATCTCCATACTCAACCAAACAATTGTGGAAATACTGCAGAGAAGCCATTATGATGACTAGTAACTCTGAACATTTGCTTCTCTCAACTTCCTGATCTCACAAACCACCATCTTTTATTGATCCCGCAAAATGACGTGTAATTTCACCTGCACGTGTAGACATAGCAGCGGAGTAAATTAATAATAATGTTAACGCTACAAGGTGGGTTTAATTCAAACTTCTTCATTAAAAAATTCCTCCCCAATCATTATAAAGACTAGCAACTGTTCAGAAGGAGTACGCTGCTGCTCTCCTTCACACTCTTCACTAACTCTAATACATAGCATATTCACTTAAAGTTGCCAGATATCACTAGAAACGTCAGCAACAGTTTCTATGTTTTGATTTAATCCCTCTCAGATTAACAAAATATTATCAGCAGACATGGCAACACTGTACTGGGGAACTGTCACGTATCTGGGAAACCCGGACTCCATTTCCCATCAGCCACTGCACTACACCACATGACCACATGCGCTACTTCATGCACCTGATTCACGTTTCTGTTAATGAGCACTCATGTGTATTTATAGTCCTTATCTGCACTTTCTCCTCGTCTTTCGTTATTGTAGACTCCCGTTATTTATGTCCGTGTCCTTGTCTCATGCCACAGAGTTTTTGCCACGTTGTCTTTGTTTCAAGGTTTGTTTGTTCACTATTAAATGTTTAAATCTGCAATTGCTTCTGCCTCAACTCTCCAGACGTTACAGAACGAAAGACCGTGACTAAGAAGCAGCAGATTTTTTTTTTTCGGATACAGCAGTTGACCCCCACCCTCCCTCCCCTATGGGACTCAAGGATTCCCCTCTGTTCAGCGACCTCAGGGATTCCCTCTGTTCGGCTACCTCAAAGTCGCGCAGCCGGCGAGTTCAGTGGAGGAAGTCTCTCTGCCGCCCCGCTATGTGAGAGAGGACGCTCCAGCTCCTTGCGGACTCAAGGATTCCCCTCTGTTCAGCGACCTCAGGGATTCCCCTCTGTTCAGCTACCTCAAAGTCGCGCAGCCGGTGAGTTCAGTGAAGGATGTCTCTCTGCCGCCCCGCTATGTGAGAGAGGACGCTCCAGCTCCTTGCGGGCTCAAGGATTCCCCTCTGTTCAGCGACCTCAGGGATTCCCCTCTGTTCAGCTACCTTAGGGTGCCTCTGCCTTCCCGTTCAGCTGGGTTCGTCACGCAGCCGTCCGGTTCGGCTGAGGTCGTCACGCAGCCGTCCTGTTCAGCTGAGGTCATCGCACAGCCTTCCTGTTCAGCTGAGGTCGTCGCACAGCATCCCTGCTCGGCTGTGGATGCCGCTCAGCATCCCTGCCCGGCTGTGGGCGCCGCTCAGCATCCCTGCCCGGCTGTGGACGTCGCTCTGCCTTCCTGCTCGGCTGTGGACATCGCTCTGCCTTCCTGCTCGGCTGTGGACGTCGCTCTGCCTTCCTGCTCGGCTGAGGTCGTCGCTCGGCCTTCCTGCTCGGCTGCCGTCGTCTCTCTGCCATCCTGCTTCGCTGAGGACGTCACTTTGCCTCCACGTTCCGCTGAAGACGTCGCTCCTTTCCCTCGCTGCGCTCAGTGGGTCGCTCCCCCTTCCTGCTCCACGGAGGACGGCCTCCCCGCTCCGGAGAGCCGTCTTGGCTCCGGAGAACCTCGCCTCCTGGCCTCCGGAGAACCTCGCCCCCCGTGAGCCTCGCGGAGAACCTCGCTCCCCGTGAGCCTCGCGGAGAACCTCGCTCCCCGTGAGCCTCGCGGAGAACCTCGCTCCCCCGTGAGCCTCGCGGAGAACCACGCTCCCCCGCGCGCCTCGTACGGTACTGCTCCCCTTGAACCTCGGGGTGAAGCCCGCTCTCCCCCAGTGGGGACGCCCCGCTTTCATGCTCTGACAAGGTCGTCTCCCTGCCCCCTGTGCCATTGTGGAAGCTGCTCGGCCTCCTGGTTTTGCTGGGGACTTTTTGCCCGGAGGGCCGGGACCTCCGGGTGGTGGACCTTTTGATTTTGGGCGCTCCGGGAGTAGCGCCCTTACGGGAGGGTTCTGTCACGTATCTGGGAAACCCGGACTCCATTTCCCATCAGCCACTGCACTACACCACATGACCAGATGCGCTACTTCATGCACCTGATTCACGTTTCTGTTAATGAGCACTCATGTGTATTTATAGTCCTTGTCTGCACTTTCTCCTCGTCTTTCGTTATTGTAGACTCCCGTTATTTATGTCCATGTCCTTGTCTCATGCCACAGAGTTTTTGCCACGTTGTCTTTGTTTCAAGGTTTGTTTGTTCACTATTAAATGTTTAAATCTGCAATTGCTTCTGCCTCAACTCTCCAGACGTTACAGGAACTGATCTAAAAGGAACAACTGATAAACAAACAAACAGAAAACTAATAAAATGTAAAGACCAAAAATGTGTTTAGTTATAAATAAATAATTGAATATTAAAAATAGATATTATAATAAATTCATTAAATGTAAGTAAAATGAGAAATGAAATGATGTTTAATTACTATGGGTTGCATTTAACCCTCTTACCCCTTAGTTCCCACAGTATTATATCCCACAACTCTATATTCCCCATAGAAACAGCACGCCAACCCTGAGTTCTCAGGCCAAAATTGGCCTCAAAATCAACATTTTAATTTTAACATTTTTAGGCCTTGAAACAACTTATAATAATGTATTTGTGTAATATTACTTTGAAAATTAAGCAGTTCAGTGTTTTTACTCCACTTAGAGCACAATTCTTAACTAAAGAAATTACGAAAAATGCTCACTAAAATCCTTCTACTCATTTAGAAGTACCATATGAGCATCAGCGTAGTCAATGCCTTTGAATAAATTAAAGTAAATAATAAATAAATAAATGCATTTTAGTCAACTTTCTGGTGATAATCAGAGCAGCGGGTAGTGTTTTCAAGAATGCACAGAAATGGTCACGTTATGACTCCAAACCCCTGCAGTGTCAGTCGCACTGGTTGATGCTGAAGATGAAGATGGATCAGGGTCCGAATCAGGAGAGTTTGTGTCACTATCAGTTTCAGTTTCGGTTTCAACATCGCCTGAACTTTCACTGCTGTCACTATCTAGAATCCTTGCTCTCGCCTGTGTAACTGTGCATGTTTTCTTTTTTCACTGTTTTAGATGTACCTGTGTTCACTTTAAGTGTAACTTTAGCTGGAACACGATTAGCTTTTTGCTTTGGCATTTTTAGTTCACTTCTACTATTACACCAATATTCACGCTTGGATCTTCATCCTAATGACAGCGTAATAATGTAATCACGTCGTGATGTCATGATGTCATCAACCTTCCAGGTCAAAAAATAATAATTAAATAAGTAAGGAAACATAGCAAAGTAATGCCAGTATACCGGTCTTACGGGGATAAAGCTTACACTGTAAAGCCGCTATATCGGCCTTACGGGATTTGGCATAGACGACCAAGCCGGTATATCGTACTTACGGGAATAGATCAAAGACGGGCAAACCGGTTTTTCGGCCCTACGGGGTAAGAGGGTTAATATCAATTTGACATTAAGCTTAGTTCTCTATCTCCTTAGAAAGCTATTAGCCTTTTTCATAATATGGATCATGCTTGTGTTAATCTACTTTTAATTAGGACTCTTTATTGTTTATGATTTTTAAAAACAAATATTTTATGCTTGTATCAATTAACCAACAGTATTTCTCATTGCTATTATTTTAATTCAATTAACAGTTACCATAAGCAGAGAACTTACATTTAACTGTTTATAACAGAGCTTACTATAAAGCTTAAAAAAATGGAGGTGAAAGCAGCAGTCTTTTTATTTAAATGGAAAAGTGCAATAAAATATGTTTGTCCCTAAATCAATGAAATAATCTAGATAAATAAGTATTTGACCCTTTTTCAATCAGAAAGATTTCTGGCTCCCAGGTGTCTTTTATACAGGTAACAAGCTGAGATTAGGAGCACATTCTTCAAAGGAGTGCTCCTAATCTCAGCTTGTGACCTGTATAAATGACACCTGTCCACAAAAGCAATCAATCAATCAATCAGATTCCAAACTCTCCACCATGGCCAAGACCAAAGAGCTCTCCAAGGATGTCAGGGACAAGATTGTAGACCTACACAAGTCTGGAATGGGCTACAAGACCATTGCCAAGCAGCTTGGTCAGAAGGTGACAACAGTTGGTGCGATTAATCGCAAATGGAAGATTATTCACAAAAGAACTGTCAATCTCCCTCGGCCTGGAGCTCCATGCAAGATCTCACCTCGTGCAGCTGTAATGATCATGAGAACAGTGAGGAATCACTTTGTCAATGATCTTGTCAATGATCTCAAGGCAGCTGGGACCATAGTCACCAAGAAAACAATTGGTAACACACTACACTGTGAAGGACTAAAATCCTGCAGCGCCCCCAAGGTCCCCCTGCTCAAGAAAGCACATATACATGCCCGTCTGAAGTTTTCCAATGAACATCTAAATGATTCAGAGGACAACTGGCTGAAAGTGTTGTGGTCAGATGAGACAAAAATGGAGCTCTTTGGCATCAACTCAACTCGCTGTGTTTGACCCCAAGAACACCATCCCCACCGTCAAACATGGAGGTGGGGATGGTGTTTCTATTTTGCTTTGGGAGTGTTTTTCTGCTAAGGGGACAGGACAACGAGGACAGCATGGCCAGCCAGCCTGCAGCCTGAGGCCTATGGGGAGGTCTCCTGTCAGCCAAAGAAACTGTCCTGCTGTCCAGCCCAGCTGAGGAGGCTGTCCTGCTGCCCTGCACAGCCAAGGAAACTGTCTTGCTGTCCTGTCCAGCTGAGGTTGTCGCTCAGCCTCCACGTCCAGCTGGGGACGTCGCTCAGCCTCACTGCTCAGCTGAGGTTGTCGCCCTGTCTCCACGTCCAGCTGGGGTGGAGAGGAAACTGTGACATCATGTCTTCGCCCCGTTGCGCCATGTGTGACATATGCGGAATTACCCGCAGCTGGTACTGGTTGCGGGCTAATGACTGTGTGGATATATACTGTGAGCCGTGCTTCGCGCAGCGCGGTTGAATGTATATGACTGAATAAATGGACATACAAATAGGGCTTTGCATGTATGCCATTTATAGCGCGAGTGCGACTATAGTAAGTCTTTGGTTCATGTTGTGTTTAGGCCATAGCCTTAGCGCTAGCCACAGTATTAGTTAGCTTAGCTTAGTGTACTGAAGGAATTATGTTGCTTGTTTCTGTTTTGGTTGTGCTGCTTATCACTTTGTGAATAAAACTCACCATTCACCTGCAATTGCATCCTGCCTGATTCCCTTACGAAATGTTTCGTGACACATTTAATTACCTCTTTAATAATAAGCTGATCAACTGCCATCATTATTATAGCTGACACATGTATTTTCTGTGAAATCTAACACAATGTGTATAAAAGCTCTAATAATTGTATTAATAAGCTGTAGTATATTACGTAGAATTTGCGAGACTGTCTGTGTGGTTTGCCTAATAGTGTTGTATTAGTATTTTTTTGTATTATTGTGTTATTGTGCGTGTTGATTTCCAAGTATGGGAGGGTCTCCGTCCACCACGGCTCTCCCGTCTCCCATCTCCTGGTATGACACCCAGAGACTGGATAGAAGCCATATTAGGCGGATTATATACGGGTCCATATTTAGATTTTTTACACGGCTGGTCAGAGGCATGCTCGCCGCTGCTCCAAATCATTTCACTCAGTGGCTCCTTTGAACCACGTGTATTTGCTCAGATTAAATGAATGATTTATGATTGGGAAGGTGATCCGGATTGGGATTATGAATATATGTCAAAATGTTATATGGAAAGGTTTCGCCTACTCCCCTTATGAAATAAACATTACAATTTAAAGGAGAAACTACCTAAGGCGTTCCATGTGAATGATAAGACACCTCATGCACCACCACGTAGAAATAAAGTTCAACCTTCATATGCCACGACCACGAGGAAAAAAACAAACACATTTTTGTCCGCTCCACAGGTACCTCGTAAATCGCATGCTAAACCGCCCACACACCCAGCGCAAGCGCTGTCCTGTAGTGCTTATCTCCAATTGACCGGTCCTGATTTTCGTTTAGGCACATCATGTCATTATTGTAAGAAACCGGGCGACTGGGCTAGTGCCTGTCATGCTAAAAAACGATATCAGCAGCAAGGGAGAGGTCAAGGCGGCCGTGGTCATGGTTTTATGGTAAGAGGTGGCCTGTAGTATTTTCCAGCACAATCTGTCCCATATTATCAGACTGGTCAATATCAGCCCGCTCCTCATATGTATGGCGGCCCACCTCTCATCCCTGCAGCTGCAGGGATGGCGAGGTTCCAACCAAACCATCTATCTCATACGTTTCTCATACGTTTCCACAGCAGCTCTTGTGACCCAGCAGCTCTTGTGACCCACATGGAAGTAAAATTAAAATTTTACTTCCATGTGTTTCCCTGTTTGGAAACTGAATGAAAGGGTTTCGAATTCCGTGTTTTGTGTTTAACACATCTACATAAATTTAGAAAAAAGCATGCACAAAACTTCGAAACTTGAACTTTACTAATATTCTGAGAATAGCTTCATGCTGTGACATGATCTAATAAATGTCAGTAATACATTGTATTGTAGTTAGGGACCTGTTATTTAAATAAGCTTGGTTCTGTAGTAGTATTGTCACGGTTCTCCAAGAGTAACAGCGCGAGCTGAGCGCTGTTGCGCACGCACGGACTTCTTCCGAGGTGATGTCATGTCTTCGCCTTGTCACGTCAGATGTGCGTACACGGAAGTGCGCACAGCTGTTAGCGGTTGCCGACTAATGAATGGACAGCTATATATACCGCTTCGCATGGCGCGGTTCAACATAACACTGATAACGATTTGTATAAGGACCAATATAACGACTTAAGGAGCAACCTTGTTTTCATGCTTTGTTCTAGCCTTAGTCCTAGTCACAGTCATAGTTCTAGTCATAGCCATAGCCAAGTTAGCTTTAGTCTTAGCCATAGTCAGTGAGCATAGCTTAGTTTAGGAGTTTTGTTTCTATTGTTTTGCTTTGCACTCAACACTGTAAATAAAACATCACCGTTTCACTGCGATTGCATCCTGCCTACTTCCTTCCTGTCACACCATGTGACAGACTGAACCGCCGGAACCATGGATGTAGCAGAAGTACGGAGGAGACGCCGGCCGCGGACCAACACACCAAGTATCCCCGCCATAGGCTCCATGCATTTTGCCCAGAAGACTCCAGAATACCTGCCTGCGCCGTATGATAACCAGCATTATCCGGACTATTTTGTCATGGAATGTCAGCAATATTTTGCCAGCCTGTGCGACCCAAAACCATCCAAAGGTCAGTTCGTACAGCTTATCATGTCTCGCTTTGTGGGTTTTGCTTGCACATGGGCAGAACAAGTATTGGCTGAAATGCCCGAAGTGCTGGAGGATATTTGGCAGTTCTTGGACTTGTTTCTTGCGGACTTCGGATAACCAGGGCAACAGTATAGTGTGGACAAAGTGTTGCGGGAAGGTAACTGGAGGACTAATACTGAACCCCTGCTCCATGAGTACTATGAGCAGACGGAACAGAGAAGGGAGACGGACAGCAAGGACTCCAGTCAAAGCCCCGCCGCGTCGCCTATTCTAGTCAAGTCGCCTGTCTCAGTCAAGTCCCCGGTCCAAGCCAAGTCTCCAGACCAAGCTAAGTCTCCAGTTCTATCCAGGTGGCAGACCCATGTCCCTGCCATGTCACAGATCCATGTCCCAGCCATGTCTCCAAATCCTCGTCCAGGTCACAGCCACAACCAAACCCCAAGTCACGTTCATATCCAAGTCCGGTAATCAAGTTCCATTGGTGTTCAAGTCGGCTGACCCAATTATCAGAGTTCTGCAAATTTCCAAGTCAACAGTCTAAAACATAGTTGGGTCTCATGCCTCAGCCACAGCCCAAGCCACAGTCACGCCTCCAGCCCAAGCCACAGTCACGCCTCCAGCCCAATCCACAGTCACGCCTCCAGCCCGGGTCCACGACATTCAAGTCCAAGCCCGATCTCAGGTCCATGATGTCCAAGTCCAAGCCTGGTCTCAGGTCCACGATGTCCAAGTCCAAGCCCGGTCTCAAGTTCAAGACGCCCAAGTCCAGATCCAGTCTCAAGCTCACGACACCCAAGTCCAGACCCAGTCTCAAGCTCACGACATCCAAGTCCAGACCCAATCTCAAGCTCATGATGCCCAAGTCCAGACCCAGTCCCAGGTCCATGTCCCTGTCACGGCTCATGTCCGAGTCACAGCCCCGGCTCTAGTCCCAGTTCACAGCCCCGGCTCCGGTTCCCGACACCACAGCCATGCCTTATGTTCCTGACACCACAGCCATGCCTCACATTCCCGACACCACAGCCATGTCCCTCGCTCAGGCCATGTCCCTTGCTCAAGCCATGTCTCTCGTTCAAGCTCACGCCACGTCTCAAGCTCAAGCCACGTCTAAAGTTCGAGCTCAAGCCATGTCTCTCGCTCAAGCCACGTCTCAAGCTCAAGCCACGTCTCAAGCTCAAGTCACATCTCAAGCTCAAGCCACGTCTCAAGCTCAAGCTCAAGCCATGTATCTAGGCCAGCCGCTCAGCCTCCATGCTCTGCTGAGGATGCCGCTCAGCCTCCACGTCCAGCCGAGGACATTGCATCGCTCTCAAGCGTCGATGAGAGCGTCACTCAGCCTGTCTGCCCGGCTATAGACTTTGTTTTACTCCCCTGCACCAAGAACACTGTGCAGTTTCTTCCTGGCACTGCATGGGACATTCGGCCCAGGGGCCCGGGGGCCGCCAATGAAAGGAGAGGACTCTTGGCACTCCGGGGGGAGTGCCTTTTGGGGGTTTCACGGTTCTCCCGGAGTAACAGCACGTGCGGACTTCTTTTTCCGGGGTGACGTCATGTCTTCGACCCGTCGCGTCAGGTGTGCGTACATGGAAGTGCGCACAGCTGTTAGTGGTTGCCGGCTGATGAATGGACAGCTATATATATACCATGAGCCGTGCTTCGCATGGCGCGGTTCAACATAAAGTTGATAACGATTTGTATAAGGACTAATATAACAACTTATACGGAGTTACCTTGTTTTCATGCCTTGTTCTAGCCTTAGTCCTAGTCACAGTCATAGTTCTAGTTATAGCCATAACCAAGTTAGCTTTAGTCTTAGCCATAGTCAGTGAGCATAGCTTAGTTTAGGAGTTTTGTTTCTATTGTTTTGCTTTGCACTCAACACAGTAAATAAAACATCACCGTTTCACTGCGATTGCATCCTGCCTACTTCCTTCCCGTCATGCCACGTGACAAGTATTAGTTGATTGTAAGGTTGTGAAGAAATACTAAGTATTTTGGTATTCATAATTTCATAATTTTATATTTTTAAAACAATCCAACTAATTGGTTGCCTAGTAATAGGAACCTGGCTTGTTTATATTAAATTCAGTGTAAATATTGCTTGATTTTTTTATTTTGTATTTTTTTAAAGTTAGATCATTGTAAGTTTTTTATAAGTTTATAGTTTTTTACATTTTTATAAGTTTTCTGTCGCGTTTTGCGGTGTTCTACCTGGAGACATTGCGATTCAAATCACTGAGACAGCTTTGAGATTTCATTACTGAAAAACATTGAACTGCTTGAGGTGGATTACAGTGAAGTCTGGCTGAAATTGGCTGCTGTCCACTCCGAAAACACTCCATGTGATTGTTAAAGATGCATAAATACTCAGCAGTTTAACTTTACCGGCTGTGGGGGAACTATGAA
The DNA here is from genome assembly GCA_012411365.1 of Ameiurus melas. NCBI lineage: Eukaryota > Metazoa > Chordata > Actinopteri > Siluriformes > Ictaluridae > Ameiurus > Ameiurus melas. Next base: position 10,575,775 of record CM022780.1, on the reverse strand, counting down.
CCTCCTGCAGTGCTCTTCTGCCAACGGAACATTCTTTGGCATCCAAAATACATCCATCATGGATCATGTTGAAAGATGGATAAAATGATCAACAAGAATGATTTCAATGCTATTCCCTCCCTCTGGTCTGTAAACCGCCATCACTCAATGATCTCTGACCGACGTGGTGTTTTGTTTGTACAATATTCAGTCTGTCACCAAGAAAGCTGCTCTGGGCAGTGACTTTAATACTGACCATAAACTGGATTTTCTAGGCCTCACGGAAACCCTGGCAACAAAATAATGATTTTCTACATCTTAATCAAGCAGCCCCTCTGGATTTGTTTACATCTGTAAATCCCATCCTACTAGGATAGGAGTCCGTCTTGTACTCCTGTCACGGGATGTGATGGGAAGGAAGCAGGCAGGATGCAATCGCAGTCGAATGGTGAGTTTTATTTACAACGTGATCAAAGCAAAACCAAAACGGAAACAAGAAACATATCTCCCTCTACAAACTAGGCTAAGCTAAACAAGGCTATGGCTAAGGCTAAGGCTAAGGTTATGGCTATGGCATAAACATGACATGAAACAAAGACCTACTATAGTCGCACTCGAGGTATAAATGGCATATATACATGGCATATATACATATATTCATATATTCATTTAACCGGCCCCTGGGCTGAATGTCCCATACCGAGCCAGGAAAAAACACGGAGCAGGGAAGCGGAGCAAGGTTCCCAGCTGAACAGGAGAGCAGAGCGACGTCCTCGGCGGAGCATGGAAACAGAGTGTTGTACTCCGTGGGGCAAGCGAACAGAATACCGTCCTCCACGGAGCAGTCATGTAGCGCTGCGTACTCATTGGTGCAGGAAGGCTGAGTGACGACCTCAGCTGAGCAGTGAGGCTGAGCGACGTCCTCAGCTGGACAGGGCTGCTGTCCAGAATTTACCGGAACAGCCCTCTTGGACGAGATGTCATGAACTCGAGACAGGACTTGGGCTTCGTCTGCTGAGGCTTGAATGAGAGACGTGGCTTGAATGAGAGACGTGACTTGAGCTTGAGACATGGCTTGAGTTTGGGACATGGCTTGGATGTCAGGCCCTTGGGACTTAGCGTGGATGTCAGGCCCTTGAAACTTGGCTGGAACGTCAGGAACCTGAGACTTGGCTGGAACGTCCGAGACTTGTGACGTGACTTGGACGTCGTGGACTTGAAATTTCGATTTGACCAAGCCTTCCAGCTCCTGCATTTTGGCAGTCAGATCCTTATTCTGTCTCTCCAGCTGCTGCCGAGCAGTCTCACTCTTCTGAGCCATGCTGCGCTCACGCGCTAGCTCGGTGCTCAGCATGTTCACTTGTACATTTGCCTTCTTCAGTCGGTTATTAACAAGTTCAATGTTGCCCTGTTCCTCATCAAGTTCCTCCTCCAGCTGAGTGATACGAGCCTCCAACCTCCACTTCTCATCATTCAAAGCAGATATCTTGGAGTTGCAGCTGGTCACTTCATCATGCATCTCATCTCTCTCTTGCTGAACATGCTTCTTACTGCGATCAGCTGCAGACAGATCCTCATGTAACTACATATTTTCAGCCTCCAGACTCTTGAGTTTGGGTTCATTCTCCTTGGCACTGCTCAGTGCCGCATCTCTCGCCGCTCGGAGTTCATCCACATCCCGCAACTGATCCTTTAGCTGAGCCTGTACTTTCTTCAGCTGTCTTAGGGCTTTATCTCAAGCTTTAATAGCTTGATTGAGTTGAGCATCCCGCTCAGACAGGTCAAGCTCCAACTTCTACTTTGCTGCTACAGCCAGAGCTTTCTGCTTCCTCTCACCCTCCAGCTCTGCCTCCATCTCATGCACCTGTTCCAATTTCTTCCTCAACTCTGACATCTGTGTCTGAAAGGAGTGAAGCTGTTTCTCTACACTCCTCTTCTTCCTCCTCCAGAATCTCCTTCAGTCAGTTCTGTTCAGCCTCCAGTTGACGAAGCCGTGTGCTCAGAGCCAGTTTCTGGCATGTCTCCTTTTGCAGCAAACCCTGTGTTTTCTGTAGTTGTGACTCCACAGATGAGCATTCTTTAGTAGCTTTGATGTATTTACTCTCCCCTTCAGACAGAGTGCTGCTCAAACCCTCCAACTCCAACTGCATTTTGCTAATTTTTCTTCTGTTTCTCGCTCTTGCAGTGTTTCAGTTGGAGCTCCTGCAGCTCAGCTTCACCTTTCTTCCTGTGAGATTCAAAATCTTTTTTACTGTGACTGTGACTGGAAAGTGAGGCTTGGCTGTTGACTGGAGCTTGAGGTATGGCTTGGGTAGGAACTTGAGGCTTGACCTTGGTTGGAGCTTGAGTTTTGGCTTTGGTCGGAGCTTGGATGTGAGTTGTGGCTGGAGCTTGGACAGGAGGCATGACTGGGGCTTGTACCGGAGGCGTGACTGTGGCTTGGACTGGAGGCGTGACTGTAGCTTGGACTGGAGGCGTGGCTGTGGCTTGGGCTGGAGGCGTGGCTGTAGCTGGAGGAGTGGCAATGGCTGGAGGTGTGGCTGGAGGCGTGGCTGTGGCCTGGGCTGGAGGCGTGGCTGTTTTCTGCACTGTGAGGGAGATTTATTTTCTGAGGTGTGGGGGGAAGCATTCATCCAGCACTTCCTCTTCCCTGGGCCAGTCTATATTTATCTTTTCAATTGCCATAGTAATCAACGCAAGCATCACTTTATATGTTGGAGAGCTGCTCTTGGTTTTTGGTGCAATGGCACCCCCTACTGGCTCCTCTGAGTCAGCGAGTGTGTTTTATATTTACATTTAGATTTATTCACTTAGCAGACGCTTTTATCCGAGCCGACTTACAAATGAGAAAAATACAAGCAAAGCAATATATCAAGCAGAGAACAATACAAGTAGTGCTACCATACAAGATCCATTAATTGAGTTCCAGAGGAAGCAAAGTGTACAGAGTAGAGGTGTAAGTGCAATTTGTCATTTATTTTTTATTTATTTATTTATTTTATTATGAGTTGGTTAGGTGTTCACGGAAGAGGTGGGGTTTTTTTTTTAGCTGTTTGGCTTTCCATAGCGGAAGGAGGAGTCACGACTCGATCTCCAAAGTCAGGCAGAGAGCTGAATCCGGAAGACAGAGCAAGAGACAGAGCCGCACTCATCTCTGGCTCCTCTTCCAGGTTCATTCGAGATCCCCAGGACCTGACCCAGCTGGATGCCTCGGCAGCAGCTGGCCCAGATCTGCAAGACTCTGAAACCCATCTCCCTTCATCCGAGAAGAGAGCGGTTCGCGAGTGGAGCTACCTAATTGTAAAGCATTCACAATGCTCACAGACCCCTCGAGGGCTGCTGTAGCATGCTCCATCCCTAAACACTTCACAGAAAGTATGTCTGGCTCTCATGATGAAATAGGAGCAAGGTGTAACACACTGTCTGAATTCTCTCTCGCTTATTCTTTTTTTTTCTTCTCTTTTTTTTAAAGGGATAGAAAAGTCAAGAGATTTTTTGAAAAGATCAAATGAAAAGGAAATTAAGCGTCTTTTTGTTTTGTTACACATACGACAGACATGCCGTCTCGCTGAACCTGACAGTACGTTTCACGGCGCGGATATATATATCACATGGTGTGGTTAATTGCCAGGTCACCTGATCACTACAAATAGGGCCTATAATTAGGAATGAAGTGACACAAGCTTCAGATACTGGTCGCGTGCGAGGGTGCTCCCCACAGCGTTATGCTAAACGCAGCATGGAGTTCCCTTTGAAAAGGAACATCCTATTATGCAAATATCATCAGTGTGGGAGAAGGAAACACCTGAGATATTTTTCCACCATGAATGGACTACTTAAACCACCTTATAACTCCATTCATCTGAATATTTCTGATGAAGGCTCTTTTCCTTCCTGAAAATTTTCCACTCTAAAATTGTGACCATTCATCATCAATTGACTTGTTCATTTAATGAGAAAAAGGAACCATGCTCCCTGAATACTATAGACCCTACAAGTGCATTTAGTCATTTCAGTCTCCCAGTGGATAGTTACATCTTGAATCTCATCATGAAGTGTAATTCCTCCACCTGTCAAGTGGATCATTAAAAAAACATGGTCACTGTCAGGTAAACACTGAAAAAGCCAGGACTGGATCCTGATTAATTCAATAATTATCAACTTATCTCTAACCTACCATTTATATCAAAAGTCCTTGAGAGGATAATGGCATCTCAGCTCCAGGATCACCTTAAAAACAATAATCGGTTTGAGCAATTCCAATCTGAGGATTTCACCCTAAACACAGCTCAGCACAGCTAACTCTAGACTACTCTCCATTCTCATCCTCCTAGACCTCAGTGCAGCCTTTTACACCATTTTTCATCTTATTCTTCTTTAACATCAAGCTAACACTGGAGTCCTTGGCACTGTACATCAGTGGTTCACATCAATGATTCACATCCTACGTCACTGACAGGACACAATTTTCCAAATAATGAGCTGCAAGTCAGAGAGCTCTGCTGTTACCAAGGCAGTTCCCCAGAGCTCAGTTTTGGGGCCTCTCCTATTTATCATCTATCTCCTCCCACTTGGCAATATCCTTCGACATCATGGTGTACCATTTCACTGCTATGTTGATGATATTCAGCTTTACATGTCAATGAAACCCTCAGCCTCTCGTCCTCCCGGTATGATCATAGCCTGTTCACTTTCAAAGGGAACTTCGACGTTGCATTTAGCTTTACAGTATTGGAGCGCCTTGCGCGCGTGACCGGTATCTGAAGCTTGTGTAAAATCATGCCTCTTCTTATAGGCCTGCCATGATCAGGTGACATGGCAATTGAATGCGTCGCATGATATATATATGACCCCTGTGAACCACGACGCCAACCTTATTATCTTCAGGGAGACTGCATGTCTGTGGTTTGTGTGACAAAGAAAAAGAAATGCTTCATTTCTACTCTGTATTTCTCAATATCTCTCAACTTTTCTTTCCCTTTTTTAAGAAAAGAAAAGAAAAGAAAAGAGAGTGAAAGAATGAGCGAGGGAGAATTCAGAAAGTGTGTTACGCCTTGCTCCCGTTTCATCACGGGAGGAGACGGACACGCTTTCTGCGTGAAGTGTTTGGGCGTAGAACATGCTTTAGCAGCCCTTGAGGGGTCTGACTGTCAGCATTGTAAACGTTTCACGATTAGGCAACTACGCTCTCGGCTCGCTCTCTTCTCATCCGAAGGGAGTTGGGTTTCAGAACCCCACGGATCTGGGCTGGCCGCTGCTGAGGCAGCCAGCTGTCTCAGGTCCTGGGGTTCTTGTATGGATTTGGAAGAGGAGCCAGAGACGAGCGCGGCTCTATCTCTTGCTCTGTCTTCCAGGTCCAGCTCTCCACCTGACTTTAGAGCTTGCGTTGCGACTCCTCCTTCCCCTATGGAAAGCCAAAACACCCTCGCTGACTCCGAGGAGTTGGTAGAGGGTGCCATTGCACCAAAAACCTGACAGCAGCTCTCAGGCATATAAAAAGCTGCTTGAGGTGATCACTAGGGCAGTTCAGCTGAAGTTGAAGAGGAAGTGGCTCGTAGCAGGCTGGATGAGCGCTTCCTTTCCAGTGAAAATAAACACCAACTCCCTCACACCACAGAAAATTCCTCTTTTTTTCCAGAAGTGCATGATGAGATATCACGCTTCTGGAGAAAACCATACACTAGCCGTGTTTATAACCCCGCAAAGTCTGATTACTCAGCCATCATGGGGAGTGAGCAGCACGGCTATGTGGTGATGCCAAGGGTGGAGGAGGTGCTTGCGAGCCACCTCTCTATATCAACGGCAGGTAATTTAGGGAGGCCGACTTTACCGTCAAAGCCATGTAAAACCACTTCGGGGTTGGTGGGCAAAGCCTTTCGGGCAGCGGGTCTTGCTTGTGGGTCCCTGCATATAATGGCAGTATTACAGGCCTACCAAGCAGAACTGCTGAGTCAGCTGGATACTGGTGAGGGAATTGGGCCAGAGGCATTGGCAGATCTGCGCCGCAATGGGTAGCCTGGTTGTGGCAGAAAGGCACCTATTCCAGCCTGTTTGGCGACGACAGTCAATGCCATCGCTGACAGGTTTCGCGACGCAAAACAGCAAACGGCGGCATTTAGCCAGTTCCTTCAATGTCGCGTTGAGTTCACACGGGCCACCAGGAGTGGAGCCCAAGCCAGTGCTGGTGCGAGGAAGATGCAGAAGTTGAGTGTAGTGGCCCGCCTCCCCCTGCAGAAAGCCAGGGCGACCGGTCGGCCACAACCACAGCCTGCTAAGAGGCCTGATCTAAGAATGATCATAAAAGCAAAGCAGGCAAGGAAGGAATGTTCCTGATGGGTCATGGAGGGACATATCTGGGGACATGAGGCTGCTTGGGCAATCAGCTCCCAGTGCTACTGTATGGCCTGCCCCGGCCGAGGCCATCCCACATTTTCAGTGTTCTCTGGTCAGCGAGCTGTCACAGGGCTCTCAACCTGGCGCAATAAGACGGACATACAGGTTCAAGATGCTGATGCTCAAACTTATCGTGCCACAGATTCAGTCCGAGGACTGGTTTGTGACGCTAGATCTGAAGGACGCATATTTCCACATAGGAATATCGCGCAATCACAGGAGGGTTGCATTTGGAGAAAACACATACCAATTTCGGGTTCTTCCCTTTGGGCTAGCTTTATCCCCTCGCACCTTCACAAAGTGCATGGATGCTGCTCTGGCTCCCTTGCGACTCCGGGGCACCTGTGTACTAAACTACCTGGATGACTGGTTAATTCTAGCACGATCTAGGGAACAGGCGGTTCAACATCGAGATGTTTTTCTCGCCCACAGGAGGAGCTTGGGGCTCAGGTTGAAGCTCAAGAAAATTATACTTTTTCCAGTGCACAGGACAACTTTTCTAGGGGTTATATGGGATTCTACTATGATGAGGGCGTTTCTATCCCCAACACCCGTACAATCGATACTATCAACTTTGAGCAAGATAAACTGAGGTCTGGGCATCCCCTCCAGCCTTTACGAGGATTTAAGGCTTTACTTTAAGGCTTTTGGGCCTTATGGCAGCAGCAGCCAACGTCATACCGTTGGGCCTATTGCACATGAGACAGTTTCAGTGGTGGCTGAAAAGGCGGGGGTTTCATCCAAGGATGAAACCTCTGGGAGTAATCCAAGTCACACGGCGATGCCTATGTGCTCTGAGTATTTGGAGGTGCCTGCAGTTCCTAGCTTTGGGTCACACTCTAGGGGGGTCCCTTTACCGTAAGACGGTAATGACCTGGGGGGTGGAGGGTCCATCCACAAGTGGTGGAGACCATATGGCGGAGGTTCTGACAAGCGGAAGTGGATGTGTTTGCTTCCGAGGAGACAACATACTGTCCGCTGTAGTTCGCCCTCACTCCTCCTGCACCACTTGGGCCAAGACCGTCTACGTCTGCTGCTAGTAGCACCTTATTGGCCAGCTCAAATATGGTTCTTGGAAATAATGTCCCTGCTCGACGGCACTCCTTGGGAGATTCCCATCTGCAGGGACTTACTCTCTCAACCCGGAGACTTGATCTATCACCCTCGGCCAGAACTATGGAAACTGTGGGTCTGGCCCCTGAGGGGCACCAGCTCATAGATTCTGGTCTCACAACTGAGGTTGTAGAGATCATGTTAAACCCTAGAGCACCATCCACAAGGAAATTGTATGCGCTCAAGTGGCAGCTTCTTGTCTTGTAGTGTGAGGAACGTCAGTTACACCCAGTGAATTGCGCAATAGCTACAGTCCTGGAGTTCCTACAAGAACGTTTCTCAGCAGGGTTGGCTCCTTCTACAATCAGGGTTTCTACAATCAGCCATTTCGGCCAGCCAAGCCCCTGTTGATAGAGCCTCTGTGGGGCCTCAAAGCATCCTCTAACTTCGAGGTTCATGCATGGTGTCTGACGGCCCATCTGTAGCTCGTGAGTACCTTCCTGGGACCTTTCTGTGGTCTTTAAAGGTCTGTCAGGGGTCCCATTTGAGCCCTTAGAGTCAGCCTTTGAGAAGCTTTTGACTCTAAAGGTAGCTCTTTTACTGGCCCTGACATCTCTCAAGCAAGTAGGAGATCTACAAACTCTCTCTGTTGCCCCATCCTGCCTTGACTTCGCCCCTGGACTAGCCAAGGCCTTCCTGTATCCTAGGCCGGATTATATTCCTAAAGTGACTACATCGGCTGTCCACCCTGTGGTGTTGCAGGCCTTCTGCCCTCCTCCGTTCCTCACACTGGAACAAGAGAGGATGCACCTGCTGTGTCCAGTAAGGGCCCTCTGTACTTACGTCCACCAGTGGCGTAAGTCGGAGCAGCTGCTGGTCTGCTTTGGTGGTGACAGTAAAGGTGATGCTGTGTCAAAGCAGGATAGTGGAAGCAATCTCTATGGCGTACGAGGTGCACGGTCTCACCACGCCTCTGGGCGTAAGAGCTTATTCCACTACAGCGGTCGCTTCCTTTATCCAGGTCGCCTCCTTTATCAAGGCTTTATCCAAAGGGGTATCCTTGCAGGATGTGTGTGCGGCTGCAGGGTGGTCTACGCCAGATTCGTTCGTTATTACAGCCTGGACATTCATTCCACCCCGGGCTCGAGTGTCTTGCAGTGACCCTCAGGCTTGGGTATTTTTGAATAGGCCATACCTTCGGTATGACGAAGCGGGTATTCCCGTTCCCATACTGTTATTCTAAATGCAACATCGAAGTTCCCTTTGAAAGGGAACATCGGGGTTACGCATGTAACCCTGTTCCCTGAGAAGGGAACAAGACATTGCATAGCATTGTCATACCAGGGCAGGCCTGTGAATTGCATCTTCGCTTCAGATAATAGAGACTGGCGGCGTGGTTCACAGGTGCCATATATATATCATGCGACGTGCTTAATTGCCATGTCACCTGATCATGGCAGGCCTATAAGTAGAGGCATGATTTTACACAAGCTTCAGATACCGGTCACGCACGCAAGGTGCTTCCCATACTGTTATGCTAAATGCAACGTCGAAGGTCCCTTCTCTGGGAACAGGGTTATATGCGTAACCCTGACGTTTCTCACAGTGGCTTT